>SJYV01029990.1:511692-574211 GCA_006410875.1 Neotragus pygmaeus
GAGGCGGGGGTTGGATGGGGGGTGGGGGCGGGGTACTGAGAGTGTACGGCCCGGAGTGGGTCTGGGGTCGACCGGACTGTGTGTGTGTGTATGAACTTTGTGGTGCTTGTCCCTTACAGTCTCCCTGGGGACCTCTGCGCTGTCCGCTTCCCTGGGGGCAAGGCTGTTCCGTGGTACCTAGCTCATTTAATACTCAAGCATCCAAAAGTGAGTTGCATCCTGATACCCATCTTTGGTCCAGAGTAAATGAGGCAGTTAGTCCAAGTCCCCTCAAAAAAAAAAAAAGTCTCAGTGATTGATAGCTGCTCTCACAAAGCATGGTCGAGGGTTGGGTTAGTAAACCTCTATGGCCCCTTCAAAGCTTGAAGCGTATCTAATTCTCTGATAAACTCTTCTGCCTCCCAACAAGATGTTAGAAATACACAAAATAGTGCTTTCCTGTAGGGAAATCCAAAAGGCCTTACCACACTCTAAATCTGGACATGGCAGATATTTGTAACATTCATATAAAAAGAAGGCAGGCCAAGAAGACAAGGTACTCATTTTAGGTAAAGTTTCTGTAAAAGAGAAGTACAGGATCTTACAGGATAGCAGACAGAGCTAGTGTCAGAGTCAAAAAGATTTTAATCAATTTGTATGCATATTAGTAATGATTATCACTGTAATATCCAAGTGGACACCTCGCATAGGTGAGATTTCTCAATCATTTAAAACCTTTCTATAGAAAGTAAATACATCTGTGTATGCCAGCTATTAAAGACATTTTTTCCCCCATAATATAGGTAGTGGCTCCAATCCTTTTCGGCACCTGGAGAAGAGTGCTGTCTTACAAGAGGTATGGCTTGGAAGTGTAGTGTGTTTTTTCTTTTCTGTTCCATTTTAGAATGGGGACAGAGCACCTGGAATTCTGTGATCCAAAATAAGAATTAAGGAGTATAACTGAGTTCAGAGAATAAAAAGAGGGGTTACTTGTCATAGGAAAGTCTAGAGTTTCTAGAAATGCAAACATTTGTAGACTCTTTCACATGTTGAGGATTTTAAGTAAAATAAGGTAGTAGGTGTTTAGTGCAAGGTTTTTGAAGGAAGTTATAGATACTAAGCTCATTGTATTCAAATGATGTAGGTAAATATTGAAATTCTTAGATAAAGTCCACAAGTTGAAGTGGGAGACCTAAGGGAGTGAGTATAGATGGGAAAATCACATCTAATAATTTATTATATACCATAATAAATTGAAAACTATAAGCTAAATTATTTGGATACTATGATTAAAATATGTAATAGTCCTAAAAATATATATAATAGTCTTCATTTTATTTAAGTTGATTGTCTATAATCTGTGATAGAAAATATATATAGCAGTGTTTTTTTGTTTCCACAGGCTCGTATATTCAATGAAACACCCATCAATCCAAGAAGATGTTTGCATATTCTTACAAAGATACTTTACTTACTGAACCAGGTAAATTACTGTGATTTTCCTCAGATTTGTGTCTTAGAACAGAAATACATAATGTGCAGTGAAGTTTTTTCTAGAAAGTATAATTATTAATTTTTAAATAATTCACTTAATTTTAGAATTTGCAGTGTTTGATTAATGTAGTAATACATAAAATTTCTTGTGGACAAGGAGTGTGACATATACTTCTTTCTTATTCATGAGGTACAAAATCAGCTAAGCACACAGTACAATCTCAACATTGATTTGAATTTAACAAGTATTAGTTAATATTCAAATATGTTGTTTGGGTATGCTCAAAGGTCTTTATGTCCCTCCAAAAATATTTTTTTAAAAGCTTAGACAAATTCTAGATAGATATTTTATCCTTTTGTGAGAGTATATTATATTAATGTTTTAAAGCTTTCATTTTAATATTCAAATTAAGGAATATAAGCAGGAATATTGTTTTATTGTACTTCACTTTATTGAATTTTCTTTTTTTTTTTTACAAATTGAATGTTTGTGGCAACCCTGTATTGTTAGATAATGGTTAGCATTTTTTAGCAATAAAGTATTTTTAAGTTAAGGTTTGTACATTGTCTTTATTTAGACATAATGCTGTTGCACAAAACAGACTACAGTGTAGTATAAACATTTATATGTATAAATGTATAAATTTATATGTATAGATAATATACATTTATATGCACTGGGAAACCAAAAGATTCCTGTGATGTGCTTTATTGTAATATTTATTTTATTGCCATGGTCTGGAACTGAACCTACAGTATCTGCAAGGTATGCCTGTGTTTGTTTATTTATGATTTTCTTAGTATGGTTCTGGGCTTAACTGTTTTGTGCTTTATGTAGTTTTCTCTAAATGGGGATTATGATAAAGCTGTCTTAGACAATGGTAATGATTAAATGATGCAGTAAATGTGAAGCACCGAAAATAGTCCTGAACACAAAGCATTCAGGAATAGTATTCATTCAATCATTCATCATATATGTATTTATTACATACCTCCTGTGTCCTATGCACAGGGGATATAGCAGACAAAATCAACAAAAATATTTGCCCTCATGAAACATAGATCCTACTTCTTTTTTTTTCTTGTGTGTGTGTATGTTTTTTGTTGTTGTTTGTTTTTGTTTTTTATTTCTTCAGACTGAAAAATCTCATGAAATGTCTAGGACCTTAGAATATGTGATTTTGTTTGTTAGATTCATATACACACACGTGTAGGTGCACACATATACACACCTATATATATACCTCAAGTGGTTTACATATGGTACAAAGAACACTGTGGTCTCCAACTTGAATTCCATGAGAATTTTTACTTGACTACGTTTCATGACCGATGACTTCATCCACAGAGATAAAGTTTTGTAGTTTGCAAATGAAGGCTGAACAACAAGTCCATGCTTTTATTTAAAAAATTTTTATTTTATTTTACTTTACAATACTGTATTGGTTTTGCCATACATCAACATGAATCTGCCATGGTGTACACATGTTCCCAATCCTGAAAGTCCATGCTTTTAAATAAAATATATCTATTCACAAACATATATCCTCTTGTGGTATTATTGGAAACGTTTAAGGCAAAGTTAGTTTTATTTCACTTTTCATGGCACACATTGTGTCCAAGTTGGCTAACTCCAGTCAGCAAGCATAGCTTTTAGTAAAGTTGCTCTAGAGTAGCATATATTTTTATATTGACCAATACTGCTTTGATGAGCAACCTATGTTGAAACATAATTATCTTGATGAGGAAGTTACCCACACAGTCTGATAAACACTGACAACTAGGTGAACAGATTTCGGGACCTTAATCTTATCTGGGGACTTCCCTCGTGGCTCAGATGGTAAAGCGTCTGTCTACAATGTGGGAGACCCGGGTTCGATCCCTGGGTTGGGAAGATCCCCTGGAGAAGGAAATGGCAATCCACTCCANCACAGCAGGCCACTAATTTGTACCAACAACAGACATCTACTAATCTATTTTTTTGTCCACCATTTTTAGATGCTACTTTCATCACATGTTAAATTACTGTATGTTTCTGGTCTATTTCTAGGCTGACTGCCTTTCCTATTTTGCACAATCTTACATTGTATCTGTAATTCTGGTGTCCTATTTATGACTATTAGAGTTTTCCAGTCCAGTATTCTTGCCTGAAGAAATGTAGTATCAGAATCGCTGGAAGGTCTCTCCAAAAATATACAAGATGTGTATAAGAGACAGGGGTAGCAAAGAGTCAGACATGACTGAGTGACTTCACTTTCATATTCATACTATAGTANCCAGTATTCTTGCCTGAAGAAATGTAGTATCAGAATCGCTGGAAGGTCTCTCCAAAAATATACAAGTGAAGCCCCTACCAACCCTACTGACTCAGAAGCTAGCGATAAAGGTGTGTGTTTTTTCTAAAGCATGATTCTAATGAACTTCCTACATTAAGAAACACTGCACTAGGGAACTGTACAGAGCAAGGAGGCAGAAGGAGTAATTCTCAGGGTCGGAAAGGATGAAGCAAAACATTATAGTCTTGTGGCCTTCTCTTTTAACTCAAAAGATAAAATAAGTACAAGAATGTACAGAGAACTCTAGATTCTTGAGAATAATGAGACTCTGTACTGGATAACAGTTCATATAATTAGAGATAGCGGTAAAGCAATTAATCCTAGGTAAAGAATAAAGTTTCTCTTAAATTTGAAATGGAAAGAGCAAGTAAAGTTACATGTAGGCTATTTGATATATAATAAAGCAAGAGAAAGCACATATAAAAAATTTTGAGCTCTTTTTCCCTTAAAGCAGAACTTGTAGAAACATAAATTAGCTAAATAAGAGCTGAGCTCACAGGGTACTCTCCNATCCTTTTGTGAGAGTATATTATATTAATGTTTTAAAGCTTTCATTTTAATATTCAAATTAAGGAATATAAGCAGGAATATTGTTTTATTGTACTTCACTTTATTGAATTTTCTTTTTTTTTTTTACAAATTGAATGTTTGTGGCAACCCTGTATTGTTAGATAATGGTTAGCATTTTTTAGCAATAAAGTATTTTTAAGTTAAGGTTTGTACATTGTCTTTATTTAGACATAATGCTGTTGCACAAAACAGACTACAGTGTAGTATAAACATTTATATGTATAAATGTATAAATTTATATGTATAGATAATATACATTTATATGCACTGGGAAACCAAAAGATTCCTGTGATGTGCTTTATTGTAATATTTATTTTATTGCCATGGTCTGGAACTGAACCTACAGTATCTGCAAGGTATGCCTGTGTTTGTTTATTTATGATTTTCTTAGTATGGTTCTGGGCTTAACTGTTTTGTGCTTTATGTAGTTTTCTCTAAATGGGGATTATGATAAAGCTGTCTTAGACAATGGTAATGATTAAATGATGCAGTAAATGTGAAGCACCGAAAATAGTCCTGAACACAAAGCATTCAGGAATAGTATTCATTCAATCATTCATCATATATGTATTTATTACATACCTCCTGTGTCCTATGCACAGGGGATATAGCAGACAAAATCAACAAAAATATTTGCCCTCATGAAACATAGATCCTACTTCTTTTTTTTTCTTGTGTGTGTGTATGTTTTTTGTTGTTGTTTGTTTTTGTTTTTTATTTCTTCAGACTGAAAAATCTCATGAAATGTCTAGGACCTTAGAATATGTGATTTTGTTTGTTAGATTCATATACACACACGTGTAGGTGCACACATATACACACCTATATATATACCTCAAGTGGTTTACATATGGTACAAAGAACACTGTGGTCTCCAACTTGAATTCCATGAGAATTTTTACTTGACTACGTTTCATGACCGATGACTTCATCCACAGAGATAAAGTTTTGTAGTTTGCAAATGAAGGCTGAACAACAAGTCCATGCTTTTATTTAAAAAATTTTTATTTTATTTTACTTTACAATACTGTATTGGTTTTGCCATACATCAA
Source organism: Neotragus pygmaeus (assembly GCA_006410875.1). Taxonomy (NCBI): domain Eukaryota; kingdom Metazoa; phylum Chordata; class Mammalia; order Artiodactyla; family Bovidae; genus Neotragus; species Neotragus pygmaeus. The sequence continues at coordinate 517,124 of SJYV01029990.1, forward strand.
CATGAATCTGCCATGGTGTACACATGTTCCCAATCCTGAAAGTCCATGCTTTTAAATAAAATATATCTATTCACAAACATATATCCTCTTGTGGTATTATTGGAAACGTTTAAGGCAAAGTTAGTTTTATTTCACTTTTCATGGCACACATTGTGTCCAAGTTGGCTAACTCCAGTCAGCAAGCATAGCTTTTAGTAAAGTTGCTCTAGAGTAGCATATATTTTTATATTGACCAATACTGCTTTGATGAGCAACCTATGTTGAAACATAATTATCTTGATGAGGAAGTTACCCACACAGTCTGATAAACACTGACAACTAGGTGAACAGATTTCGGGACCTTAATCTTATCTGGGGACTTCCCTCGTGGCTCAGATGGTAAAGCGTCTGTCTACAATGTGGGAGACCCGGGTTCGATCCCTGGGTTGGGAAGATCCCCTGGAGAAGGAAATGGCAATCCACTCCAGGACTATTGCCTGGAAAATCCCATGGATAGAGGAGCCTGGTAGGCTACAGCCCATGGGGTAGCAAAGAGTCGGACATGACTGAGCGACTTCACTAACCTTATCATTTGCCTAATTCATGGTAGTTCTTTATGGAGAATTACTTTTAAATTTCTACCGGAGTTGACACATCCATATATTTTTGAGTTTCAAGTCAGAAAGTAGGAACTTAAGGTGTCTTTCATCCTAAACTTTCAAAGTTTTTCATCAAAATTTGGGTTTATTCTTACACCTATGACAAATAGATTGAAGACTAGTTGTATTTTTTGTGAAAGCTGAAGCCATGGAAAATGATGGAGCCTAACATATTATATAGGATTGCTTTTAATGAAGAAATTAAATATTGAAATGGTAATGTCTCAGGTGGTCTGTGGTCTGCAGTGTTTTGACTATTAATAATATATGTTATCTAACACCTTACTACTCAAAAGTATATGGTTCCCAGATCAGTAGCATTCACATCACTGGGAGCTACTTTGAAATGGAAAATTTTAGGTTTCACACCAGAGCCAGTGAATCAAAATCTGTATTTTAGGCAGATCCTCAGATGATCTATTAAACATATTAAAGTTCTGATCCAAAGAATGTTTCTAGGGGCTTGAGCCAGTATCTTGAGATGTATTGGCAGCCCTACAAGCCTTTTGTATTAGTAGCCCTATAAGCCTTTTTGTATAATCTGATTCCTGTCCCTTCTTACCATGTTTTCTGTGATTCCTATAGTTCATTACAGTTTAATATTTATTATGCTCCTATGATAGGTCAGGCTTTGCACTGGACGTTGGATTATAGAAATGTTGGAGGTATGATATCTGTTCTTAGGCTTTGTAACAATAACATCTTGTTCTGACTAAGAACTCAACTTCATTTTCTATCTCCTGTAAATCTCAGTTGTTCAGAGAATTTAAAATAGTTCCTGCTAAAAGGTTAGAGACCACCGTTTTAGAACTTTTATAGCATAGTGTGTGATAATGAATTATTTTAAATAAGGAATGGATAAATGGCCATGTGGGTTTATAAATTAAAAGTCAGAAAAATAACAAAGAGGCACAGTGTTTATAGAGATTTTTTTCCTGGGTTCTAAAAGATCTTTGCAGAAATAATGGGAAAAATCCTTTTTTTTTTCTTGTTTAAGAAATTGTTTTAATTTAAATTTACTTTAAATTACTTAGGGTGAACACTTTGGAACTACGGAAGCCACAGAAGCCTTCTTTGCAATGACTCGACTGTTTCAGTCTAATGATGTAAGTCTCTTTCTTAAAAAAAATTCTTTAGGCTAAAAATGCTCTTTTTGTTTTCCTTGGGGGAACTTACAGTGGTCCAAATGAGGGAAGGTTGCTTGAAATGTTTAAAACTATTTAAAAATTGTTTATCTTCATAAAACTTATAAATGCTTATTAAAGAACACAGGAAAATGAAAGAATGAAAGTATATTGTTTAAAGCTGCTCACTCACAGATCTGCCATGCAGTCATGAAAACTGCTAATATTCAGCCTCTCGCATGACACTGCGCAGATGGACTGGTATAGAAATCAGTGGACATAGCTGTCTCATCTCTTAAATTCTCAGTCAAGTTTCTGGTGGGCCTGGGATTTCTGTTGGCAGTTGAGAAGAGTTAGATGCAGAGTGGGGAAGAGGATGAGGAGTAGGGAAAAGAAGAGTGAGGACAGACTGAGGCTGCCAGCACCCCCACGTCTGTCTCTCATTCCCTTTGACCACCCTAACTTTTAAACGAAACAGCTATGCTTCATTTCCATCCTCCATTGCGGCACATATTTCCTTTTTGCCCAGCTCTGACTCAAACCCATCCAGAGAAGGGGATTATGGGATCTGTATTTCTGTTTTCTGTTAACATAGATTGGTCAAACTGTGCAGTCCTTTTGGTATGTTTTGCATATCAATACAGGCCACATTTTGTGTCGAGGACTTTATGGGATTTGAGTCTGGTTATGTGTCTAGATAATAAGCAGCTTGGGGATTAGGTCTTCAGGAACATCAGCAGTCCCTTTTAAGGCAAGTGTCTCAGGGGAAGTCACTGTACATTCTTCAGGCAAAGGAGTCTGATTTCCTCAGAGTATGGAGGACTGCTTTCACTTGCCATGGAAACCTGGAGGAATTTAGAGCTTCAAGGTAGTCAGATTCATCAGAATCCGCCCCTGTGTCCCCATTCCAGTTTTCAGGGCCCCACTCCTTCTTTCTCAATTAGGATGCTAACTTTAACATAAAATGTCCCACAGGAGGTGAATTGAATTTGCATTGTTATTCAGTCACCTGCAGGATATGCTTTTCAGAAATCTCAGGCCTGTGGCCACATGACATGAGGCTTTCTGTTAAGGCATTATGGACGTTTTCTAGTCCCTGACATAGACCTTAGGCTATGTCTATGGTCTAGGGTGATTTTAATGTTCTGAGCTTAGCATTTTCTTTTACCAAGTTCACCAGTGTACTTAGAAGGAACTACCGCACTATCCAGCTCATTTTTACAGCAGTCTTCTGTGGTGGCAGCTAGTTGATGACCCAAAGCTTTGTCTTCTATAGGTCCTTGATCATACTTGTCTGCGTTGAGGATTTGAGTGTTTTGCCACTGCATGCCAAGGACGGCTAGGGTCCTCTTTATCACTAGAGACAGAATCAGTAATGCCTTTTATCAAATCAGAAAGAATTTTATTTAAATTTAATCGTAGAGTATATAGTCTTTTATGACTTTTCTGTCTTGTTTCTTTTACTTAGGGCTTTTGAGATTGATCCCAATTCTTGTGTGTATCAGTAGTTTATTCATTTTTATTGCCGAGTAGTATTCCATTGTATGGAGGTAGGTAATCTTAACTTATTTATCCATTAACAAGTTAATGGATATTTGGCTTATTTCTAGTTTATAAATATAAACAAAGCTGCTAAAACTTCTCAAGTACAAGTCTTTGTGTGGACCTATTAATATGTTTTCATTTTCTTTGGTAAATATCTAGAAGTGGCATTCTTGGGTTTGCATTTCCTGAATGATGAATATGTTAATCATGTATTAAGCAAAATATATGCTGATTTGCCACCTGTTTATTTTCTTTAGTAAGAAGAAAAGAAACATCTTCTGTTTACATCTTTTACTTGTTTTTTTTTTAAATCAGGTTGTTTATCTTTTGCTTATTGAGTTGTAGGTGCTCTTTGTATTTTCTGAATACAAGACCTTCATCAGATAGGTATTTTGTAAATATTTCCTACCAGCCTGTGGCTTGACTTCTCATTTACTCACTACTGTATTTTTTAAAAATATACTTTACAAATAGTAAAATCCACCCTTTTTAGGGTATAGTTTTATGAGTTTTGACAAATTTATACAGTAGTATTAGTCAAGATTTAGAACATTTCCATCACTCCAAAAGGTTTTCTGTTATATGATTTATTCCTACCATCCCCAGGCCTAGGAAACCAGTAATCTCTTTTCTTTCCTTATAGTTTTGCTTTCCAGGAAGTCATAAGAATGATATTATACTTTGAATATCATACTTCATCATATGTATGAAGCTTTTTGAATCTCCTTTTCAGGCACTTAACATAACTCATTTAAGATTTGTCCATGTTTTTGTTTGTTGATTCCTTTTTATTTCATTATGGTATTTGTTGTGTGGATGTACCTCAGTTTGTTTATTTTTGCACCAGCTATGGAATATTTGGTTTGTCACCATTTTTTGATGGCTAGGAATACTGTTGCTATAAACATTCATGTATAAGTTTTTAAACATAGTTTTTATTTCTCTTGGGTAAATACCTAGGAGTGGAATTACTGGGTCATAGGTAGGTGTAGAGGCTTCCCTGGTGGCTCAGATAGTAGAGAATCTGCCTGCAGTGCAGGAGACGGGTGTTTGATCCCTGGGTGGGGAAGATCCGCTGGAGAAGGGCGTGGTTGGCTACCCACTCCAGTATTCTTGCCCAGAAAATCACATAGACAGAGGAGCCTGGCAGGCTACAGTCCATGGGGTCACAAAGAGTTGGACATGACTGAGCAACTTCACTTTCACTGTCATATATCTTCTGTGATGAAGGATCTGGTCATATCTTTTGCCCATTTTTAATAATTTGGTTGTATATTTTCTTTCTACTGGATTTTGAAAGGTCTTTCTGTATTCTGGATACAAGTCCTTTAGCAGATGTTTTCCAAATATTTTCTCCCAGTCTATATCTTATTTTTCATTTTCTTAATCTTTAAAAGAACAGAAGTTTTAAATTTTGGTGAAGTCTAATAATTTATCAGGTTTTTCTTCTTCCTTTTATGGATTGTGCTTTTGATGTGTATTGTAGAAATCTTTGTTTAACCCAAAGTCACAGAGATTTTCTGCTATGCTTTCTTCTTAGGTATTATGTAGTTTTTGTGTCTTAAAATTGCTGTTTGATCATTTTGAGTTAATTTTTGCACACGATATGAAGTGAGGGTTGAATTTCTTTTCATCTCCTTCTTCTTCCTTCACCTTGTCCTCCATTTCCTCCTCCTCTCTTTTTCTTGACAAGTTCTACTGGAATAATTGCTTATAAATACAGAGGGAGAAGGATAAGGAAGAATTTTTTTTTCCTATATGTCTATTCTTATTCCAGAATCATACTATTACTGTCGCTTTAAAAAAATAATAATTTTATTTATTTATTTATTTTTGGCTGCACTGGGTCTTTATTGCTTTGTGTGAACTTTCTCTAGTTGTGGCAGGCGGGGGCTACTCTTCACTGTGCTGCACGGGCTTCTTATTGTGGTGGCTTCCTCTCGTGGAATACAGCTCTANTTTTATTTATTTATTTATTTTTGGCTGCACTGGGTCTTTATTGCTTTGTGTGAACTTTCTCTAGTTGTGGCAGGCGGGGGCTACTCTTCACTGTGCTGCACGGGCTTCTTATTGTGGTGGCTTCCTCTCGTGGAATACAGCTCTAGGACACGTGGGCTTCAGTAGTCGTGGCACATAGGCTTAGTAGCTGTGGCTCATGGGCCCTAGAGTGCACAGGCTTCAGTAGTTGTAGCATGTGGGCTCAGTAGTTGTGGCTTATGGGCCCTAGAGTGCACAGGCTTCAGTAGTTGTAGCATGTGGGCTCAGTAGTTGTGGCTCTTGGGCTCTAGAGCGGCTCTAGAGCATGGGCTTCAGTAGTTGTGGCTCATGAGCATAGTTTCTCCGAGGCATATGGAATCTTCCTGGATCAGGGATCAAACCTGTGTGCCCTGCTTTGGCAGGCAGATTCTTATCCACTGAACCACCAATGAAGTCCTACTGTAGCTTTATAGTTCGTTTTAAATCAGGTAGTATGTGTTTTCCTATTTATTATTTTTTTCTTTTTCAAAATTTTTTAACTTAAATTTTTTTAATTGGAGGAAAATTGCTTTATGATGTTGTGATGGTTTCTGCCATACAACAGTGCAGATCAGCTATAATTTACATATATATCACCTCTCCCTTGAGCCTCCCTCGCCTCCTCCCATCTTACCCATCTAGATCATCACAGAATACCTGGCTGGATTCCGTGTGTTACAGAGCAACTTCTTAGCAGCTATCTGTTTTACACATGGTAATGTATATATGTCTATGCTACTTTCTCCATTCGTCCCACTTTCTCCTTCCCCCACTGTGTCCACAAGCTGCTTTCCTACATCTGTGTCTCCATTCCTTCTCTGCAAATAGGTTCATTGATACCATTTTCTATATTCCATCTATATGCATTCAGTTCAGTCAGTTCAGTCGCTCAGTCGTGTCCGACTCTTTGCGACCCCATGAACCGCAGCATGCCAGGCCTCCCTGTCCATCAGCAACTCCCGGAGTCCACCCAAACCCATGTCCATTGACTTGGTGATGTCATCCAACCATCTTATCCTCTGTCATCCCCTTCTCCTCCTGCCCTCAATCTTTCCCAGCATCAGGGTCCTTTCTAATGAGTCAGCTCTTCACATCAGGTGGCCAAAGTATTGGAATTTTAGCTTCAGCATCAGTCCTTCCAATGAACACCCAGGACTGATCTCCTTTAGGATGGACTGGTTGGATCTCCTTGCAGTCCAAGGGACTCTCAAGAATCTTTTCCAACACTACAGTTCAAAAGCATCAATGCACTACTTGCATTAACATATGCTATTTGTTTTTCTCTTTCTGACTTACTTTACTCTGTATAAATGAGCTCTGGGTTAGTTCATCTCATTGGAACTTACTCAAATTCATTCTTTTTTATGACTAGTATTCCATTGGTGTGTGTGTGTGTGTGTGTGTGTGTGTGTGTACACCACATCTTCCTTATCCATTCATCTCTTGATGGACATCTAGATTGCTTCCATATCCTAGCTGTTGTAAATAGTGCTGGTGTGAATACTGGGATACATGTCTTTTTCAGTTATGGTTTTCTTAGGGTATATGTCCAGTAGTGGGATTGCTGGATCATATGGTAGTTCTATTTTTAGTTTTTAAAGGAATCTGTATACTGTTGTCTGTAGTGGCTATATAAATTTACATTCCCACCAGCAGTGCAAGAAGGTTCCCTTTGATCTACATTCTCTTCAGCATTTTGGGGCTTCCCTGGTGGCTCAGAGTGTAAAGCATCTAAAGCATCTGCCTGCAATGCAGGAGACTCAGGTTCGATCCCTGGTTCAGGAGGATCCCCTGGGAAAGGAAATGGCAACCTGCTCCAGTATTCTTGCCTGGAGAATCCCATGGATGGAGGAGCCTGGTAGGCTACAGTCCATTGGGTCCCACGACTTCACTTTCACTTTCTTCAGCATTTATTATTTGTAGGTTTTTTGATGATGGCCATTCTGATTGATATGAGGTGATACCTCGTTGTAGTTTTGATTTGCATTTCTCTAATAATTAATGCTGTTGAGTAACTTTTCATGTGCCTCTTGGCCATCAGCCAGTTTCTTTTAAAGAATTGTTTTGGCTTTTGTAAGTTCTTTGCATTCCTATATTCATTTTAAATCAGCTTTGTATATGTATGTGAAAGCCACTCAGTCATTTCCAACTCTTTGTGACCCCATGGATGGTAGCCTGCCAGCCTCCTCTTCCATGGGATTTTTCCAGGCAAGAATACTGGAGTGGGTAGCCATTTCCTTTTCCAAGGGATCTTCCTGACTCAGGGTTCGAATCTGGGTCTCCTGCATTGCAGGCAGGCTCTTTACCATCTGAGCCACCAGAATCAGCTTATCTACTTCTATTAAAAAAAAAAAGAAGCCTGCTAGAATGTTGATGGTGATTGCATTGACTGTAAAGATCACTTTGCTAAACTATTTCAATAAAATTTTACAAAAAGATTAGTTCGAGGAGAATTCACATTATATTATTGAGTTTTCTATTCCATAGTCATGGTATATATTTCCCTTTATACAAGTCTCTAATTTCTGCCAGCAGTATTATAGCTTTCAGCACAAAAGTCTTAAACATATTTTGTGAAATTTATCCCTGAAGTAGTTAATGTTTTTATACTATTGCATCTGTATTGTTTTAGGGACTCTATAGAAATTAAATAGATTTTTGTATATTGATCTGTTTCCTGTGATTTTGTTAAATTTATTCCTTCTAGCAGTATTTTGGGAGATTCCTTAGGATTTACTTTTTTCAGTCTGAATGATTTTTATTTGTTTTTCTTACCTTAATATCTTCTTGCACTATGATACAGTGTGAAATGGAAGTGGTGGTAGAGGATATCCTTGTTTTGCTCCTGATCTTAGAGGGAAGGCGTTTAATCTTTCAGCTAGCATGTAAGTTTTTCATGTGTGATAGTTTTTCATGTGCTTAGTTGCTCAGTCTTGTCTGATTCTTTGTGACCCCATGGACTGTAACCCATCAGGCTCCTCTATCCATGGAATTTTCCAGGCAAGAATTCTGGAGCAGGTTTTCATTTCCACCTCCAAGAGACCTTCCCAAACCAGGGGATCAAACCCACGTCTCCTGCATCTCCTGCTTTGGCAGGCAGATTCTTTACCACGGCACCACTTGGGAAGCCCCTAAGTTTTTCAGAATGAGGAAGTCGTTTTCTCTTCTTAGTTTGCTAGGAGGGTTTTTTTGTTTTGCTTTTTTTGTAGATGGGTGTTGAATTTTGTCAAATGTTTTTTCTGTATCTATTGAATTATTATGGTCTTTCTTTTTTAGTTTATTAATATGGTAAGATGCATTTATTTGTTTTCCTGGAAAATATACAATCTGTTTTCTGTTAAAACTCAAAATTTGAAATTAATTTTGTATTAATTAAGTATTAATTATTAATTAATTATTACAGCCTCTTCTCTTGCAGAGTGTTGTAGAATCATTATTATTATTTTCTCTCTGTATATTTATTTGTTTATTTTTGGTTGCACTGGGTCTTCATTGCTGTGCTCAGGCTTTCTGTAGTTGTGGTAAGCGGGGATTATTCCTCGTTGCAGTGCACAGCTTTCTCATTGCAGTAGCTTCTCTTGTTGCAGAGCACAGGCTCTAAGTGAAGATGCTTCAGTAGTTGCAGCACTCGGCTTCGGTAGTTGTGGCTTACAGACTTAGTTGCCCCAAGGCATGTGGAATCTTCCCAGACCAGAGACTGAACCTGCATCCTCTGCATTGGCAGGCGGACTCCTAAACACTGGCTGGACCACCAGGGAAGTCCTGTAGAATCATTATTAATTCTTTATGAAATGTTTGTTGGAATTCTGTGGTAAGGTTTTTGATAATAATTTTAAAAGGAAATAGATGATATTATTCCGATTATTTGTCTTCTTGAGTGACCTCTGGTAGTTTGTGTCTTTCAAGGAATTTCTCCATTTTGTTTACACTGTTGAACTTCACTGGCTAAAACTATTCTTAATATTTTCTTATTCTTTTAAGGGTTTGTAGAATCTGTTGATACTTCTTTTTTCACTTTGATATTGTAAAAGGTCAAGCAGAACAAACAGAAAGTATATAATAAGATGGTATAGACCCAAATATATCATTATTGTGTTAAATGTAAATGAATAACACAATATTTACAGAAATTGACTGTACACTGAGCCATAAAATAAGACAAAACAAATTCCAAATGAATGAAATTATGTATCTTGTGTTCTCATTACCTTTGATTAATGTTGGAAATCAATAATAAAAGAGTAACTGGATAGGTCTTCCCTGGTGGTCCAATGGTTAAGAATCTACCTACCAATGCAGGGGACATGGGTTCCATCCCTGGTCCAGGAAGTTCCTACATGCTGCGTGGAAACTAAGCCTACTTGCCGCAACTCCTGAAGCCTGCATGCCTTAGAGCCCCTGCTTCACAACAAGAGGAGCCACCAAGATTATAAGGTGGTGAAACTGCACCTGGAGAGTAGTCCCTGCTGCCCATACCTGGAGAAAGCCCATGTGCAGCAGTGAAGACCCAGAGCAGCCAAATAAATACATACTTTTTAAAAAGAGTAACTCGATTCACCATATGTTTGTGATATTAATAACACATTTCTGGGAATCCTTTGGTGGTCCAGTGGTTAGTATTTTGTGTTTTCACGGCTGAGGGTGCAAGTTTAATCCCTGGTTAGGGAACTAAGATCCTGCAAGCCACAAGACTTAAAAAAAAAAAGCAGATGTCTGTTCTGTTTCTAGCGGTGATGAAGGGGCTAGATTTTCCCTGCTACCAAAAATGCCTAGAAAAAAGTGTGTGTGTGTGTGTGTCCCACACAGTAGTTTTCCAGTTATTAGATTAACAAAAATTCCAGGATTATGATATGAAGAAAAACCAATGGTTGTACTAGTTCATTTCCTTGGGGCAGATTGCAGGTCTCAGATTAGGGGTTGTTAGTTGTTCACCAGCTTAGTCATCTCCAACTCTGCAACCCCATGGACTTCAGCGTGCCAGGCTTCCTGTGCTTCACTATCTCCCAGAGTTTGTTCAAACCCATGTCCATTGAGTTGGTGATGCCATCCAACCATATCATCCTCTGTCATCCCCTCTGCTCCTATCTTAAATTTTACATGGCATCCGAGTCTTTTCCAGTGAGTTGGCTCTATATATCAGGTGGCCTAAGTATTGGAGCTTCAGCTTCAGCATCAGTCCTTCCAATGAAATTTTAGGGTTGATTTCCTTTTGGATTGACTGGTTTGATCTCCATGCTATCAAAGAGACTCTGAAGAGTCTTCTCCAGCACCACAGTTTGGAAGCATCAATTTTTTGGTGCTCAGCCTTCTTTATGGTCCTACTCTCACATCCATACATGACTACTGGAAAAACTATAGCTTTGAATATATGAAACTTTTTCAGCAGAGCGAGGTCTCTGCTTTTTAACACACTTAAGTTTGTCATAACTTTTCTTCCAAGGAACAAGTGTTTTTTGTTTTTTGTTTTTTTAATTTTGTGGCTACAGTAACTGTCCACAGTGATTCTGGAGACCAATAAAATAAAATCTGCCACGGTTTCCCCATCTATTTGCCATGAAGTGGTAGAACCAGATGCCATATTCTTAGGTTTTTGAATGTTGAGTTTTAAGCCAGCTTTTTCACTTTCCTCTTTCACCCTCATCAAGAGGCTCTTTAGTTCCTCTTTGCTTTCCACAATTAAAATAGTATCATCTGCATATCCGAAGTTGTTGATATTTCTGCCAGCAGTCTTGATTCCAGCTTACGATTCATCCAGCCCAGCATTTCATATGATGTGCTCAGCAGAATACACAGAAGAACTATACAAAAAAGATCTTAGTGACCCAGATAACCATGATGGTGTGATCACTCACCTAGAGCCAGACATCTTAGAGTGTGAAGTCAACTGGGCCTTAGGAAGCATCACTATGAACAAAGCTAGTGGAGGTGATGGAATTCTAGTTTAGCTATTTCAAATCCTAAAAGATGCTGCTGTTAAAGTGCTGCACTCACTATGCCAAAAAATATGGAAAACTCAGCTGTGGCCACAGGACTTGAAAAGATCAGTTTACATTCCAGTCCCAAAGAAGGGCAATGCCAAAGAATGTTCAAACTACCACACAATTGCACTCATTTCACTTGCTAGCAGGGTCTTTTCAAACAAGTCAGCTCTTTGCATCAGGTGGCCAAAGTATTGGAATTTCGGCTTCAACATTAGTCCTTCCAATGAATATTGAGGACTGATTTCCTTTGGGATTGACTGGTTGGATCTCCTTGCAGTCCAAGGGACTCCCAAGAGTCTTCTGCAACACCACAGTTCAAAAACATCAATTCTTTGGCGCTCTGGCCTTGACTAGATGGATCTTTATTGGCAAAGTGATGTCTCTGCTTTTTAATATGCTGTCTAGATTGGTCATAACTTTTCTTCCAAGGAGTANTACTGAAGTAAGTGGTTTGCCATTCCCTTCTCCAGTGGACCACATTTTGTCAGAACTCTCCACCATGACGTGTCCGTCTTGGGTGGCCCTACGTGTCACGGCTCATAGTTTCATTGAGTTAGACAAGGCTGTGGTCCCTGTGATTAGATTAGTTAGTTTTCTGTGATTGTGATTTTCAGTCTGCCTGCCTTCTGATGGAGAAGAATGAGAGGCTTATGGAATCTTCCTGTTGGGAGAGACTGACTGAGGGGGCCATGCTCAGTAAATCTTTAATCCAGCTTTCTGTTGATGGGTGGAGCTGTGTTCCCTCCCTGATATTTACTTGGGGCCAGACTATGGTGGAGGTAATGAAAATAATGGTGACCTCCCTTGAAAGATCCCAGGCATGTACCGCTACACTTAGTGCCCCCAACCCTGCAGCAGGCCACCACCGACCCATGCCTCCACTGGAGACTCCCAGACACCCAGAGGCAAGTCTGGACAGTCTCCTGTGGGGTCACTGCTCTTTTCTCCTGGGTCTTGGTGCATAAGGTTCTGTTGTGCCCTCCAAGTCTATTTCCTAGTCCTGTGTAAGTTCTAGCAGCTCTATTGTGGGGTTAATGGTGACCTCCTCCAAGAGGGCTTATGCCATACCCAAGTTTGCTGCACCCAGAGCCCCTCTCCCTGTGGCAGACCACCGACGACCCATACCTCCCGTTTGAGGAGATGCTCAAATACAGTTCTGTCTCAGTCTCTGTTGCGTCCCTGGGCCCTGGTGCTCACAAGGTTTGTTTGAGCCTTCTGAGCATCTCTGGAGGGAATGGGGTTTGATTCTAAATGCAGATTTGCCCCTCCTACCGTCTTGCTAGGCCTTCTCCTTTGTCCTTGGATGTGGGGTATCTTACAGCCACTCCAGCGCCTACCATCTTACTGTGATTTCTCTGACCTTGAACGTGGGGTATCTCCACACTGCCAGTCCAGCGAAGTGCAGCTGCCGCTCGTGGCTTTGGTCCTGGAGTATCTCCTCACGGCCGCTGCTTCTGACCTTGGATGTGGGGTATCTCCTCTTGGCAGGCTGCTGCTCCAGCACCACGCAGCTGCCTAGTAAAAGCTATGGTTTTTCCAGTGATCATGTATGGATGTGAAAGTTGGACCACAAAGAAGGCTGAATNTCACGGCCGCTGCTTCTGACCTTGGATGTGGGGTATCTCCTCTTGGCAGGCTGCTGCTCCAGCACCACGCAGCTGCCTAGTAAAAGCTATGGTTTTTCCAGTGATCATGTATGGATGTGAAAGTTGGACCACAAAGAAGGCTGAATGCCAAAGTATTGATGCTTTTGAACTGTGGTGTTGGAGAAGACTCTTGAGAGTCCCTTAGACTGCAAGGAGATCCAACCAGTCCATCCTAAAGGAGATCAATCCTGGGTGTTCAGTGGAAGGACTGATGCTGAAGCTAAAACTCCAGTACTTTGGCCACCTGATGGGAAGAGCCAACTCATTAGAAAAGACCCTGATGCTGAGAAAGACTGACGGCAGGAAGAGAAGGGGATGACAGAGGACAAGATGGTTGGATGACATCACTAACTCAATGGACATGAGATTGAGCAAGCTCTGGAGATGGTGAGGGATAGGGAAGCCTAGTGTGCTGCAGTCCATGGGTTTGGAGAGGTCATACATGACTGAGTGACTGAACAACAGCTTTGCATATAAATTAAATAAACAGGGTGACAAAATACAGCCTTGACATACTCATTTCCCCATTGGAACCAGTCAGTTGTTCCATGTCTGGTTCTAACTGTTGTTCTTGACCCACATACAGGTTTCTCAGGAGACTAAGGTGGTCTGGTATTCCCATCGCTTTAAGAGTTTTCCATGGTTTGCTGTGATCCACATAGTCAAAGGCTTTAGCATAGTCAGTGAAGCAGAAGTAGATGTTTTTCTGGAATTCCTTTTTTCTATGATCCAATGGATGTTAGCAATTAGATCCCTGATTCCTCTGCCTTTTCTAAATCCAGCTTGTACAACTGAAAGTTCTTGGTTCACATAGTTTTCAAACCTAGCTTGGAGGATTTTTGAGCATTACATGCTAACATGTGAAATAAGCACAATTGTTTTGTAGTTTGAACATTGCCCTTCTTTGGTATTGGAATGAAACCTACCTTTTCCAGTCCCGTGGCCATTGTTGAATTTTCCATATTTGCTGTCATATTGTGTGCAACACTTTAGCAGCAGCATCTTTTAAAATTTGAAATAGCTAAGCTGGAATTCTGTCACCTCTACTAGCTTGGTTCATAGTAGCACTTCTAAGGACCACTTGACTTTACAATCCAGAATATCTGGCTCTAGGTGAGTGACCACACCATCATGGCTATCCAGGTCATTAAGTCCTTTTTTTGTATAGTTCTTCTTTGTGTTCTTGCCACCTCTTCTTAATCTCTTTTGCTTTTGTTAGGTCCTTGCAGTTTCTGTCTTTTATTGTGCCCATCTTTGCATGAAATGTTCCCTTGGTATCTCCATTTTCTTGAAGTGATCTCTGGTGTTCTCCATTCTGTTGTTTTTCTTCTATTTCTTTGCATTGTTTACTTAAGAAGGTGTCCTTGTCTCTCCTTGTTATTCTCTGAAACTCTACATTCAGTTGGGTATATCTTTCCCTTTCTCCTTTGCCTTTCACTTCTCTTTTCTTAGCTATTTATCATATAATTGGAATTATAACAGCATGTAGCATTTTCATATTGGTTTCTTTTACTTAGTAATATGTATTTAAGTTTCCTTTTTGTTTTTTCATGGCTTGCTATCTCATTTCCTGTTAGCACTCAATCAGTTTCTGTTGTTTAGATGTCCCATAGTTTATCCATTCACCTACTAAAGGACATCTTGATTACTTCCAATTTTGGCAGTTATGAATAAAGCTGGTATAAAGTCAGGTTTCTGTGTGGACGTAAGTTTTCAACTCCTGTGAATAAATGTCAGAGTGAGCAATTGCTGGATCACATGTTACGTGGTATGTTTGTTTTTGTAAGAAACTGTCAAACTGTCTTCCAAGGAGGCTACGATTTTTATTCACCAACAATGAATGAGAGATCCTGTGACTGCCCATCCTCGTGAGCATTTGGTGGTGTTGGTGTTCCTGATTTTGTCCATTCTGTCAGTAGTGTAGTCATACCTTGTTTTACTAATAATTTAACTTTCCCTGATGAATAAAACATTCAGCATCTTTTCGTATACTTATTTGCCATCTGTTTTATCTTCTTAAGTGTAGTTATCTGCTAAAATCTTTAGCCCATTTTAATATGATGTTTTCTTATTTTGACTCTAAAGAGGATTTTTTGGGTGTATTTTGGATAATCTTTTCTCGGTCATGTGTTCTGTAAATATTTTTCCCAGTCTGTGTTATCTTTTCATCCTTTTGACACTGTCTTGCAGAGCAGAAGTGTTTAATTGTATTAAAGGCTGACCTATCAATTATTTCTTTCATGGGTCTTGCCTTTGGGGTTGTATGTAAAAAACCATCACCATACTAAATAAACATCATCTAGGTTTCCTTCTATGTATTCTACTAGGAACTTTATTGTTCTGCATTTTACATTTAGGTTTGTGATTGATTTTGAGGTAATTTTGTGAAGAGAGTGTAAGGTTTGCATCTGATTCAACTTCTTGGCTGGTGGCTATCAAGTCCTGGCACCATTTGTTGAAGAGACTGTTTTCACTGCTTTGTGTTGCCTTTGCTTCTTTGTCAAAGACCAGTTGACTGTATTTATGTGAGTATATTTCTTGTTTGTCTCTTCTGTTGCATTGATGTATTTGTCCATTCTTTTGCCAATATCACACTGTCTTGTTACTGTTTACTACTTTTTTTTTTAACTCTTCACTCCTTGCTGTATTTCTGAGTTATTTCCTAGACTAGTTTCCCTGTGCCTGAAGAATATACCTTTTAGAATCCCATCCTTTGTGGACTGTAAATACTTTATCCTATGCAAGACCCTGAGCTTGTACTTCTGTGGCTGTGAGTTACTTATTTCTCCATTTTTGGCACCTGTGAATGTCCCTTCACTTTGCCTTTGGCTTCATATTAAAATCTTTTTGTTCCTATTTTGTTCAGCATTTCTGTGTATTTGTTTAGGTCATTTATTTTACTTGTTAAAAACACATCTTTGTCAACACTGTATTATCACTCTTTGTAAGTTGTAACCATTTTGGTAGGTGTGAGGCGAGATCTGAAATGTGGCTATAATTTGCATATCCCCAATGACTAACAGTGTTGAGCCTCAATTTTTGTTCTTTAGCTACTTTTTTCATATCTCTAGTTTTATTCTGCTTCATGGTAGATTTTTATTACAAGGGAGTGTAAATTTTCTTTTGCTCTGAAATTTTGATTCTCATTTTTTGCTTTCTTCTCATAGTAGCTTCAGATGGATGTGGTATGCCTCACTCATCTGCCCCATGCTGCCTTTCTCTTTCTGGGGGTGATTTTTTTCTGTGTTTAATCACCATGAAAATCCTCATTCTGTTCTGTCTGTTCCTTCATGGGCTCAGTAGTCTCCAGCAGATCCTTTGTGCAACTCAGACTTGAGCTGGGTCTGAGGTATTTGAGTTTCACTACTCATAAGGAGTTTGAAGTTACATGATAAAGAAGGAGGCAAGACAGGTGAGAGGAACCACTCCTTCTAGTATTGAGTATGAATGCTTATAAATAAAATAGGAGATCCAGGTGAGGAGAAAGGGTGGGCAAAACTTCATTATTGTTAGTTTAACACTGATTTTGCATCCAGGTATCCATGTAGAAATCTTGATAATTGAAAATAGAAGTTAGTTATATAACTACAAATGCCTTAAGGAAAAATATGCTAAACTGAGGAAAACACAGAATCTGCATGCCTGTGTATATATTTTTAAAGAATGAAAAAATATTTTTTAGGGCAAGCCTTTAGCTCTCTGAAAAACATGTCTTTGGACTCACTGTCAGAGTCACAGTGTGGGTGTTTCTATATAAAGACCCATATAATTAACTGAATGTTTGTATTTTCATCTAGGTGTTTTCCATTCTTAGTGCATCAGTTACTTGTGTTTAGGAAATAGTAGAATTCTGAACATTTTCTCATCTAGGCATTTCTCTGTCTGTCTCTTTTGTGGCTACACCCTGCATCATGCAGGATCTTAGTTACCTGACTAGGGATTAAACCCAGGCCCCCAGCATTGGGAACGTGGTGTTTTAACCACTGGAATGCCACAGAAGTCCCCTCATCCAGACATTTTTAAAAGGACTTTTTGGGTAGGTGATAGTCTTTAAGAATAATTTTGTAAGTATATCTATTTGGGGTCCTCATTTCAAACAGTTTAAAAAACTATTTCCTTATGAATAACCTGTTGCCTTTTTAAAATAATTTTTTAGCAAACATTGAGAAGAATGTGCTACCTTACCATCAAAGAAATGGCTACCATCTCTGAGGATGTCATAATTGTTACAAGCAGGTATGTGAATAGTTAAAACCTGGGATGGAATACTTACATATTTAGTGGAGTACTTCTTGTCTTCTTTCTAATAATTTTACATTTTGACTGTAAGAAAGCCAATAAGAATTTAAAAAAGAATAGAATGTCAAAGAGCATTCTTTTCTAAAATGTGGTTGTCATCCTGTGAAAACCATCCCTGTCTGATAAAGCAAAAAAAGAAGTCATGAAGGCTAATGCTAATAGATTGATTACATTTAGAATCATAGTATGTCATTAAACAAAACCAAAAGGTAAATGAGGCACTGAAATAAAATATTATTTCAAAATTTAAAATTTTATATTATAGTTGCTTTATGAAATAAAATATAAGTTTATCAAAAGACTAATATCTATAATATATAGAGAACTCTTATATTTCAAAAGTTATCTCCATGTGATAATTAATAAAATAACTAATATAAAGAATCTAAATATCTTTAGTCATTCTCACTAGTAACCAAAAAATGTAAATTAAAAATTCAAGTATGAGTTACAATATTTTTTTGTGCTTTTAAATTCAAATTATTTAAACTAAAAAAAACACAAAACGCCCAAAACCCAAATCCCTCACCTATTTCACCCGTAGTCCCTGCCTCTGGCATCCACTAACCTGTTATGTGTATCTATGACCTTGGTTTTATATATGTATATTTATTTACTTATTTAAATTCCACATATAAGAATTATTATATGGTATTTGTCTCTCTCTGTATGACTTATTTCACTTAAGATAAGGCTCTCAGATTCCATACTTATTGTCACAAATGGCAGGATTTCATTCTTTTTAATGGCTGAATAATATTCCAGTGCACATATGTACCTCAATTTCTTTATCCATTCATCTATTGATGGATACTTAGCTTGTTTCCATATCTTGGCAATTGTAAGTAATGCTGCAGTGAGCATGGGAATGCATATATCTTTTTGAATTAGTGTTACTGTTTTCTTCATGTCCTCAATGCTTGCTATTTCTATGTTTTTGTTAATTACCATTCTAATAGGTGTGAGGTGATAATCTTATTGTGGTTTTGATTTACATTTTCCTGATAACTAATGAAGTAGAGCATCTTTTCATGTACTTGTTGGCCATCTGTATGTCTTCTTTGGAAAAATGTCTATTCAAAAAAAAAAATCTTTTTTTTTTTGGCACTGAGTTAATGAGTTCTGTATAAATTTTGGAAAATTACAGTATTTTTGAAAAAATAAGTCAGTAGGTACTTGTAAGGGATATTGATTTTCTTATAAACAGGAGGTAGAATAATGAATTGGTTCAGTTTTTCTAGAAAGCATTGTGGCAGCATTTGTTGAATGTTTGAAAGAGTTTATCCCTTTAATCCAGTAATTCCACATCCATGAAATTATCCTCAGAAAACAATCAGAGATAAATATTTTAATTTTTTGGATATATTTTTGAAACATCTTTAATGATATGGGAAACTCCTCAGTACAGTGCTGAATGAGAGTTGGATTCAAGTCTGTATATTCCTTATAGTCTTAAAAATATTCTAAGTATATGTATAAAAATTTATGGCTGAAAATACAATGATTCATTACCAGTAAGTTTCCTCTGGGTGTTTGCAATTGTGGCTATTTATATTCTTTGAACTTTTGATAATTTTCAAATTTTCTAGAATGAGAATGTGTAATTTAGAGTCCTAAGACATTTAACAAATGTTATGTAGAAAAATAGTTGTTAATAGTTATAGTTAATAGTTATTAATTACAACTCATTCAAGGGAATCTGATATTTGTATAGCAAAATAAATTTTGTAGGAGGAAACTTATGCTTAACCAGCAGTTGTGTTGAAGTTTTAATTAGTAAAGCTTTCAGCTGAAAAGAACAGAGAGCCAGATGTAAATAGTAACACATAAAATAGGCAGAGAAACTGGTGTTGCTTCAGTGGCTCAGCATTGTCAGGGCTGACATGTCTTAAATTCTTTGGGACATCCTCACGTTATTGCAAAACAGATGCCTGAATTACTGGCAGTGCACCATTCAAGATGGGATACCGGGAAGGGGGCCAGAGAGAGCTAGCACCATCTGCCTCTTTCATCAGGTATGCAAAAGCTTTTCCCAAGGCAATTTTTAGATTTCATTTGGCACAACTGTGTTATGACTAACCTTAGGAGGCCAGGAAAGTGAGTATTTAGCTTTTATAGCCCAAGGGGCAAGCTTGAGAGAAGGGATTAAAATGGGTACTTAGTTAACTAACTAAGATTAGTTAACTTGCCACAAGTGGCACAAATGAAAAACAAAAACAAAAAAAATCTTCACTGAGATTGCTAGTCTTCCTGAATAGTGGAAAAGTTAAAATTAGAGTATCAACTGTTGATTGAGGATTTTCGTTCCTTCCTGTAGCTGGTAGTTCTTCCACCTGAGTCCTGTTAGGCCGCTTTGCATTGTGGTTTGCTTCTTGTTTGTTTGAAGTGATTAGTAGATGTTGTGGGCAGAATAATATACCTTCCACCTGCAAGGCCTCCCTGTCCTAATTCCTAGGACCGGTCAGTATGGTCCATGGCAAAGGGGAATTCCAGTTGCTAATCAGCAGATAGGGAGCGTATCCTGGGTTATCCACGTGGGCCCAATACAAGGCTAAGGGCCCTTACGTAGGAGAGGCGAAAGAAAAGCTTCAGTAAAGGGATGTGATGGTGGAAGCAGGGCCTCAGAACTCCATTGATTTTGCTAGATTTGGAGATGGAGGAAGGGGACCACAAACCAAGGAAATATGGGTAACCTCAGAAATTGGAAAAGGCAGGGAAATGGATGAACTCCGACAGCCCCCAGAAAGGAATGCCTTCTTGCTCATACCTTGATTTTAGCCCACTGAGGCCTGTGTTGGACCTCACCTTACAGAACTGCAAGGTAAAGAAATGAATGTTGTCTTAAGCCTCTTAAGTTTGTGATAATTTGTTACAGCAACAATTGAAAACTACTGGATTTTGCAGTGTATTAATGTATCAGATCAATACCTTGTACACTTTAAAGTTAGACAGTGTTTATGTCACTTACATCTCAAAACTGGAAAAAAAAAAAGAGTAAGAGCCTTTGGTACCTGAAAGTGGGGTGCTGCTGTAACAAATACCTAAGAATGTGGAAGTGGCTTTGTAATTGGGTAGTGAGCAGGTGCTGGCAGAGTTTGGGGAGCATGATAGAAAAATTCTGCACTGCCTTGAACAAACTGTTAGTAGCAACATGACCATTAATGCCTCTTCTAGACTAAGAAGGAAGTGAGCAGCAGGATAGATAAAACATTTATCACGTATCATTGTGAACAGACTGTTGACAGAAATATGGACATTGAAGATGCTGCTGGTGAGGGCTCAGGAGAAAATGAGGAAGAAGTTTCTATTATTAATAGAAACTGGAGGATGGGGATCCTTGTTATATTGTTGCAGGAAGCTTAGTCGCATTGTATCCTGCCCTAGGTGGAACGTGGGGCTGGCAGACATGAATTTGGATATTTAACTGAGATTTCCAAGCAGAATGTTGAGGTGTGGCTTGATTTCTCTGTCATTTAGTAAAATTTGAGAGTACAGTAAAAATTGGAGACCTGTTAAACGTGAACCAGGAGATCTTGATAAATACCGAATTGTTATGTTATACACCTGAAACGAATATAATGTTGTATGATCAATTACACCTCAAAAACACAACAAAAATAAAGCAGGAGTTGCTGATTTTGGAAAGTCTCAGTGTACAAAAATGGGAGAGGATGCTCAAATCAAGAGATGTGCGTTTGGAA
The DNA here is from genome assembly GCA_006410875.1 of Neotragus pygmaeus. NCBI lineage: Eukaryota > Metazoa > Chordata > Mammalia > Artiodactyla > Bovidae > Neotragus > Neotragus pygmaeus. The sequence goes on from SJYV01029990.1 coordinate 538,074, forward strand.
AGCATTCTCTAGAGGAAAAAAATCAGTTACTATATAGCCTTTTGCTCAAACCTCAGATTAAAAGGTCAGTGTATTCACTCACACAAACCACTCTGAGAGATCAAGGGTGTGACTCATAGATTCCCTCAGCATCTAAACAGAAGCTGAAAATAGAGATGGGATTATCTAGGCAAGATCTGTGGAGGAACCTCTTGACTAGTGGAGTGAGTCTGTACAAATATGGTAGTCCCACAAGGCACTTGAGAACCTTACACCACAGAAACACTGCCAGCGTGGACTGAAAGGACCAGAGAGGAAGCGAAAGAGGGTTGTCAGAGCCCCAAAATTCTGCAGGCAGGAGACAGGCTGGTAAGACTCCTCAGCTTTAAACACAGGCTGCCCCTCATAAAAAAGAAGGATGGCTCAGAGGGCAGAGCTGCGGGCCCATAGGGTAGAGCTGAGAACCTAGTGAATTCTGCTTAGGACTTGAACCCTCTTCCTGTTTGCCTGGATGAATTTCAGAATTGTCTGGGGCCAGTAACTCCTCTTTAACCTTCCATTTTCTCTTTTTTGAATAGCAATGTTTGTGTGTGTTCTGCTATGCCAGGTCCCATCTTTGTGTTTCAGAGCAGGGAACTTGTTTTAAAGTTTAGCGTGTCCACGGGTAGGGAGGAATTTTGCCTCGGGATAAATTATACCCTTTCTCACCCATCCCTTATGATTTTTTATAATAAGATTGGTGCTTTGAGTTGGGTGAGATGTAAATGAGATTTTGGACTTTGAGCTGAGCTAATGCTGTAATGTGTTGATTTGGGGAAATCTTGGGATGGGGTGAATGTATTTTGCCTATGAGATGGATGCAGGCCTGCTGACATGATTTTAGCCCAGTGAGACCTAAGTTGGAATTCTAGCCCATAGAACTAACTATAAGATACTGTACTTTTGTTATTTTAAGCCTCTAATTGTGGTCATTTGTTGTAGCAAGAATAGAAAATGACTGTACTAGGTGACCATTCATCTAATGGTCATGCAGTTATGTTAGCATGAATATTGAGAAGACCTGAAGGCATACACTTCACTAAAGAATATGTAGAGCCAATAAGCACATGGCAGTGTTCTCAATATTATTAGTCATCAGGGAAATGAAGATTTAAACTTCAGTAAGGTATCTTTCACATTCACTAAAATGGTTAACCTAGCAAAGCCTGACAGTACTAAATCAACAACCCTACTCCAGTATCCAGTGTACGGAGCAGTTGAAGTTGTCATACATTGTAGATGGGAATGTAGAATGGTACAGCAACCTCAGAAAAGATTTGGCAGTTTCTTATGAAGTTAAACATATACCTACCCTGTGACCAGTGATTTTACTGCTATATATTTACCCAAGAAAATGAAACTCTTTGACCACAAAAAAAGACTGTACCAGAATTTGATTGCAGCTTTGTGATAGCCCCAAACTAGAAACAACCCAAAGGTTCATCAGTAGGAGGATGGCTAAACAAATTGTGTTTTATTAGCATAGTGGATCACTACTCAGCAATAAAAAAGAACAAATTGCTGATTCAAGCAACAACACAGACACACTCCTAAAATAGTATGTTGGAACAAAAGACACACAAAAAGAATGCTTGGATGATTCTTTTTATATAAATTCAAAGACCAGCCAAAACTCAGCTGTGGTGATAGAAACCAGAAGTCTGGTAGATTGGAGGAAACTGACTAGATGTGGGAATGAGGGAACTTTCCGAGATGAAGGAAGTATACAGTATTTATTTTGGGTAGAGCTTACATGAGTGACTCCACATGCCATCTAACCGAACACTTAAGCTGACATTTTTTAATTGTATATAAATTACAACTCATCTAAAGAAAAGAAAAACACAAAGAGACTTAGTTAGTGGCTTAAGGGTGGTCAAGTATACTGACAGTCTAGTCATACTGTTCTGCCCTTGTCTGATGAGACTCACCAGTGAAAGTCTGCATCTGAAGATTGCTTAGAATTCTGGGATTGAGTCCTGAGGACTGACCCATTGCTCACATGGCAAGTATGGTGGGGGAGTAGATATCAGTATGTAATTAGTTACATCCCTAGTCTCAGGAAATTTCACAGTCTCAGTTTAGAGACCATGGTTTAGGAAGAAATAAGGGGGCTAGTGGCTATGGGAATGACTGTCTGGCAGGCAGTTTTGATATCAGTTGTGGGAATAATGTGAGGATTTGGGCAAGAGGAAGACAGTACTTTAGTTACTGAAGGAAGCAAGAAGCTAAGACCATCCACAGACTTGGTAAGAAATATTCAAGCCTGAAACAGCCTTTTGATTTGAATGGTGGTGCTGTCCCTGACATTATGTCTACCAGAACTTGGTGTAGAATAAGAAAAGAAGTGAGATACTATTCTAATTTGACTTAGCCATCACTCTAGTGAAACTTCCCTCTCAAAGATTTCTAGTAATCTCTTAAATGCAGAATCCCAAAAGCTGATTTTTCAGTCCATATTTTACTTGGCTGCTCTCTTAGTTTTAATATGGTTAAACACTCCATGAAGTTCTACCATCTTTGGCTTTCAGAACCATAGAACTGAATTTTCTTGCATCTCTGATTACTCCATTTTATTTTTTCCACAGAAGTGGCAGTTCTGTTCTTTTTCAGCTTACTGATTCAAATGCCAGTCTCTTCTGGAAAAAGCTCCCCTAGACACACCCAGAAGTAATGTTTTACCAGTTATCTGGGCATCCCTTAACTCGGTGAAGTTGACACAGAAAATTAACTGTCTCAGTGGGTTTAATGGGTGTTGTGAAACCTTTCTATATGCTGCTTTTCTTCCCTCTCTCCTACCCAGTTGACATGCAGACTACCCCAGTTTATTTGGATTCTTATTCTCTATTAAATATTTATTCCCTATTAAAATGAAATTGTGGAAGACTTTTGAGAGAAAATGATGAAAATGATGCCAAGTCATAAAATTCCCTTCTCTTGCTTAATGAACACCAGCGAGTAAAAGGCAAAGTCAGGGACTTCTAGCCAAGATGAAGAAATGCCACGACAGGTCATCTATTCTAATAATTACAACTAAAACCTCTGGACAGAGGTATAGAAAGGTATACAGGTATACCTGAGGCCTTTGAATAATAACAGTGAATTAGATCATGGCATCCAGTCCCATCACTTCATGGCAAATAGATGGGGAAACAGTGGAAACAATGAGAGACTTTATTATTTTGGGCTCCAAAATTACTACAGATGGTGACTGCAGCCATGAAATTAAAAGACACTTGCTCGTTGGAAGAAAAGTAAAAGTGAAGTTGCTCAGTCGTGTCTGACTCTTCGGGACCCCGTGGACTGTAGCCTACCAGGCTTCTCAATCCATGGGATTCTCCAGGCAAGAATACTGGAGTGGGCTGCCATTTCCTTCTCCAGAGGATCTTCCCGACCCAGTGATTGAACCCAGGTCTCCCGCATTGCAGGCAGACACTTTAACCTTTGAGCCACCAGGGAAGCCCTTAGACAGCACATTAAAAGGCAGAGACATTACTTTGCCAACAAAGGTCTGTCTAGTCAAATCTATGGTTTTTCCAGTAGTCATGTATAGATGTGAGTTGGACCTTAAAGAAGGCTGAGCACCGAAGAATTGCTGCTTTTGAACTGTGGTGTTGAAAAAGACTCTTTAGAGTCCTTTGGACTGTAAGGAGATCAAACCAGTCCATCCTAAAGGAAATTAGTCCTGAATATTCATTAGGAAGACTGATGCTGAAACTCCAATACTTTGGCCACCTGATGCAAAGAACTGACTCACTGGAAAAGACCCTGATGTTGGGAAAGATTGAAGGCAGGAGGAGAAGGGGACAACAGAGGATTGAGATGGTGGGATGGCATCACCAACTTGATGGACATGAGTATGAGCAAGCTCCAGGAGTTGGTGATGGACTGGGAAGCCTGGTGTGCGGCAATCCATGGGGTTGCAAAGAGTCGTACACGAATGAGCAACTGAACTGAATGAATAACAATATGGTGAGTTTCAGGGTTATTTTGGACTGAGAACGAACTAATCCAAGAACTGTATGGTGGGAGGAGTCAACAAAGACTGAAGCCTGTCTCAATCCTGAGCACAGGTTAAAGACAAGACCTCTGCAAGCTGGAGAGATGAGGGGAGAATCCTTGTTTGTTCTTGTTTTTCTCTTTACTTTCTGGTCTTGCCTGAGGCCAGCCCTAGTTCTGGAACATTACTGTGATGTGACAGAAATATTTCAGACACCTGAAAACCACGATGAGATACCACTATACATCTTTGAATCAATTGAAAATTAAATAGACTCACTTTACCAAATGTTACCAAGGATGTAAAGGAGTTGGATTTCCCATATGCTTCTGGTAGGAGTCAGTACTATAGACAAAGAGACTCATGGAAACTATCACTATGGCTAGTAAAGCGTCACCTCGGCTGTACTGATCTACATTTTTTGGACTTCTCTGATACAAATGGAAAGTGCAGAATTAGACCCAAGTACATGTGAAAATTTAGTATATGATGAAAGTGGCAAGTCTAATCACTGGGGTAAACATGTACTTTTTTTTTCTATTCATTTATTTTTCTTTACAATATTGTATTGGTTTTGCCATACATTGACTTGAATCCGCCATGAGTGTACATGTGTTCTCCATCATGAACCCCCCTCACCTCCCTCCTCAGTCATCCCAGTGCACTAGCCCCGAGCACCCTGTATGATGCATCAAACCTGTTGGCGATTCGTTTCACATGATAATTCACATGTTTCAATGCCATTCTCTCATATCATCCCGCCCTCGCCCTCTCCCACAGAGTCCAAAAGACTGTTCTATACGTCTGTGTCTCTTTTGCTGTCTCACATACAGGGTTATTGTTACCATCTTTCTAAATTCCATATATATGCGTTAGTATACTGTATTGGTATTTTTCTTTCTGGCTTACTTCACTCTGTACAATAGGCTCCAGTTTCAAACATGTACTTAAAAAAAAGTAATTTATTTGGCTGTGCCGGGTCTTAGTTGTGGCATGCAAGATCTTTTTTCTTTTTTGTAATGTATCTTTTAATTGAAGTACAATTGCTTTACAGTGTTGTGTTAGTTCCTGCTATACAGCAGTGTAAATCAGCTGTGAGTGTACGTATCTCCCCTTCCTCCTGAGCCTCCCCACCTCCCTCGCATTCCCCGTCTGCGCCATCAGAGCGTGGAGCTGAGCTCCCTGTGCTGTACAGCATCCTCCCACGAGCTGTTTCTTCTGCGCATGCAGTGTCAATGTGCCCATGCTGCTTTTCCAGTCTGTCCCACCCTTTCCTTCACCTGCTGTGGACACAAGTCTCTTCTCTACATCTGTATCTCCATTCCTGCCCTGCAGATAGGTTCGTCAGTGCCATTTTTCTAGATTTCATATATTTGTATTAATTTATGATATTTTTCTCTTTCCAGCTTAACATGTACTTTTTTTTTTTTTAATTTGACTTTACAGTACTCTATTGGCTTTGCCATACATCGACATGAATCCACCACAGGTGTACACAAGCTCCCAATCCTGAATCCACCTCCCACCCCACAACGTCTCTCTGGATCATCCCCGTACACCAGCCCCAAGCATCCTGCATCCTGCATCGAACATAGACCGGCGCCTCGTTTCTTACATAATAGTATATATGCTTCAATGCCATTCTCCCAAATCATCCCGCCCTCTCCTACTCCCTCAGAGGCCAAAAGTCCGTTCTCTATGTCTGTGTCCTTTTGTTGTCTCACATACAGGGTCATCATTACTATCTTTCTAAATTCCATATATATGTGTCAGTATGCTGTATTGGTGTTTTTCTTTCTGGCTTACTTCACTCTGTATAATCACTCTCCAGTTTCATCCATCTCATTAGAACTGATTCAAATTTATTCTTTTTAATGGCAGAGTAATACTCCATTGTGTATATATGCCACAGCTTGCTTATCCATTCATCTGTTGATGGACATCTAGGTTGTTTCCATGTCCTGGCTATTATAAACAGTGCTGCGATGAACATTGGGGTACATGTGTCTCTTTCAATTCTGGTTTCCTTGGTGTGTATGCCCAGCAGTGGGATTGCTGGGTCATAAGGCAGTTCTATTTGCAATTTTTTAAGGAATCTCCACACTGTTTTCCACAGTGGCTGTACTAGTTTACATTCCCACCAACAGTGTAAGAGGGTTCCCCTTTCTCCACACCCCCTCCAGCATTTATTGCTTGCAGACTTTTGGATCGCAGCCATTCTGACTGGTGTGAAATGGTACCTCATTGTGGTTTTGATTTGCATTTCTCTGATGATGAGTGATGTTGAGCATCTTTTCATGTGTTTGTTAGCCATCCGTATGTCTTCTTTGGAGAAATGTCTATTGAGTTCTTTGGCCCATTTTTTGATCGGGTCGTTTATTTTTCTGGAGTTGAGCTGTATAAGTTGCTTGTATATTTTTGAGATTAGTTGTTTGTCAGTTGCTTCATTTGCTATTGTTTTCTCCCATTCAGAAGGCTGTCTTTTCACCTTACTTATAGTTTCCTTTGTTGTGCAGAAGCTTTTAATTTTAATTAGATCCCATTTGTTTATTTTTGTTTTTATTTCCAGTATTCTGGGAGGTGGATCATAGAGGATCCTACTGTGATTTATGTCAGAGAGTGTTTTGCCTATGTTCTCCTCTAGGAGTTTTATAGTTTCTGGTCTTACATTTAGGTCTTTAATCCATTTTGAGTTTATTTTTGTGTGTGGTGTTAGAAAGTGATCTAGTTTCATTTTTTTACAAGTGGTTGACCAGTTTTCCCAGCACCACTTATTAAAGAGATTGTCTTTACTCCATTGTATATTCTTGCCTCCTTTGTCGAAGATAAGGTGTCCATAGGTGTGTGGATTTATCTCTGGGCTTTCTATTTTGTTCCACTGATCTATATTTCTGTCTTTGTGCCAGTACCATACTGTCTTAATGACTGTGGCTTTGTAGTAGAGCCTGAAGTCAGGCAAGTTGATTCCTCTGGTTCCATTCTTCTTTCTCAAGATTGCTTTGGCTCTTCGAGGTTTTTTTGTATTTCCATACAAATCTTGAAATTATTTGTTCTAGTTCTGTGAAAAATACCGCTGGTAGCTTGATAGGGATTGCATTGAATCTGTAGATTGCTTTGGGTAGTATACTCATTTTCACTATAGTGAGTCTTCCATAACATGTACTTTTTTATACATGATACTGGGACAACTGAGTAGCCACTTATAAAAAGATATAATTTGATCTGTATTTCACAACATATAAATAAATAAACTCCAAAAAGATAAGAAATATACATTTAAAAAGATGAAGCTATATAAGTACTAGAGCAAAACCTTGCTGTAGGGAAAAGTTTTGTAATTATCACTAAAATCCAGAGGCAATGAAAGAAAGGGTTGATAAATTTGACTACATAATTTTTTTTTTTTAATTGCATGACCCAGACACCATACAATAGAGAATAAACTAGAGGTCTGCAGTGGGTGCAAGATGTGGTGTAAACAGTTATTCCTGATCTATTGTCATGGTATCCTGCATGACATCACCACTCATTTTATGGCAAAAGTGGAGTGACAGTGGGCTCATGACTAGGAAGGAGGTCAGTAGCTACATTGTGCATCACCGAGAAGGAGACAGTCGGATGCCATGATGACATGGCCTGTTGAATACTCAGCTGAAGTAGTAGGTTGGAGGTAGGACCCCGTGAGGTTGGGAATTCTCCCAGATGCCATGTTTGCACTGAATCAGTTGCCAGTGTATGGTACTGTCGCCAGTAAATAGACCAGGTGGGTCCAGAAATCCATAGTTAGAAATAGGACTGGGACCTCTCCCTCACTCCCAGTGACCCACTTGGAGAATTTATTCTTCCAGTTCTCACCCTAAGTATGGATTAGAGGTCCCAGTTCCCAGGGGACAGTGTTCTCAAGGGATGAAAAAAGGGAAGCACTTAACCCATTGATCCCTGGTTCCCACTGGTTATGGATTATCTCCAGCTCACAATTGTCCCACACTTCTGGATACTACATGTCTGAGTAACAGGTGGCAAACCTAAAGCATCACACACTCCAGAGTCAGAACAGCCCTGGAGCAGCAAGTGAGCCAGTTAAACATTCGAAATGACGACTATTACTAGGTCACTTTGTGTTCTTCATGCCTAGTGGACCAGTGGGCGATGGAAGGCGCTGATACACTCATAGAGGTAATTGACCTTGACTCCCAGGATCTAGGGTTGTTCATATACAGGTGACAGAGAGGACTGTATCCAGAATTCAGAGTATTCACTCAAGTATATTTTGGTGCATTCATGCATGGGAAAATGATGACTAGAGAACAACCAGTGGTCCAACCAGGGTAAAACCAACAAAAGGTGTGGATCCCTTGGGATAAAGGTTTGAGTCGTCTACCAGAGGCAAAACTGAGATAAGATGAAGTGCTGGCCAAGAGTGAGGGAAATACAGAATGGCTGGTTATATGAAGGAGATGATGAGGATCAGTCATGGCTTTGAAATGAGCTGTAGCAGCAAGGATTGCACCATGTTCTACTGATGCTTCCTGTCTCTTGTAGAAATAGTGAATGGTGCCATCCTGAAGACTCGGTGATAGACTAGATTCAATGGAAGCCATGTTCAAACGTGAGGGGTACAAAGGATGAGCCATACTGGGGGCCACTTTGAAGCCACCTCACGTTTCTTCAGCTTCATCTTTGGTTCCAGTCGTGGCTGTGGTCAGCATTTCCATGAGGGTCCAGCTGATTTGCATTGGCAGTGCCTCACTTGAAGCATGTGGCGATTGTTTTGCTTTCCGCCCTGAGATTTCTCGTACATACTCTGAACTCATATGTGTGAGTTAACATGTGACTGTTAAGAGAGCGGGGAGTTAACTCTCTGGGGTTAACTCTCTACCAGGGGCGAAGATCTTGTGGATAAATTCTTTCTTTTTCATTCCTTGAATGTGTGGTTGCTGAGATATATTTCATTAGGTTCCTCAGTAGGTTGCTCATTAAATAACCAGTGGCTTGTGGCAGTGATTCACTAGAGAAAACTTGTCTGGGTTGATTTTCCCTCCTCCTTTGTTTACTTCCTTATCTTTTGCTTCTCTCTCAGAACATATTCCCAAATAGACTATCTGTAGGTAAGCCTTTACTGTCCGGGAAGCCTAAGCTAAACAGAAGTTCAGCTGTTGGCAAACTGTGGCCAGTGGCCAAAGCTGTGGCGCCATTTTGTAAGTAAAGTTTTTTTGGACCGTACCGTGCCTTTTTAAAATAATTAATTTCTTTATTTTACTCTACAATATTGTATTGGTTTTGCCATACATTGACTTGAATCCGCCATGGGTGTACATGTGTTCCCCATCCTGAACCCCACTCCCACCTCCCTCCCCATCCCATCCCTCTGGGTCATCCCAGTGCCCCAGCCCCTAGCACTCTGTGTCATGCATCAAACCTGGACTGGCGATTCGTTTCACATATTTTACCTGTTTCAATGCCATTCTCCCAAATCATCCCACCCTCGCCCTCTCCCACAGAGTCCAAAAGACTGTTCACTACATCTGTGTCTCTTTTGCTGTCTCGCATACAGGGTTATCCTTACCTTCTTTCTAATTTCCATATATATATGCGTTAGTATACTGTATTGCTGTTTTTCTTTCTGGCTTACTTCACTCTGTGTAATAAGCTCGTTTCATTCACCTCATTAGAACTGATTCAAATGTTTTCTTTTTAATAGCAGAGTAATATCGCATTGTGTATATGTACCACAGCTTTCTTATCTTGATGGATGTCTAGGTTGCTTCCATGTCCTGGCTATTATAAACAGTGCTGTGATGAACATTGGGGTACATGTGTCTCTTTCAGTTCTGGTTTCTTCTGTGTGTATGCCCAGCAGTGGGATTGCTGGGTCATAAAGCAGTTCTAATCCAGTTTTTTAAGGAATCTCCACACTGTTCTCCATAGTGGCTGTACTAGTTTGTATTCCCACCAACAGTGTCAGAGGGGTCCCTTTTCTCCACACCCTCTCCAGCATTTATTGCTTGTAGACTTTTGGATAGCAGCCATTCTGAAATGGTACCTCATTGTGGTTTTTATTTGCATTTCTCTGATAATGAGTGATGTTGAGCATCTTTTCATGTGTTTGTTAGCTATCTGTATGTCTTCTTTGGAGAAATGTCTGTTTATTTCTTTGGCCCACTTTTTGATAGGGTCTTTTATTTTTCTGGAATTGAGCTGCAGGAGTTGCTTGTATATTTTTGAGATTAATTCTTTGTCTGTTGCTTCATTTGCTATTAGTTTCTCCCATTCAGAAGGCTGTCTTTTCACCTTGCTTATAGTTTCCTTTGTTGTGCAGAGCTTTTAATTTTAATTAGGTCCCATTTGTTCATTTTTGCTTTTATTTCCAGTATTCTGGGAGGTGGGTCATAGAGGATCCTGCTGTGGTTTATGTCGGAGAGTGTTTTGCCTGTTTTCCTCCAGGAGTTTAATAGTTTCTGGTCTTATGTTTACATCTTTAATCCATTTTGAGTTTATTTTTGTGTAGGGTGTTAGAAAGTGTTCTAGTTTCATTCTTTTACATTCCTTTTTGTTTATACATTATTATGACTACTTCTATGCTATCAATAGGCAAAGGAGAGAAGCCTTAGAAGAACTAATCCTGCCAAACCTCAGTTTCTAATTGGAAAAATGCAAATATTTGTGAAAAAGACTGGCTGATAAATGATTTGTATCCAAACAATGGAAATCTGTGCTGCCATTAAAAAGATTTTAGATATACATTTATATATTTTTAAAAATATAAATATCTAAAATTTTAAAAAATCTGCCTTTATGGAAACATTCTCAGATTATATCATTAAGTATAATTGAAGGTACCAGAGGAGTGGATATCCATTGGCATGCATTTTAATAAGCCCCTGTGCTTGTAAATATGTATTTTAAGAACTTCCTTAAGAAAACATAAGCGACTATTCACAATGACTGTTTCTGGTTGAGTGGCACTACAGGCTAAGGTGTATTAGGACAGATTTAGACTTTATATTTTATACCTTTCTGAATATACTGAGAATGGATTGTTACATGAGTAAAATACTTTAATAATTGAAAAATGAAAGAAACTGAAGGACTGTCAATTATTCAGCCTTTCTCCTCTTGGTGCCCTGATGAAGTGAGTTGGATGCCATTTTGGATTATGTGAGGGGAACTGAGTGAGAGAGGAGGTGGAGAATCAGTTTGAGGGTAATATAAATATACAGAAGACAGGAGAAGGAAAGACAAAAGAGTAAATAATCTAAAGATTAAAAAGTTTTGTACCTCAGTCCACACTCCCCTGCCTGCTTTTGCAGCTCCATAGAAGGGTCTGAAATCAATGACAGTTGTCAATTTAGAAAGCCATTCCTGAGGAAGAGACATCTTGAAGTGATCATTTTAGTCAAATTCTTTCTTTTCTTTAAGAAAAAAAAATTTTTTTTCAGTTTTGGTAAAAGTCTTCCTCCATAACTCAGCAGGAAAAGAATCTGCCTGCAGTGCAGGAGAGACTGGGATAAGTGGGCTTGATCCCTGGGTCTGGAAGATTCCCTGGAGGGCAGGACATGTCAACCCACTCCTGTATTCTTGCCTGGAGAATCCCATGGACAGAAGAGCTTGGTGGGCTACAGTCCATGGAGATGCAAAAAATTGGACATGACTGAGCAACTAAGCATGCACACAGTCACATAGTATAAAGCATACTATTTTAACCATACTTAACTGTACAGTTCAGTAGCACGGAATACATTCACATTGTTGTCCAACTCTCATCATCCATCTCCCAAATATTTCACCTTCCTAAACTACAACTCTGTCCCCATTAAACTCTAACTCCCCGTTTCCCCTCCCACCCCAACCTCCAGCCCCTGGCATATACCAGTGTATTTTTGGACTCTATGAATTTGACTCAGTAAATCTTTAATCCAGTTTTCTGTTGATGGGTCGAGCTATGTTTCCTCCCTGCTATTTACCTGGGTCCAAAATATGGTGGAGCTAATGAAGATAATGGTGACCTCCCTTAAAAGATCCCATGCATGTACAGCTATACTCAGTGCCCCCAACCCTGCAGCAGGCCACCATGACCCACGCCTCTGCCAGAGACTCCCAGACACCCACAGGCAAGTCCAGAACAGTCTCTTGTGGGGTCACAGCCTTGTCTAACTCAGTGAAACTATGAGCCATGCCGTGTAGGGCCACCCAAGACGGACAGGTCATGGTGGAGAGTTCTGACAAAACTGTGGTCCACTGGAGAAGGGAATGACAAACTACTTCAGTATTCTCGCCTTGAGAACCCCACGAACAGTATGAAAAGGCAAAGGTAGGACACTGAAATATGAACTCCCCAGGTTGGTAGGTGCCCAATATGCTACTAGAGATCAGTGGAGAAACAACTCCAGAAAGAATGAAGGGATGGAGCCAAGGCAAAAGCAGCACCCAGCTGTGGATGTGACTGGTGATGGAAGCAAGGTCCGATGCTGTAAAGAGCAATATTGCACAGGAACCTGGAATGTCAGGTCCATGAATCAAGGNTTTTTTTTTTTTTTTTTTTTTTATTTTTAAATTTAACTTTACAATACTCTATTGGGTTTGTAGGTTCTTATTAGTTAACCTGTTTTATACATAGTAGCGACTTAGCAGCCCAGCAGCAGTGTATATATGTCAATCCCAAGTTTTTAGTTTATCCCCACAGTTTACCCCCCTTTAGTGTCCATATGTATGTTCTTTACATCTGTGTCTCTGTTTCTGCTTTGCACACAGGTTCATCTGTACTATTTTTCTAGATTCCACATATATGCATTAATATGCAATATTTGTTTTTCTCTTTCTGACTAACTTCTCTCTGTATGACAGTCTCTAGGTCGTCTATCCATGTCTCTGCAGTCTCGTTCCTTTTTATGGCTGAGTAATGTTCCATTGTATATATGTATCATATCTTCCCTGGGGCTTCCCTGCTGGCTCAGATGGTAAAGCCTGCAATGTGGGAGACCCGGGTTCAACCCCTGGGTTTGGAAGATCCTCTGGAAAAGGAAATGGCAACCCACTCCAGTACTCTTGCCTGGAAAATCCCAAGGATGGAGTAGCCTGGCAGGCTACAATCCATGGGATTGCAAAGACTCGGACACGACTGAGCGACTTCACTTCACATCATATCTTTATTCATTCCTCTTCTTTATTCATTCCTCTGATGGCCATCTAGGTTGCTTTAGTGTCCTGGCTATTGTAAATAGTGCTGCAGTGAGCACTGGGGTACATGTATCTTTTTGAGTTACGGTTTTCTCTCAGTATATGCCCAGGAGGGGATTGCTGGGTCATATGATAGTTCTATTTTTAGTTTTTTAAGGAACCTCCTTAGGCTTCCCTGGTGGCTCAGATGCTAGAGAGTCCATCTGCAATGCGGGAGACCCAGGTTCAGTCCCTGAGTTGGGAAGATCCCCTGGAAAAGGGAACGGCAACCCCCTCCAGTATGCTTGCCTGGAGAATCCCATGGACAGAGGAGTCTGGTGGGCTAGTCCATGGGGTTGTCAAGAGGTGGACGCGACTGAGCAACTATCACTTTCACAGAACCTCTATACTGTTCTCTGTAGTGACTATATCAATTTACATTCCCACCAGCAGTGTAAGAGAGTTCCTTTTTCTCCACATCTTCTATAGCATTTATCGTTCGTTGATTTTTTTTGATGATGGCCATTCCAGCTGGTGTGAGTTTTGATTACCAGTTCTTTAATAATTAGTGATGTTGAGCATTTTTTCATGTACCTCTTGGCTATCAGTCAGTTTCTTTTAAAGAGTTAGGTTTGGGGAACTTGGGATTTGAGCATGAGGCTCTCTATATCATTGTCTGTTTTTTATGCCAGTAATCAGTATATAATGGAATATTACTTAGTCATAAAAAGGGATGAGATTACAGAGTCATGGATGGACCTAAAATTATGTATGTACTTAGTTTATGTGACTAATGTCTCTTTTCCCTCTAGAATGTAAGCTCCATGAAGGCAAAGACTTGGTTTTGCTCACTGCTGTATTCTTTAGATTTAAAATGGTCTTCTATCCAATAATTTTTATGTTTATCCAAAGAAGATACTCAATAAATATTTGTTAAATCAATAGTTGCATTAAGATAATTATGGGGACAAGTGGAATTAAGTATGGGTGGACTCCACAGAAGAGAAAACTTTAATCTTACGGTAATAATTTGATTTTTCTCAGTCTGACTAAGGACATGACTGGAAAGGAAGATGTGTACCGAGGCCCAGCCATCAGGGCTCTCTGCAGAATCACTGATGTAAGTTCTTTGCTTTACTGAGGCATCAAAGGGGACCTGTGTTTATCTGCAGGTGGCCATGTAAATTTAGTAGTATTCCTTGTCTGACTTTGTGATTCAGCAGCAGTAGAGAAACACACGACTACCAGAAAGGCTTTTGTGGCTCCAGGCTTTTTTTCTTCTAGATTGTTTTTTCCTTTTGTTTATTTAGATTAGTCTATTTCTCTCCATATCTACTCTGATGAATTTTCGTCATAGGGCACGTTGCTCGTAGGAAACAAAAGCCATTTGAATTTAGCCTTTTTATTTTATTTATTTTTATAAAATTTTTTTAATGTGGACCATTTTCGAAGTATCTATTATGTTTGTTACAACATTGCTTCTGTTGTTTATGTTCTGGTTTTTTTTTGGCCAAGAGGCATGTGGGATCTCAACCCCTTGACCAAGCGATTGACCCTCCCACCTACTGGAAGGTGAAGTCTCAACCACTGGATCATTGGGGAAGTCCCAAATTTAGCTTAAAAAAAAAAAAAAAAAAAAACTTTATTACAAAATACAAATCTCTCGGAATTTGAGGTAAAACTTACAACCAGGTATCAGAACTAGAAATAGGACAGCTGTAAGGATCTCAAAGGCAAGATTTCCAGGTATTTACTATTATGATCCTTTATTTATGAGGCTTAAGCCTCCTTATTTAAATATTTAGGAGAAACAGTCTGACTAGCCGTCAGCTAGCCAGTGGCTTGTGTCCACCTGGGTCTAAGTCAGGTGTTTAACCTTGACTTAGTCTGTTGTATTAGAAGGAAGAAGGTTACAGAGTATGTAAGACTGTCCCATTCTTGGAACTCTGCAGGAAAGGTTAAAATGAAGGGTAGGCTGGGCATTGCCGAGCAAATTGAATAAGATTTTGGGTATATTCATGATTGGGTGTATTTTATGTATATATTTGCATTCAGGTTTCAAAGGTTGAGCAGGATTCAGTGGTAAATCTGGATCCTAGAAGGAGTAATTGAAATGGTTTAATGTTTTTCAGTGCTCAGTTACTTTGTTGTGGTTGCTTTTGTTTTTACCATTACATCGATAGCATAAGACTTGACCATGCCAGGGCTAGCAAGAAGATTCTCTCCATCTAAGTAATTGAGCTTGGTGTGTGTACCATCCTTATTTAACACCACCTTACCAGGGCTAAACTTTCTTCCAGGTAAGTTAAAAAGAACTTTATTTTCAGCAGATTTCATGTTGAGGACTCAATATAATTAGCATATTCCACATGTAATTTCTTATGTATTTGAAATAATCAGAGTTTACAATTGATTTATAGAACTTTCTGGGATCCATGTGAAAAATATTGGCTTGGCCAAAAAGTTTGTTTGAGTTTTTCTGTAAGGTGTGCAAAAGCTCAAATGACCTTTTTGACCAGCCCAACATATGCACTACACATAGAGGTATCTAAAGGTCTTAAAAGCATCCCCATTTAGGAATACCTCTGGTAGGTTCAGCCTTTACTTGTATATTTCCGAACTGGGATTCTCCACTTTGAGACCATTTATTTCATTGTGGAGCAGTTATTCCTTTTCCTTATGTATACTCTAAAATGTTCCTTCTTGTCCTCTGGGATTTGATTACTATATGATCAGCCTTTTAATACATTCTAAATATTTGCACAGAAACAAATGTGTGACTTGTGTTTGTAGATTATTTTGAAGTGGTAATTTTGCATGAAGATGTCTTACTTCAGCCTTTTTCTTTGTGAATGCTCTTAGGGAACAATGTTGCAGGCCATTGAGAGATACATGAAGCAGGCCATTGTGGATAAAGTCTCCAGTGTCTCGAGTTCAGCATTGGTATCTTCCTTAGTAAGTGAACAAGTAACTGATTCTCATGCATGGTACAGTTTCTAGTTGCAAAAACAAAATATCACTATGCTTCTCTCACGAATGAAACATTAAAAAATACGTATACATTTCTGTTACTTTATATGAATGCTCTGACAGAGGAACATTGAACAATTAAAATGGGCAGTTAAAAGCATATGTTTGAAAGGTCTTGGTCATCAGAAAGTTATGTTGTACATACAGTACGGATGGGGGATGAGGGTGGGATGAAGGTCAGGAAAGAGGCTGGAGTCGGTCTCTCCCTTGGAACCTTGCTTTACGACCTGCCCTTGTGCCTCTTGTCTCCCTGTCCTCTGCTTCTGTTGGTGCCTTGTGTCTGCAATTGTCTTTCAGTCCAAAGTCTACTGTCCCACTACTAAATTTCCTCCCAGGAAGTGCTCTTTGTTTTAGTAATATCTTTTCTTTCTCTTTTTCACCAAAACAAAATTTATTCATGACAGCCTATCACATTGTATTTGATTAAAATTGGTTACTAATGTGTGAATGGATTAGATCATCTGAATCACGAGAGTTGCTGGTTCTGGAATATAATTGGTCAAGTTTTACAGCAGGTACTCTACCTTTTTTATGGCACTCTGTTTTTTCTTCCAGGTGAGTTTCCTGGAAGTAAAACCTATGATGTTAACATTATTTAAGTACCATCTTATTAATTATCCATTCCCTTCCCTTCCTTTCCCTCTCATTACTTCCCTTTATGCGCCTCTCCCAGCCCACAGACATACGCCACCTTTGCACAGGGTTCTTGAACAAGTGTATCAGGTTTACTAGTTGTCTCAGAGACTTGAAATAGACGTGTAACACTGTAAAGTTGTTTCTTTTTTTTTTTTCCTGGAAATGTCTGTTAGTGATTTTCCAAGAAAACTAACTCATGTTTCTAAACTTTTAGTGACTGTGCGTGATCTATTCTCAATTTTTTCTGTATTTAGCACATGATGAAGATAAGCTATGATGTGGTTAAGCGCTGGGTCAACGAAGCCCAAGAAGCTGCTTCAAGTGATAATGTTATGGTCCAGGTACTGTCACTGAGTCACCTTAGCTTATATCTCTAGATCAGCTTTCTGTAACCCTACGTTTTAGGGGCAATTTATTGATTCTTCAGATGAGTATTAGCTAAAGACTAATATTAAGCAATTTAATATTAAGTAGCCTGTTAGTGCATATTCTCAAGTAAGTATCCCCTAATTATGATTTATCCTACTAGTGTTTACTAGAAGCTGTCAGAATGTTTGAGAAAGATTCTTATATTCAGTGATATTTGAGATGCTTATTCCGAAGGTCATAATTCATTTTAGTCCTTTGTTTGAAAATTAATTTGTGAAGGTGGATGTTCAATTCCAAGCTTTTCAGGCTTTGATTATACTGTTTGAGTTGCGTGCTCAGTTGTTTAGTCAAGTCATACTCTTTGTGACCCTATGGACTGTAGCCCACCAGGCTCCTCTGTCCATGGGATTTTCCAGGAAAGAATACTGAAGCATGTTGCCATGCCCTCCTTCAGGGAATCTTCCTGATCCAGGGATCGAACCCATGTCTCCTGCTTCTTCTGCATTGGCAGGTGGATTCTTTACCACTGAGCCACTTGGGAAGCCCAAAACCCATGACCCAAAACCCAAAACCCATAATTATATTAGACATAAAATTGTTTTGTTGGAAGGATCTACTTTTGATATTCACTAGGCTATTCTAATTAAAAGGAACAAGATTAAATTCTTAACTGGCAATTTTTGTATAAAATATCCCATTTGTGTTTGAGAGAGTGCTTATTTATTCCATTTCAGCATTTATTTCTCATGTTAGCATATTCAGTTATGAGGAAATAAAGCAGTAATTTTTCCCTTGGGAAACATTCTCACCCTCCTAACTCTGATCATTGTGTTTTTACACAAAGTGCCATGATAATTACATGCCTTAAACCTACTTTAGGAGATGAATCTATTAACCACTAACATAACCACAGATGATTTAAAGCCACTAAACGAGACCTGTAGCACTGGTTAAAGCCTTGGACCTGAGAGCCTTTGTCCTAAGGATGGATGGGGCAACGCTGAATCTGCTAGAGCCGTCTTCAGATTGTATGTCATCCCCTTAATACTTACCTAATCTGAATTAACAGGGTAAATTAAAAACGCATCCTTTCAATCATTCCTTTGTTTGATTCAGCATGGAAAAGATAATTCCCTTTGTATACATTAGAGTTGGGTATCTTTTTATTAAAAACCTAGCTCTGTATGATTGCATTTTTATGTCAGTTTTATCCTCTTCCTATTCACCCTTCTTTCTGTCTTACATTCTTTTTCTTGTTCTTTAGTACCATGCATTGGGAGTTTTGTATCACCTTAAAAAGAATGATCGCCTTGCCGTTTCTAAGATGTTGAATAAATTTACTAAATCTGGTCTCAAATCACAGTTTGCTTACTGCATGTTGATCCGAATTGCCAGTCGCTTACTAAAAGAAAATGAAGAGGGGTAAGTGTTTTCATCTAAACCTAAGTAATTTTCCATTTGCTGGTTAACATGCCTCAGAGTTTCCTTTATGAATATTTTTTGGGCAGTGCTGACTTTACAGAGGGATTTAGTGTTTTCCAAATTAAGAAAAAAAATCATGGGATTCCTAGTAACACAACTTTTATTTTTACCTTGATGTTTGCTCTGGTATGGGCTTCCCTATTGGCTCCGTGGTAAATAATCTGCCTGCAATGCAGGTTCAATCCTTGAGTCAGAAGATCTCCTGGAGGAGGATATGGCAACTCATTCCAGTACTCTTGCCTGAAAAACCCCATGGACAGAGGAGCCTGGTGGGCTACAGTCCATGGGGTTACAAAGAGCTGGACGTTGCTGAGCACACACATGCTCCAGTATATGCACTTAATAGGGTATGACCACTAATAATAAATAACGGACTGATATTGAACAAAAAAATACTTACCATAAGTTATATAATAATTAAATGTGAAAGCTGGAAGTGACCTTAAGAATCATCTTTTCTTTTTTATAAAAGAGAATGTTGAAGTATTGCATTTAATGATTTATTTAAATAATTTATTCATTTAAAGCACATGAGGGAGACTAGTGGAATTACGCATTCATAAGATTCTTATATTTTTCATGAGGTAGTGTTACATTATGGTAGACAGTGATAATATAAGGATAAGTATTGTAATCTCTTGAGTAATCACTAAAAATCTAGGAGATGTAAATATCAACCGAGAACATAAAATGGAATGTTAAAAAAAATACTCTGTTGAGCTTCCTGCTCTCAGTAATGGTAGAGTAGCTTGGTTATATTAGCCCTCATGCAATAATGATTATATCATTAGGTGGCTTAATGGTAAAGAACCTGCACGCCAACCAGGAGATGCAGGTTTGATCCCTGGATTGGGAAGATCCCATGGAGAAGGAAATGGCAACCCACTCCAGTATTCTTGCCTGGGAAAACCTATGGATGGAGGAGCCTGGTGGCTGTAGCTAAAGAGACAGACTCAACTTAGTGACTAAACGGCGGCAGCAGCAGCGTGCTTCCCTGAAACAAAAAACCTTACACTATTTGAAAATACTGGTGAGTGGTGAAAAGCAGGCAAAAGCTGGAGGGAATGGATGCCTGAAAGGCAGAAGCTGTACTGGGTAAAATTTGCATATGTCTGGCTGGTCTCTGAGGGCATGCCACAATTTTTGTATGTGGGAACCCAGAAAGCCATAGTATTTACTAAGTAGACAGTAGAGTCAGAACAGTTTGAAATTAGAAGAATGATGGAAATTTAGGGTGTAAATCCTGGGAAAAGGAGGGCCATAGATACAGTGAGTCTCAAAATAAATTTTCAACTCTGCACAAATCATTGTGTATAGGAGAAATACAGGAGAACTATGTACAGTTCCTCTAATTATGCATGTACAGGAGAAGACTAGTAAAGCTGGCATAAAGCAGTAGCTGTCAGCTGAAAGAACTGAATGGAGAATTCAGTTGCAGCACACTATGGAGGAGATGATATTTTAGAGCTTTCTCCCAGCTAAGTTAACTGCCTTCTCTAGAAACATCTTAGATTTAAAGTCTTTGCATTTTATCATTCACAATTGTCTGTATATAGTAATAAATTTGAAACTAAATAAATTGCTAGAAGTGCAAGGATTTTGGAAAATGTGAGTAGCTGAGAAAAAGCAATCAATAGAAATTGGGCCTGATGTGGCTCAAATATTACAATTAGCAGATAAAAAATTAAAGCATCTATTGTAAATTTGTCATTAAAGACTTTAGTGCAAAATAATTACAGTGAGTGAATAGAGGACATGGAAACTAAAAGAGCTAAAAAAAATTTTTTAAGAACTTAAAAGGGCTATATCAGTGTTCCACCAGAGAAGCAGAACTGATAGAGGAGTTAAAAATATGAAGAGGTTTCTGGTTTTTTTTTTTCCTTTTTTTAAAAAACACATTTTTTTTTAAACATGGAATAAACACCATAAACAGTTTTGGACCTTGCCAAGCAAGTCCAAAAATCAGTAGGATAGACTGTAGAAAAGGAAGTCCATAGGCAGTCTACAGGCCATGGGTATAGGTCAAGGCTGCTGTTCACTGGTTGAATTGGTCATCTCACATTTTACTGTAAGCAGCAAGAGGAAACAAGGTCTTACCTTCACCAGTTTCCTTGGAAATTTCCTCAAGTCAGTATCCAAGTTTGTTTATAAATTCTGCTTTCCACAGAACTTGGAGGACACAGTTTCACTAAGCTCTCTATCAGTACATAACAAGGATCCATCTTACTCTATAATAACAAGTTTCTTGTGATCCTCCAGGACCAGCTTTCTACAAGCAGTTTATGAACCTTCACTGGCTCTTCTTCAAGACCACATTTCTATTAATGGTTTGTTCAAGGCATTTTAGATTTTCTTCATTATGTTCGCTAGAATTCTTGTAGCCTCTACCCATTATCTGGTTCCAAAAACAGTCCAACAGTTTTAGGTATTTGTTATTGCAGCACCTCACTTCCAGGTACCAGAATCTGTATTAGTGTTTTATTGCTGCCATAACAGATTACCACAGGTGTAATCACAACATCCATGATTTCACAGTTCTGTAGCTTAAACATCAGTCTCATGGGTTACAGTTAAAATGTTGGCAGGGTGCTGTTGCTTACTGAAGAATCCACTTTCAGTCTCATTAAGGTTGTTGGCCAGATTCATTTCTTTGCGGTCATAGATTATAGGTCTGTCTTTCCTTGCTGGCTGTCAGCCAGGGGTTGGTCTGTGTTGTGTAAGGTAATATATTCACAGATGCCGTGGAGGAAAGCATGGACTTCTTTGGGAAACCATTCTGCCCACTACAGGTACAATAACTGAAAGGGACGATTTGTGGGGTGGCCTAACACAAGGCTAGAAGTCACTGAGATGAGTGAAAGTGTTAGTTAGGGAACTGGAAGATACTGCTATGAAAAGTAACTGATTTGGAGCCTAGAAAGAAAACAGATTAAGGAAACATAAACAGAGCTTCGCAGAACAATAGAATAGTATCAAGTGGCCTACCACTTGATACATAATTGGAATTCTAGAGGAAGATGTGAGAGAATGGAGCAAAACAGATACTTGAAGAAATAATGAACAAGTATTTCCCAGTATGCATTTCTTCTGGAACTGCAAGATTGATCTAACAGTCAACAATTGACATAATATTCCTCATTTAAAGAATAAAGGGTAAAAATCTTAACATCTTAATAGATGCTAAAAAAGCAATTGATAAAATTCAATGGCAATTTGTAATTAAATCTCTCTTTTCAAGAATTCCCTGACAGTTCCATGGTTAGGACTTGGCACTTTCACTGCTGAGGCATGGGTTCAATGCCTGATCAGGGAACTGAGATCCTGCGGAGGAACTGAGATCAGAGGGCTTCTCTGGTTGCTCAGACTGTAAAGAAGCCTCCTGCAATGCAGGAGACGCGTGTTCAATCCCTGGGTTGGGAAGTTCGATCCCTGGAGTTGGCAACCCACTCCAGTATTCTTGCCTGGAGAATTCTGTGGACAGGGGAGCCTGGCAGGCAGCAGTCCATGGGGTTGCAAAAAGTTGGACAGGACTGTTGAGACTAAGCACAGCGCAAGGTGTGGCAAAAAAAAAAAAAAAATCTCTTTTCAAAGCAAATAATAAAAAGGAACATTATTATTATGATAAACATACCCCCAAAAAATCTCCAATACACTAATATTTATTGGTGAAATATGAAAAACTTTCCCCTTAAGATTATGAATGAGACTAGGATGCCTGCTAATCCTGTTTTTTTAAGTAACATTTTTACTGGAAAGTCCTACTTGGTACAATAAGTTAAGAAAAATATATAAAGATTTGAAAGGGGACATGAAACTATCTTTGTTTACAATGTGATTGTGTATATAGACAATGCAAAATAATCTATATGTTATCTGTTAGAATTGATATGAGTACCAGAATTACTGGATAAGCTAATGTCCAAAATCAGTTTTGTTTCTACATACCAGCAGCTAGTCAATACGAAACAGTTTTGAAAAGACGGTATCATTTCAGTAAAAATCAGATCCTTAGAAATAAATCTACCAAAAATTTTGTGTATTTCTATAGGAGAAGGCAGTGGCAGCCCACTCCAGTACTCTTGCCTGGAAAATCCCATGGACAGAGAAGCCTGGTGGGATGCAGTCCATGGGGTCGCTAACAGCCGGACACAATTGAGCGACTTCACTTTCAGGCATTGGAGAAGGAAATGGCAACCCACTCCAGTGTTCTTGCCTGGAGAATCCCAGGGACGGGGGAGCCTGGTGGGCTGCCGTCTATGGGCTCACACAGAGTTGGACACAACTGAAGTAACTTAGCAGCAGCNTTTCAGGCATTGGAGAAGGAAATGGCAACCCACTCCAGTGTTCTTGCCTGGAGAATCCCAGGGACGGGGGAGCCTGGTGGGCTGCCGTCTATGGGCTCACACAGAGTTGGACACAACTGAAGTAACTTAGCAGCAGCAGCAGCACACAAGATTATAAAATGTTATTTAACAAGTATGACTTGAATAAGCGGAGGGATATATCAAGTTCTCAGAATATTCAGTACTGTAAAGATACCACATCTTCTTTGATCCATGGATTCACTGAATCCTTGATCAGAATTTCAGTTGACTTCTTTGTGCATGCATTTGTGTATCAAAAGACATCCCAAATGTGCTTTTTCATAATAGCCCCCAAATGTAAGCAAGTCAAACATCCATTAATGCTTGAATCAAAAAATAAAATTTGGTATATTTATAAAATCATCTCCAAGAAAAAGAAATGCAAAAAAGCAAAATGTTTGTCTGAGAAGTCCTTACAAATAGCTGAGAAAGGAAGAAAAGCAAAAGGCAAAGGAGACGAGGAAAGCTATACCCAGCTGAATGCAGTTTCAGAGAATAGCATGGAGAGATAAGAAAGCCTTCCAAAGTGAACAATGCAGAGAAATAGAGGAAAACAATAGAACAGAAAAGACTAGAGATCTCTTCAAGAAAATTAGAGGTACCAAGGGAACATTTCATGCAAAGATGGGCTCAATANAAAAAAAAAAAAAATCTCTTTTCAAAGCAAATAATAAAAAGGAACATTATTATTATGATAAACATACCCCCAAAAAATCTCCAATACACTAATATTTATTGGTGAAATATGAAAAACTTTCCCCTTAAGATTATGAATGAGACTAGGATGCCTGCTAATCCTGTTTTTTTAAGTAACATTTTTACTGGAAAGTCCTACTTGGTACAATAAGTTAAGAAAAATATATAAAGATTTGAAAGGGGACATGAAACTATCTTTGTTTACAATGTGATTGTGTATATAGACAATGCAAAATAATCTATATGTTATCTGTTAGAATTGATATGAGTACCAGAATTACTGGATAAGCTAATGTCCAAAATCAGTTTTGTTTCTACATACCAGCAGCTAGTCAATACGAAACAGTTTTGAAAAGACGGTATCATTTCAGTAAAAATCAGATCCTTAGAAATAAATCTACCAAAAATTTTGTGTATTTCTATAGGAGAAGGCAGTGGCAGCCCACTCCAGTACTCTTGCCTGGAAAATCCCATGGACAGAGAAGCCTGGTGGGATGCAGTCCATGGGGTCGCTAACAGCCGGACACAATTGAGCGACTTCACTTTCAGGCATTGGAGAAGGAAATGGCAACCCACTCCAGTGTTCTTGCCTGGAGAATCCCAGGGACGGGGGAGCCTGGTGGGCTGCCGTCTATGGGCTCACACAGAGTTGGACACAACTGAAGTAACTTAGCAGCAGCAGCAGCACACAAGATTATAAAATGTTATTTAACAAGTATGACTTGAATAAGCGGAGGGATATATCAAGTTCTCAGAATATTCAGTACTGTAAAGATACCACATCTTCTTTGATCCATGGATTCACTGAATCCTTGATCAGAATTTCAGTTGACTTCTTTGTGCATGCATTTGTGTATCAAAAGACATCCCAAATGTGCTTTTTCATAATAGCCCCCAAATGTAAGCAAGTCAAACATCCATTAATGCTTGAATCAAAAAATAAAATTTGGTATATTTATAAAATCATCTCCAAGAAAAAGAAATGCAAAAAAGCAAAATGTTTGTCTGAGAAGTCCTTACAAATAGCTGAGAAAGGAAGAAAAGCAAAAGGCAAAGGAGACGAGGAAAGCTATACCCAGCTGAATGCAGTTTCAGAGAATAGCATGGAGAGATAAGAAAGCCTTCCAAAGTGAACAATGCAGAGAAATAGAGGAAAACAATAGAACAGAAAAGACTAGAGATCTCTTCAAGAAAATTAGAGGTACCAAGGGAACATTTCATGCAAAGATGGGCTCAATAAAGGACAGAAGTTATATGAACCTAGCAGAAGCAGAAAAGATGGCAAGAATACACAAAATAACTATACAAAAAAACTTTTATGACCCAGATAACCACGATAGTGTGATTACTCACCTAGAAACAGACTTCTTGGAGTGCGAAGTCAAGTGGGCCTTAGGAAGCATCACTACAAACAAAGCTAGTGGAGGAGATCAGTGATGGGATTCCAGTTGAGCTATTTCAAATCCTAAAAGATGGTGCTATTAATGTGCTGCACTCAATATGTTAGCAAATTTGGAAACCTCAGGAGTCACCGCAGGACTGGAAAAGATCAATTTTCATTCTAATCTCAAAAAAGGGCAATGCCAAAGAATGTTCAAACTACTGCACAATTGCACTCACTTCACATTCTAGCAAGGTCATGCTCAAAATTCTCCAAGCTAGGCTACAGCAGTACATGAACTGAGAACTTCCAGATGTACAAGCTGGATTTAGAAAAGGCAGAGGAACCAGAGATCAAGTGGTCAAAATTGGTTGGCTCATAGAGAGAGAGCTGGGGAGATCTGCTTCACTGACTATGTTAAAGTCTTTGATTGTGTGGATCACAACAAAATGTGGAAAATTCTTAAAGAGATAGGAATACCAGCTTACCTGCCTCGTGAGAAACCTGTATGTAGGTCAAGAAGGAATAGTTAGAACTGGACTGGTTCCAGATTGGGAAAGGAGTACATCAAAGCTGTATATTGTCACCCTGCTTATTTAACATATATGCAGAGTACATAATGCAAAATCCTGGGCTGGATGAATCTCAAGCTGGAATCAAGATTGTCAGGAAAATATCAATAGCTTCAGATATTCAGATGACACCACTGTTATGGCAGAAAACTAAGGGGAACTAGAGAGCCTCTTGATGAAGGAGAAAGAAGAGAATGAAAAAACTGGCTTAAAACTCAGCATTCAAAAAAACTAAGATCATGACATCTGGTTCTATCACTTCATGACAAATAGATGAGGAAACAAAACAGAGACTTTATTTTTGGGGGGCTCCAAAATCACTACAGATGGTGACTGCCGCCATGAGATTAAGACACTTCTCCTTAGAAGAAAAGCTAAGACAGACCTAGACAGCCTGTTAAAAAGCAGAGACATTACTTTGCCAACAAAGGTCCATCTAGTCAAAGCTATGGTCTTTCCAGTAGTCATGTGCAGATGTGAGAGCTGGACCATAAAAAAGGCTGAGCACCAAAGAATTGAAGCATTCGAACAGTGGTGTTGGAGAAGACTCTTGAGAGTCCATTGGTCTGCAAGGAGATCAAACCAGTCAATCCTAAAGGAAATCAACCCTGAATATTCATTTGAAGGACTGATGCTGAAGCTCCAGTGCTTTGGCCACCTGATGTGAAGAGCTGACTCATTGGAAAAAACCCTGATGCTGGGGAAGATTGAAGGCAGGAGGAGAAGGGGAGTAGGGAAGACAAGATGGTTGGATGGCATTACCAACCAGTGGACATGAATTTGGGCAAGCCCCAGGAGATGGCAAAGCTCAGGGAAGCCTGGCGTGCTGCAGTCTGTGGGGTTGCAGAGTTGGACGTGACTGAACAACAACATACAATCAATAGTACATGTACGATGAAAGAAAGTGAAAGTGAAGTCGCTCAGTCGTGTCCGACTCTGCGACCCCATGGACTGTAGCCCACCAAGCTCCTCTGTCCATGGGATTATCCAGGCAAGAATACTGGAGTGGGTTGCCATTTCCTTCTCCAGGGGATATTCCCGACCCAGGGATCAAACCCAGGGCTCCCGCATTGCAGGCAGATACTTTAATCTCTGAGCCACCAGGGAATCATATGTACAATAACATGAAAAAATTGCCATGGTTATTCAATGGACATGTGTTTGAGCAAACTCTGGGAGATAGTGAAGGACAGGGAAGCCCAGCATGCCGCAGTCCATGGGGTTGCAGAGTCGGACGGGACTGAGTGACTGAACAACGGCAACAACCATTGATAAATGTGACCACATGGATAAATCTCAAAGAAATCACATACAAACATACATTCTTTAGAGCTCTATATAAGTTATTTCAGATTTAGCTGGCGCAACTAATCTATTACAAGTTAAGACAGTGTTTATCTTTAGGGCATTATAGCATAGTACTGCTTGGAAGGTGGCAAGTAGGGGCCTTCTGAAATGTTTGAAATATTGTAACAAATGAATAGATTTGTTATAATTCATTTGTGATCTGCAGATACAGTTTTTTAATTTACCTATGATTTAATTATGTGTTAGGTGTAACATTACTGTAAAACTTAATCAGATTAAAAGGATAATAATTTTCCCCACACAATTTCTGTAGGCCAGGGATTTGAGAGTATTTTAGCTGAGTGGTTTCTGCTTGAGGTCTTTTGGGAGGCTGCACTTAAGATATTGGCCAGAGTTGCAGTCATCTGAAGGCTTGACAGAAGCTGGAAAATCTGCTTCCAGGTATCTCACGCACAGGACTGGTACCTTCAAGCAGACTGTTGGCAGAACGCCTCAGTTCCTTGTTGGGAGGACCTCTCCATATTGCTGCTTGAATGTCCTCTTAATGTTAAGGATTGCTTCCCTCAGAGCAGGTGATACAAGAGAGTGCAAAGTGGAAGTCACAATCATTTTTACGACCTTGTCTTTGAAAACACACCCCAATATTTCTGCAGCATTTTGTTGGATAAAAAAAGTCAGCTCTATTCAGTGTGAGTGGGGACAACACAAGGGATTGAACCCCAGGAAACATTCACTGGGGCATCTTCAAGGTGGATACTGTGTTAGTTTTCTAGGGCTGCCAAACAAAATACCACAGCTTAGGAGACTTAACACAGCAGTAAGTTATTTTCTCACAGCTCTGGGGGCTAGGAAATCAAAGATCAGAATACCAGTAGGGTTGATGTCCGGTGGGAGCTTTCCTTGGGTTGTAGCTGACTACCTTCTCAGTGTGTGCTCACATGATCTTCCTTTGGTGCCTGTGGAGGGAGAGAGCAAGCGAGCAGGAGTGGGAGCTGAGGTGCTCTCTGTTGTCTCTTTAAGGACTTTAATCCTGCCAGATCAGGACCCCACACTTATGACCTCATTTAACCTTAATTATTTCTTGGAGGCCCCTTCTCCAGATAGGGTCACACTGTAGGTTAGGGCTTCAATATATGAATTTGGTAGGAGGGATAGGGGAATGCAAGCATTCAGTCCACAATAGTTACTTCATGTATTTTCTATATTTTTGTCATAATAAAATACAAAGTTAACTTTTAAAAATGGCTCATAACTTCTCAGGCCTGTACAAATAAATAGTCTTTAGAGTTAAGAAACAAAAAAAGCACCAAATGCTGGTAGAATGACTGACAAAGATAAACATAGGCAAGTGCATTCTAACAGTGAATTCTTTTTAGCATCAAGAATAAAGAAAAGGTTCTACATTTTATGTAAAGATAATTTGACCCATAGTTTTACTTCAGGTTTCTCTCAAGCTGCATTGCATGCAAAGCAGCAGTGGAGCAGTGTCTTAATAGTGCTCTTCATTTTAATTATATTTCCTTGATTGAATACTTCCCAATTTATTTGTATTCATTCTTCTATTAATGGGCATTTGGATTGTTTTCTGTTTTGAGCACTTATTAATAATGAAATGGCTATAAACAGCATCTCTGTACCTAATACCACACTGTTTCATTACCATAGATTTATCTGTTTGTATGTAAGCATGCATTTCTATAGTATGTATCTAGGAACAGAATTGCTAGATCATTGGGTATACATCTCTTTACTAGGTAAGTTGGGCTTTTTTCAAAGTGATTGTATCGATTTACATTCTAGCCAGCAGTGTGAGATTTCTGGAGGCTTGATACTGTCAAATTTTTTAAATTTTACTAATATAATTTTACTAATCTATATATTTTTTAATTGACATATAACTCACATGTCATAAAATTCACCTTTTTAGAATGTATAATTCAGTGGTCTTTATAGTATGTTCACAAAGTTGTATAACCACTACCACTAACTCCAGAACATTTTTACCACCTTAAAAGGAAACCCACAACCCTTTAACAGTCCCATTCCCTATACTACCCTTGGCTCAAGCCCTGGTAAACATTAATCTGCTTCCCATTTTTATGGATTTGCCTGTTCTGGACATTTCATATAGATGGAATCAAACAGTATGTGGTCTTTAGTTGGTTTCTTTGGCTCAGCAGTAAAGAATATGCTTGCAATTCAGGTGATGTGGGAGATGTAGGTTTGATCCCTGGGCCTGGAAGATCCCTGGAGGAAATGGCAGCTCACTCCAGTATTCTTTCTTGCCTGGAAAATCCCATGGACAGAGGAGCCTAGAAGGCTATACAGTCCATGGGGTTGTAAAGAGTTGGATATGACTGAGTGACTGAACACACAATAATGTTTTCAGGGTTCATCTATGTTGTAGAGGTATCAGTACTTCATTCTTTTTATGGCTGACTAGTGGCACCCCACTCTAGTACTCTTGCTTGGAAAATCCATGGACGGAGGAGCCTGGTAGGCTGCAGTCCATGGGGTCGCTAAGAGTCGCACATGACTGAGCGACTTCATTTTCACTTTTTACTTTCATGCATTGGAGAAGGCAATGGCAGCCCACTCCAGTGTTCTTGCCTGGAGAATCCCAGGGATGGGGAAGCCTGGTGGGCTGCCGTCTATGGGGTCACACAGTCAGACACTATTGAAGCGACTCAGCAGCAGCAGCAGCAGCAGTATTCCACTGGGTGGCTCTACCATATTTTGTTTTCATTCATCTGCTGGTGGCCATTTGGGTTGTTTCCACTCTTTGGCTTTTATGAATAATACCAGTATTAGCAGTTATGCATAATTTTTTTTATGTGGACATGCTTTCGGTTCTTTTGGACATTTACTAGTGAGTCGAATCCCCAGGTCATAATGGAACTATGTTTAACTTTTTGAGGAATGCCAAACTGTTTTACAAAGTGGTTGCACCATTTTGCATTCTTGACAGCAGTGTGTGAAGACTCTTGGCTTCTCCACATGCTAACCAACACTTATTATCATCTGTCTTTTGAACTTATACACATAGTAGGTATGAAGAGGTATATCAGTGTGGGATTTTTTTTTCCATTGGAAAAGTTTTATTGAAAAAAACTATATGAAGAAATTCTTGGTTTGACAGCAAGAAAGGCTTTATTTCCCTAACAAGTTTGAGCATCTTTTCACGTGCTTATTGCTGCTGCTGCTGCTGCTAAGTCGCTTCAGTTGTGTCCAACTCTGTGCGACCCCATAGACGGCAGCCCACCAGGCTCCCCCGTCCCTGGGATTCTCCAGGCAAGAACACTGGAGTGTGTTGCCATGAAAGTGAAAAGTGAAAGGGAAGTCGCTCAGTCGTGTCTGACTCTTCGCGACCCCATGAACTGCAGCCTACCTTGGGCATTTCCATATCTTTTCTGGAGAAAGGTCTTTTCACATTCTTTTCTTATTATAAAAATGAGGTCATTTATCTTTTATTTGTGGTAGTTGTTAAATATATTTTGGATACTAGAACTTTATTACACATGTAATTTGCGTTTCCTCCCATTCTGTGGTCTTTGCAATTTCCTGATAGTGTCCTTTGATCAAGCCTAATATGTGTGGTGGTTTATTTTGGTTGGTTGTGCTCTTCTTATTTTACCTAAGAAACCATTGTCTAATCCAAGGTCACAAAGATTTACACTTTTTCTTCTTTCTTCTGAGAGTTTTATCTTGTACACATTTTGATCTTTGATCCATTTTGAGATATTTTTTGTGTGATGTGAAGTAGGGGCTGAGTTTCATACTTTTCATGTGGATATCCAATTGCAGTATGAGTTTGCAGTTGTCTCAGCACCATTTTGGAAAAGGAAGTAGCAGTCCACACCAGTGTTCTTGCCTTGGAAATCCCATGGACTGAGGAGCCTGGCAGGCTGCTGTCGGTGGGGTTGCAAACAGTTGGACATCACTGAGCATGAGCACACAACACCATTTGGTGAAAGACTGTACCTTTTCCATTAAATTATCTTGGCATCCTTGCCAAATCATTGTGGTTTTAAGTTGTGATTTCCTAATTACTAATGAGTTTGAAAACCTTTTTCTGTATTAATTAGCCATTTGGATATTCTTTCTATTTAAATGCCTTTTGGTATTTTGCCCTAATTTGGGGGGAATGAGTTTGGGTTATCCATTTTATCCTTATTGATTTCTTGTTCTTCTGCATTCTAGATGTGAATCCTTTCTTGGTTTTATGTGTTGCAAATAGTTTTTCGCACTCAAGTTTGTGTGTTCCTTTCTTGATATCTTACAGAACTTTCTTAAATATATCACTCTTTCACTTTTGGAGTGATATTTTGGGTGTCTTAATCAAGAAATGTTTTCTACCCCAAGTTCTGAACTGTATCATCTGTACTGTTTTCTATAAGCATTACAGTTTTAACTTTAATATTTTAGGTCTGTAATCTATCTGAAATTGTTTTTTGGATATGGTATGAGATTGTTGTTGTTTAGTAGCTCATGGACTGCAGCACGCCAGGCTTCCCTGTCCTTCGCCATCTCCCAAAGCTTGCTCAGACTCATTTCCATTGAGTCAGTGATGCCATCCAACCATCTTGTCCTCTGTCATCCCCTTCTCCTCCTGCCTTCAATCTTTCCCAGCATCAGGGTCTTTTCTAATGAGTTTCAGCTCTTTGCATCAGGTAGCCAAAGTATTGGGGCTTCAGCATCAGACCTTCCAATGAATTTTTTTTTTTAATTTTACTTTACAATACTCTATTGGCTTTGCCATACATCGACATGAATCCACCACAGGTGTACACAAGCTCCCAATCCTGAATCCCCCTCCCACCTCCCACCCCACAACGTCTCTCTGGATCATCCCCATACACCAGTCCCAAGCATCCTGCATCCTGCATCGAACATAGACCGGCGCCTCGTTTCTTACATAATAGTATATATGCTTCAATGCCATTCTCCCAAATCATCCCGCCCTCTCCTACTCCCTCAGAGGCCAAAAGTCCGTTCTCTATGTCTGTGTCCTTTTGTTGTCTCACATACAGGGTCATCATTACTATCTTTCTAAATTCCATATGTATGTGTCAGTATGCTGTATTGGTGTTTTTCTTTCTGGCTTACTTCACTCTGNGCCTCGTTTCTTACATAATAGTATATATGCTTCAGTGCCATTCTCCCAAATCATCCCGCTCTCTCCTACTTCCTCAGAGGCCAAAAGTCCATTCTCTATGTCTGTGTCTGACCCACTTCTCCTAGTATAACAATCTCTAGATCCAACCATGTTTCTACACATGGCAAGATTTTTGTACATGTTTCTATCCTGCTAATACCACCAACATTTTTAAACCTAATGATATTATAAGAACCACTTCTGATATCTAGGCTGCATGATGTTGCAGTCAGAGGGAAAAGTCACATGGAGTAATAAAAATGTACATTAACATCAATGTCAGTTGTCTTGCTGTTCTCTAGAAGTACATAGTGATATGGGAGTTATTAAATCCTTTATTAGAACATCAGTCTTGAAAAATTCTTCTTAAAGCATATTGAAGTCTGTGTGGCTTTTTGTAAACATCTTAATTTTAGGAAATTTGGCAGAATGTTTAATTACCAGAAGGAGATCATGCTATTAATCAAATTTGGAATTGCTACCATTACAAATAAATGATTGTAGGCAAATTGAGGATTTAATTACTTCTTTCAGATGCAACATTCTGTTTGCTTTGTCTTTTGAAATTGTCCCCAAATGAAGACTGTGCAATAATATCCTGAAGGAAGTACTGATAAACCTCTTTTAATTTGTTCCCATGCCTTAAAGATTCTACTCCTATTAAAAAGGAATGGCTTGTTGATAAGAAAGCAGTTCAGTATTATGACAGATTCAATCTCCCCAAACAACTGACTTTCAGCTTGACACCAGTGAAAGATTATTGCCTCAGATGATATTTATTTTGCTGGCTCTCATATAGCTTACACTCCATAGTTGAGTCAAAATGTTAAAAGAAAAAAATGGTTAGAGAACTCTAAGAAATCTTATTAATTTTGTAATGGTGTTGAAAGGTTACCAAAGGTTTTTGTTCTTTAAAGCTACTGTTTTGAGCAAATCAGAGGGGATTTCTTTTTAACGGCTGAAAACAAGCAAGGGTTTCTCTGATTTGCTGTTTATAAAATGGCAAATGTGGAGTCTATAGAGATCTTGTGGAAGCTTTTCTGACTAGTTGTGATTTTTGGGATACACACACATGTGTGTGCATGTGTTTATACATATGCACACATATACACACATATGTGTACACATATACATATATATGAGATGCACATATATGTAAAAACAAACATGTGTATGTGTATATATATATATGTATGTATATATGAAAGTAAAAAAGAAAGTGTTAGTCACTCAGTCATGTCCAACACTTTGTGACCCCACAGATTATAGCCCACCATCCAGGATCCTCTGTCTATGGAATTATTCCAGGCAAGAATACTGGAGTGGGTTGCCATTCCCTTCTCCAGAAGATCTTCCCAGCCCAGTGATCGAACCTGAGTCTCCCACAGGGCACCAGGGAAGAACTTCAGCCATCAATGCAAAGAAATAAAGGAAAACAACAGAATGGGAAAGACTAGAGATCTCTTCAAGAAAATTAGAGANGAAGACTCTTGAGAGTCCTTTGGACTGCAAGGAGATCCAATCAGTCCATTCTAAAGGAGATCAGTCCTGAGTGTGCACTGGAAAGACTTATGCTGAAGCTGAAACTCTAATACTTTGGCCACCTGATGTGAAGAACTGACTGGTTTGAAAAGAGCCTGATGCTGGCAAAGATTGAAGGTTGGAGAAGAAGGGGTTGACAGAGGATGAGATGGCTGGATGGCATCACCGACTTGATGGACATGAGTGTAGGTAAACTCCAGGAGTTGGTGATGGACATCTTGTGGTCCATGGTGTCACAAGGAGTTGGACATGACTTAGTGACTCAACTGAACTGAACTGTAAGCTAATTGACTCACCCAGAGGTGGCAGGACAGCTCCAAGGCACTGTCAAAATAGGAGGAGTGGGTGGTTTCCCAATGGCTGGGATGATCCTCCCAGTCCTTAGCATATGAATTCACCCAGCTGTCAAAAGGTAGACAGACTGCATTCCATGGCCTAAATTCATGGCCTAAACCCTTGCCCTGTGCAACGGCCCACACCCTACAGAGTGTGCTTCTCTCTGAATCCTAACAAATCCACCTCTTACCTGTCGCTGTGTCTCTGACTTAAGTTTTGAAATGAAACATCATAGCCTGAGCTTCATTAGCTCCTGATGCCAGGCATCCTGGGTTTTGGCCGGGGTCGAGGCCCAGGAGAGAGGAGATGCAGGACGGGAGGAAAATGCAGTGGGGGAAAATGTGCCAAGGAATCCCCTTCAATGCCTGCCGGAAAGTCTGCTGAATACCTGACGTGTGCTCACAGTTTTCATTGGCCTGATCATCAGCACAGAGAAGATTAAGGACAGAAGAACCCCAACCGGCTTGGGCAACAGCTACTGGAGCTCAGCAGAGTGCCTTTGGGACATACTAAGGAGTGGTCTCTCCAGGGTCCCTCAGCTGCACCCACTGCCCCTCGCCTGTTCCCAGGGGGTTCCAGGAAACAAGAAATGAGCGATTGTAAAGGTATTAAGATTTCATTAGGCATATGTCCCTCCAGCCAGAGGAGTGAGGACTTCCTACCTTAATGGGAGGTCTCAAATCTGAGACCGAGCCTCGTGAGCTTTCTGCTGAGTTCATTTTTTGCTGTCCCCGTTTCCAGCACGGTGGGCTCCTGTCACTTCCCCTGCGCTGGGTTTCCTTTGCGTTCCGCTTCGACTGCGGGAGCTTTCACAAGTCGGGCTTTTGCTGTGCTTGGCCTCCTTCTTGCAGAGACTGCACAGAGGCTGTTTCAGCCAGGTTATATTCGAGTCAGGGCACCACAGACGTCAGGGGAGTGTGTTCTCTGTTCTGTCTCGTCACAACAAAGATTTGAAGCAATGCACGTTAAAGCCCTCGGTGCATCACAGCTCTCGGACAGAGCAGTGTTACAGCTTTGTGTTACATTCACTTTTATTTAGAAAATAAAGGAAAATACATTCTCGAGGCATGAGGGCATGCCGACCAAAAAGCTGTGAAGAGCAGAGAGAAAGAGGGAGAAGGAGAGCGCGCCCGGGCAGCAGAGAGAGCCCAGGGCCTCTGAGTCCTCTCTCCAAGACTCTCCCCCCGGGCCTGCCTGCGTGCTGGGCCGGCCAGGAGCGCTGTCTGTGCTGCCTGCGGTCCCCACTGCAGTCTCTGGACTTGCCTTTGTTCTGTTTTCACAGGCTTTTCTCTTCCTTGTCTTTTAGCCTCCGCCATTCTGGACTCCTTCTTCCTGTTCTAGCTCTCTAACACAACCTTATGTTGTAGCCACACGCTTCAGGAAACAAACAAACTCACTCAGAAGGACAATGTGATAGTGGAGTGCAGTTATTATGCCAGCGGGCCCAAGGCAGAGTCTCCTCTTAGCCAAGGACTGCGACCAGTTTTCATGAAAATCTTATATACCCTAAGTGTCCGTGCCCAAACCCACCTCCCCACATCCTCTGAAACTAGTCTGAACAAAGGAAAAGAAAGATATAATCAAAGTTAATCCGTGATTCATATACTTATATCCGATAAAATAGACTTTAAAACTAAGGCTGTGAAAAGAGACAAAGAAGGCCATTACATAATGATTAAAGGATCAATCTAAGAAGAAGATATAACAATTATAAATATACATGCACCCAACATAGGAGCACCGCAGTATGTAAGACAAATGCTAACAAGCATAAAAGGGGAAATTAACAATAACACAATAATAGTGGGAGACTTTAATACCCCACTCACACCTATGGACAGATCAA
Organism: Neotragus pygmaeus; assembly: GCA_006410875.1. NCBI lineage: Eukaryota > Metazoa > Chordata > Mammalia > Artiodactyla > Bovidae > Neotragus > Neotragus pygmaeus. The sequence continues at coordinate 573,965 of SJYV01029990.1, forward strand.
CTAAACAGAAAATTAACAAAGAAATGCAAACTTTAAATGATAAAATAGACCAGTTAGACCTAATTGATATCTATAGGACATTTCACCCCAAAACAATGAACTTCACCTTTTTCTCAAGTGCTCACGGAACCTTTTCCAGGATAGATCACATACTGGGCCATAAATCTAACCTCAATAAATTCAAAAAAATCGAAATCATTCCAAGCATCTTTTCTGACCATAATGCACTCAGATTAGATCTCAATTA
>SJYV01029990.1:574368-585277 GCA_006410875.1 Neotragus pygmaeus
GGCTGGAAAAAGATATTCCATGCAAACAGAGACCAAAAAAAAGCAGGAGTGGCCATACTTATATCCGATAAACTAGACTTTAAAATTAAGACTGTGAAAAGAGACAAAGAAGGCCACTACATAATGATTAAAGGATCAATCCAAGAAGAAGATATAACAATTATAAATATATATGCACCCAACATAGGAGCACCTCAATATGTAAGACAAATGCTAACAAGCATGAAAGGGGAAATTAACAATAACATAATAATAGTGGGAGACTTTAATATCCCACTCACACCTATGGACAGATCAACTAAACAAAAAATTAACAAAGAAACACAAACTTTAAATGATACAATAGACCAGTTAGATCTAATTGATATCTATAGGACATTTCACCCCAAAACAATGAACTTCACCTTTTTCTCAAGTGCTCACAGAACCTTCCAATGAATATTAATTTCCTTTAGGATTGACTTGTATAAGATAGCAGTCTTTTTTCCCCATGTAGATACCCAGTAGTTCCAGCACCATTTGTTGAAATACCTGTCTATACTCATTGCTATGCAATATCAGCTTTGCCATGAAATAGTCATCCTTGTATGCATTGGTCTGTTTCTCGGCTCCTGTTCTCCACTACTCTATATTTCTGTCCCTGTACCAGCAGAACATTGTCTTATCATCACAGCTTTCTAATAGTGTAGGTATATGGTAGAACAAATCATTTTTTTGTATTCATTTGCAATAGTGTTTCCAGCTCTAGTTTTGTATCCTTATTTATATTTTCTGTGTGTGTGTGTGTGTGTGTACTTTTATCAGGGATTGTTTAGCTTTCCCCTCAGTTGAGTTTTCCTCTTCCTGGAACACTCCCACCAAGACCATTAATAACAATCAAGTTCTAACCTGGGCAATCTTATTCCTCAGATTTTTCATTTACTGGGGCTTTTCTCTAAGGAGACCAGCCATCCCAGTGAGTGGTCATGCTGCCAAAATGAGTCTTTGACCTCATCCTTTGATCCACTTCCAGAAAGCCACAGTAGATATCTGACTTGATGCCCACCTTCCTATAACAATTTTTATGCAGGTGAGTAAAAATTCTAAGCAAAACTCATACCTCACCTACTGGAGTAAAATTTATTGGGCAAAACTCATGCACTGGAGCAGAACTAGTTGCACTGAACTCCATGTTGCCCTTTTATTCTAGAACAGTTTACAGACATCTATCAGGACCATTTTTCTCATCCCAAGAGAGGGATTATGACCCTTGAGATCTGAGATTTTTAAACTACGTTAGATACCAAAGCACCTACCACTCACTGTTGTGATAAGGGGTGGAATGCAGAAAAAATAAGTGGCAGACACTATATCTCATGCCACAGAAATAAAAAAAGGTCAAAACAGACTACTGTTAACAATTGTATGTGAACAAATTGGATAACCTAGACCTTATTTTGATGACTTAGCATGAATTTTGAGGGGAGTGGCCCTTCTCTGGCATAATCAAAGACTGGGTATTCAAACCTTTCCAGATGTATGACATGGCATACTAGTAGCCATGGGCTACTCCATGTCCACTTTTTACTGTTGGGGAAGTATCATCCCCTCCTTTGGCATGATAGGAAGGAGCTTGAGTCCAAGCTTTCTGGTTGACCAGAATCGATTACATATTCAGCTGAGTCCAGTTGTTATGGAGGTTAATAGGAATTTAGCTTCTTTTCTGAGTGGCCAGAAGATCAGTTTTGGACAAAATGACCCATATTCTTTTAAACTCACTTGTTAATTTCATAATTTCTCTGGCAATTATTTTTAATTTTGTATCTGTGTTATCATAGATAGCATTTCAAAAAATTTCAGTTTTTGCTATAAACTTTCCTCTTCGTATATTTTTACTGCATCCCATAGATTTTGGAATGCTGTGTTTTTGTTTATCTGAAGGTATTTTCTAATTTCTCTATTGATTTCTTCTTTGACCCATCGGTTGTTCAGGAGTGTGTTTTTATTTTTCTTAACATTTGTGAATTTTACAATTTTTCTTTTGTTATTTTTAGTTTCATCACATTGTGATTGAAAAAGATACTTGGTATGATTTTAACCTTCTTAAATTTTTAGACTTGTTTTGTGACCTAACATGTTCCCTGTGCACTTGATAAGAATGTATATTGTGCTGCTGTTGAGTGAAAGGTTCTGTATATATTTGTTAGGTCAGTGTTGTTTCGATCCACCGCTTCCTTAGTGATTTTCAATTTGGATATTCTATCCACTGTTGAAAGTGGGGTAGTTAAGTCCTCTCCTATCAATATTATTGAATTGCTTTCTGTTTTTCCATTCAGATCTGTCATTGTTTGCTGTATTTAACTTTTTGAAAGTTGTCTTGACTCTTCTGGGCCCTTTATTGTTGTTCAGTTGCTAAGTTGTGTCTGACTCCTTGCAACCCAATAACTACAGTATGCCAGGCTTTCCTGTCCTTCACCATCTCCCAGAGTTTGCTCAAACTCATGTCCATTGAGTTGATGATGCCATCCAGCCTTTTCATCCTCAGTTGCCCCCTTCTCTTCCTGCCCTCAACCTTTCCCAGCATCAGGGTCTTTTCCATTGAATTGGCTCTTCGCATCAGGTGGCCAAAGTATTGGAGTTTCGGCATTAGTCCTTCCAGTGAATATTCAGGGTTGGTTTCCTTTAGGATTGACTAGTTTGATCTCCTTGCAGTCCAAGGGACTCTCAAGAGTCTTCTCCAGCACCACAATTTGAAAACATCAGGTTTTTTTTTTTAGCATTCAGCCTTTTTTATAGTCCAGCTCTCACATCCATACATAACTACTGGAAAATCATAGCTTTGACTAGATGGACCTTTGTTGGCAAAGTGATGTCTCTGCTTTTTAATAAACTGTCTTGGTTTGTCATAACTTTTCTTCCAAGGAGCAAGCATCTTTTCACTTTGTGGCTGCAGTCACCATCTGCAGTGATTTTGGAGCCCAGGAAAATAAAATCTGTGACTGTTTCCACATTTTCCTCATCTTTTGCTGTGAAGTGATGGGATTGGGTACCATGATCTTAGTTTTTTGAATGTTGAGTTTTAAGCCAGCTTTTTTACTCTCCTCTTAGACCTTCATCAAGAGGCTCTTTAGTTCCTCTTCACTTTCTGCCATAAAGGTGGTGTCATATGCATATCTGAGGTTATTGATATTTCTCCCTGCAGTCTTGATTCCAGCTTGTGCATCATCTAGCCCAACATTTCACATGATGTACTCTGCATGTAAGTTAAACAAGCAGGGTGACAATATACAGCCTCGATGTACTCCCTTTTTAATTTTGAACCAGTCCATTGTTCTATGTCTGGTTCTAATTGTTGCTTCTTGATCAGCATGCAGGCTTCTCAGGAGACAGGTAAGGTGATGATGGTTTAAGTTGTTAAGTTGTGTCCAACTCTTGTGATCCCATGGACTATAGCCCACCAGGCTCCTCTGTCAATGAGATTTTCCAGGCGGGAATACTAGAGTAGTTTGCCATTTCCTTCTCCAGGGGATCTTTTTGACCCAGGGATCAAGCCCCAGGTCTCCTTCACTGCAGGAAGATTCTTTACTGGCTGAGCCACCAGGGAAGCCCTACAGATAAGGTCCTTTATATTTCCATGTAAATTTTGGGATCAGCTTTGAATTTCTACAACAAAAAGCCTGCTGGTATTTTTATTGGGATTACATTGAACAGAATAGATTTATTTTGGATAAACCAATTTAGGAAAATTGCCATTTTGATAGTGAGTCTTCCAGTCCATGAACAGAATTTTTCTTTATTTATTTAGATTTCTCAGCAGGGTTTTATAGTTTTCAGTGTAAAAGTTTTGAATTGCTTTTATTAAATTTATTTCTAAGTATTTTATTCTTTCTGATGTTTTGAATAGTATTATTAATTTTGTTTTGGATTAATTATTGCCAATATATAGAAATACAGTTGATTTTTTATTTTTTCATGTTGATTTTGTATCCTGTAACCTTGGTATGGTCATTTATTAATTCCACTTGTGTATTTGTGTGTGTGTGTGTTATATTCCTTGGGATTTTCATGTACAGGATTGTGTCATCTGAGAACAAAGACAATTTTCCTTCTTTCCAAACTAGATGTTTTTAATATTTTCCTAATTATATCATCTTGAACCTTCAGTACAATGTTGAGTAGAAGTGGTGAAAGCAGGTATGCTTGCCTTGTCCCTAATCTTAAGGAGAAAGCATTAAGCATGATTCATGATGTTAACTATAGCTTTTTTGAAGATGCCTTTTATCAGGTTGTGGACATTCTCTTCAATCTTTAGTTTTTTTCAGAGTATTTATCAGAGTGGATATTAGATTTTGTTGATTTTTTAAAAATTAAGATGATCAGTGGTTTTTGTCCCTTTCATTATTAATTTGGTATGTAACATAAATTAGATTTTCTGATGTTAAATCAATTTTTGTTCTTGATTATGGTTTATAATTATTTTTAAGTATTGGTGGATTCAGTTAGCTGATATTTTATTAAAGAGCTATATGTCTGTGTCAGGAGGGATATCGGTCTATTGTTTTCTTGAGAGAATTTATCAGGCTTTGTTAATCAGGTAATACTGGCATCACATCATTTGTTGGGAAGTATTTTACCCTCACTTATGTTCTAAAAGAGTTTGTGAAAGATTGATATTATTTCTTTAAATATTTGATAGAATTACCTGGTGAAGCTGTTGTGACCTCTGCTCTTTTTGAGGGAAGATTTCAAATAACTAACTCATAGTTCTGTTTAGAGTCTATATTTTCTTTGTAAATCAGGTTTTGTAGTTTGGTATTTTTAGATGTTTTGGCATTTCATCTAAGTTTGTTGGCATATAGTTATTTATAATATTCTCTTACAATCATTTAAATTTCTTTAGGGTCAGTAGTATTGTTCTCTACTTCATTCCTAATTTTGGTAATTTATATTCCCTCTGTTTTATTTTCTTCTTTAGACTAGCTAAAAGTTTGTCAGTTTTGTTGAATTTTTACAAAGAACTAACTTTGTGTTTCATTGATTAGTTTTTATTACTATATTTTTGCATTCTTGTCCATTGATCTCTGCTCTGATCTTTATTATTTATTTTCTTTCTCCTTACTCTGTACTTGGTTTACTCTTCTTTTTCTAATTTCTTTATTGTAGATACTTAGGTTATTGATTTGAGAGCTTCTTCTTTTCTAATACAGATGTTTGCAGCTATAAATTTCCCTTGAAGCATTGTTTTAGCTACATCTTATAAATTCTGATTTGTTATGTTTTTGTTGTCATTCTGTTTCAGATATTTTCTTGTTTTTCATTTGATTTATTCTTGACCCATGGGTTACTTAGAAATGGGTTCTTAAATTCTAAAATATTGAGAATTTCCTTGATTGATTTTCTGATCATGTATTATTTAATTCAGTTGTTTTGGGGGAATATATTTTGATGATTTCTGTCCTTTTAAATGTATTCAGACTTGTTTTATGACTGGCATTTAATATCTTTGAGAACTGTCCATATGCATTTGAAAAGAATGTATATATTACAGTCACTGAGTTGAATGTTATAGGTTGAATTGAGTGATTAAATTGTTGAAGTCTTTTATATCCTTAATGATTTTATCGAGGTGTTCTATCAATTATCAGGTAGGTTTAGACATCTCTAGCTATTATTGTTAAATGATACACTTCTCCTTTTGTGTTAAGCTTTGCTTCATATATTTTGAGGCCCTGTTGTTAAGTTTGTATATGTTTATCCTTGTTTTATCAATCTACTGTAATGACCAGTTTCTCATTATGACATACCTCTTTTTATCTCTTGTAATATTTTTTTCTTAAATTCTGCTTGTCTGATTTTAATATAGCCACCCTTGATCTTTTATGATTAGTTTGCATAGCATATCATTTCCCATCATTTTACTTTCATCTCATTTGCATCTTTGAACTTGATGCATGTCTCTTGTAAACAACACATAGTTTGAGTCTACTTTTTTTCATCAAATCTGGCAATCTCTGTCTTTCTGTTGGAATGTTTAGACCACTCACATTTAATATAATTATTGATGATGTATTTAACCTTTGCTATTTTGCTGTTTGTTCTATAGAAGTCTCCTTTTATGTTCCTCTCTTCTTTTCCTTGTTTTGTGTTAACGTTTTCAGTATATTTTAATTCCTCTGACAGTATCTTTACTTTTTTAAAAGTTGTTTCTCTTGGAATTAAAATATGCTTTTTAATTTTCCACAATCTACCTCAGATTAGGACTAATTTAATTTTAGTAAGATACAGAATATTTGCTCCAGTGCAGTTCTATTCTCTCCTTGCTCCTATTTGCTATTATTGTCATGTATATTACTTGTATATGCATTATAAATCCAAAATACACTGTTACAATTGTTTTATACAGTTTTATGTCCTTTAGTTAAGAAAAATTTTTTTTAATATTTGCAGAATCATTTATATCAACTCACATATTTATCATTTTAGTGCTCTTTATATCTCCTTGATTATTCATGTCATTGGAGTCTTTCAGTTTGACAGACTTCATTTAGTATTTTTTATAACATCAAGTATGTTAGCGATGCATTGTCTTAGGCATGGTTTATCTGAGAATGTTCTTTTTTAATCTTCATTTTTAGATCATAGTTCTGCTGGATAGAGAATTTTTAATTTTTATTTCAGCACTTTGAATATGGATTTTCTATTCCATCGTTTAAGGTGAAAAGCCAATAATTATATCGTAGCTCTTACCTACAGTGTGATGAGTAGCTTTTATCTTGCTGCTGTCCTTATTTTGTCTTATGTCTTTGGCACTTTGACTGTTGTGTGTCTGTGTGTAGATCTTTTTGTATTTTTCCTACTTGGGATTTGTTAAGCTTCTCAAGTGTGTACATTAATATTTTAAACAAATATTGGATGTTTTTGGTCATTATTTCTCAGGATATTCCTTTTGCTCCTTTGTCTCTCCCCTTTCCTTCTGGCATTTCTGTCATGAAAATGTTGATACACATGATCATATTCCATAGGTTTCTAAGGCTCTGGTTTTTGTTTGTTTGTTTGTTTGTTTTTTGTTCCTTCATTCTTTTTTTCCTTAGCTGGATTATCTTAGTTTAACCTGTCTTCAAGTACTTTTTCTACTGTTGGTACAAATCAGCTGTTGGAATGCAGGTTTTAATTTTTTTTTTAATTGTTTCTGAACTCTTTTTTAAAATTGAAGTATTGTTGATTTACAGTACTATGTTAGTTTCAGGTGTACAGCCACATTATTCATTCTTTTTTATGGCTGAGTTATATAGTTCATTGTGTGTGTGTGTGTGTGTAGTCCAATGTGTATGTGTATTAATATATATGTATGTATATATACACATTCTTTATCCATCATCTGTTGTTGAACATTCAGTTTGCTCCCATGTTTTGGCTGTTGTTTTGTGCTGCTGTGAACACTGGGCTGCATGTGTCTTTTCAAGTTAGAGTTTTTGTCTTTTCTGGTTGTGTGCCCAAAAGTAGGATTGCTGAATCAATTGGTAGCTCTATTTTTAGTTCTTAAGGAGCCTCCATACTGTTTTCCCTAGCGATTGCACCAGTTTACATCCTCACTAACAGTGTTTGAGGCTTCCCTTTTCTCCACATTCTCTCCAGCACTTTTTCTTTATAGACTTTTTGATGATAGCCATTCTTTTTTTTTATTTCAGCACTTTGAATATGGATTCTCTTTTCCATTGTTTAAGATGAAAAGCCAATAATTATATTGTACCGCAACTCTGCAAGGTGTTGAGTAGCTTTTATATTGCTGTTGTCATTCTTTTGTCTTAGGCCTTTCGCACTTTGACTATGGTGTGTCTTATGTGTAGATCTTTGATGTAAGTTGATACCTCATTGTGTTCTTTCAATAAATATTTATTTGGCCACATCCAGTCTTAGCTGCAGCACATGGGATCTATGTTGTGTCATGTGAGGTCTTTTGTTGCAGTGCAAGGACTGTCTAGTTGTGGTATGCAGGCTCTCTAGTTGGGTTACATGGGCTCTGGAGTGTACAGGCTTAGTAGTTGCAGCACATGGGCTCTCTAGCTGTGGTGCTCAGGCTCTGGAGTGCACAGGCTCAGTATCTGCAGTGCACAAGCTTAGTTCCCCTGAAAGGCATGTGGGATCTTAGTTCCCTAACCAGGATCAAGCCTGCGTCCTCTGCAATGCAGGGTGGATTCTTACAACCACTGGACCACGAGGGAAGTCCCCCTCATTGTGATTTTTATTTACATTTCTCTAATTACTGATGTTGACCATCTTTTCATATGCATGTTTTTCATCTTTATGTTTTCTTTAAAGAAATGTTTATTTAGGTCTTATGTCCAGTTTTAAATTTTTCTTTTTTTTTTTTTGATATTGAGTTGTATGAGCTGTTTGTTTGCAGATATTTTCTCACATTCTGTAAGTTGTCCTTTTGTTTGTTTTAATAGCCTTTTTTTTTTTTTTTTTTTACTGTGCTGGATCTTCATTTCAGTGCATGGGCTGTCTAGTTGTGGTCCATGGGCTCTCTGTGACGTGTGGGCTCTCTAGTTGTGACATTGTAGGCTTAGTTGTCCTGTGGCCTGTGGGTTCTTAGTTCCCTGACCAGGGTTTGAACCTGTGTCTCCTGCATTGGAAGGTAGATTCTTAACCACTGGACTGCCAGGGAAGACCCCTATAGGTTGTCTCTTCGTTTTGTGGGCTTCTTCGCTGTTCAGAATCTGTTACGTTTGATTAGGTCCCATTTGTTTGTTTTTGCTTTTATTTCTTTTACGTTGGGAAACAGGACTAAGAAAATATTACTACGCTACATGTCAGAGAATGTTTTCTTATCTTCTGGGAGCTTTATGGTATCATTCTTATGTGTCTTTAAACCATTTTGAGTTTATTTTTGTATGTTGTGTGAAAGAGTGTTCTGATTTCATTGATTTACATATAGCTGTCCAGCTTTCCCAGCACCACTTGCTGAAGAGACTGTCTTTTCTCCATTGTATATTCTTACCTCCTTTGCTGAAGATTAATTGTATGGGTTTATTTCTGTTCTCTCTATTCTGTTCTCTTGATCTGTATGTCTGTTTTTGTGCAAATCCCACACTATTTTGATTACTGTAGCTTTGTAGTATTATCTGAAGTCTGGGAATATTATACCTCCAACTTTGTTCTTTTTTCTCAGAATTGCTTTGCCAATTCTGGACCTTTTGTGGTTCCTTATAAATTTTAGGATTATTGTTCTAGTTCTGTGAAAAATGTCATGGAGAATTTGATAGAGATTGCCTTAAATCTGTAGATTGCTTTGGGTAGTATGGTCATTTTAATAATATTAATTCTTCTAATTCAACAGTATGGACTATCTTTCCAATTTTGTGGGTCATCTTCAGTTTTCTTTATCAGTGTTTTAGAGTTATTAGCACATAGTTCTTTTACCTCCTTGGTTAGATTTATTCCCAGGTAATTCTTTTTTTAATGTGATTTTAAACAATTTTTTTAAAACTTTCTGATATTTCATTGTTACTGTAAAGAAATGCAGCAGCTCTCTGTGTATTAATCTTGTACTCTGCTACCTTGAAGAATTCATTTATTCTAATGGTTTTTGTGTGGAGTCCTTAGGGTTTTTATATAGAATATCATGTCATCTGCATAGAATGACAGTTTTACCTCTTTCAAATTTGGTTACTTTTTCTCTTCTTTTTCTTGTCTGATTGCTATGGCTAGGATTTCCAATATTATGTTGAATAGCAGTGGTGAGAGTGGGCATACTTATCTTGTTTTAGAATTTAGCAGGAAGACTTTCAGCTTTTCACTGTTGAGTATTATGTTGGCTGTGGGTTTGTCATAAATGATTTTTATTATGTTGAAATGTATCCCCTCTCTACCCACTTTAGTGAGAGTTTTTATCATGGATTGATGCTGAATTTTATCAGTTGCCTTTTTTACTTCTATTGAGATTATCATGTGGTTTTTGTCTTTTTCTTTGTTGATGTGGTATATCACATTGATTTGCATGTGTTGAACCATCTTTGTGACTCTGGAATGAATCCAACTTGACTATGGTATATGCTCCTTTATATGTATTATTGGGTTGCTTAAATTTTATTGAGGATTTTTGCATCTTTATTTGTCAAAGATGCTGGCTTGTAATTTTCTTTTTTGTAGTGTCTTTGTTTTTGGTATCAGTGTGAATCATCATAGAATGACTTTGAGAATGTCCCCTCTTCTTAAATCTTTTGGAGTAATTTGAGAAGGATAGGTAAGTTCCTCTTTGTATGTTTGGTAGAATTCCCCAGTGAAGCCATCCAGTTCTGAACTTTTTTTTTGCAGGGAGTTTTTTGGTTTGTTTTTTATTTCACTTCTAATGATTGGTCTGTTCAAATTATGTTTCTTCTTGATTCAATTTTGGCTGACTGTATGTTTCTAAAACCTTTTCTGTTTCATCTTGGTTGTTCAATTTGTTGGTTTGTTCATAGTATTTTCTTATTTTTTTTGCATATCTGTGATATTGGTTGTTATTGCTCATTTCTTATTTTGTTTATTTGGGTCCTCTCTTTTTCTTGGTTATCTTGGCTAGGGGCTTATTTTGTTTGTTCTTTCAAAAAACCAGCTCTTGGTTTCATTGATATTTTCTATTATTGTTTTGATCTCTGTTTTATTTATTTCCTCTCTAATCTTTATTATTTCCTTCCTTCTGATGACTTGGGGTTTTGTTTATTCTTTTTTTCCCCAAGTTCTTCTAAATGGTAGGGTAGATTATTTGAGGTTTTACTTATTTCTTGAGAAAGGCTTGTATCATGAATTTCCCTCTTTGAACTACTTTTGCTGCATCCTGTAGATTTTTGCAAGGTTGTGTTTTTTCATTGTCATTTGTCTTGAAATATTTTCTGATTTCCTCATTGACTTATTGATTTTTCTAGTAGGATGCTGTTTAGTCTTCATG
>SJYV01029990.1:610713-623745 GCA_006410875.1 Neotragus pygmaeus
CATGGTCTGGATCTACTCCTTGCCCTCTTTCCCTCTGGGCCATGATCCCCTCCTGTGCAGATTTTAAGATCCTCCTCTTTCCATCCCATTCTGCATTGCCCGCTCTGTTGTTTCCTGGGTTAAGTCTCTCAAGCAAGAGTCCTTCACCCCCAAGCCCCTCCGTATCCCACCCACTGCCCACTCCCTCTGCCCCTTGCTGCCCACATGAAATTCTCAGACTAAACCTCTGACACCCCACTGCTTTTGAAGGTCCCCTTCCTTCCATGCATGTAGTCTCTCCACCGCAAGCTGCACCTGCACCCCGCTTTCCAGTGCCCGCCATCCCAGAGAGCAAAAGCTCAGAATTGGTGATGGCTGGAAATGTCAACACAGCCCTGCTTCTCCCTCACTCCCCTGCCAGTTTTGCTACTGAACTCCAACCATGTAATTCCATCTGAAATCTCTGACATTATGCACTGGTGGTTTCTCTGTAGGATCCTTCTTAATGTGCAGTGATGCCCAGTCACTGCAGCTCCAGGAGGCCATTTGCTCCTGAGGACCTGAGGTTTTCAAATGCCTGGACGATTAGGTCTCATTTCTGTCCTGCACCTACGTCCTGTCCCTTAAACTCTGAGATCTGCTAAAGTCTCCAGATTGAGCGCTCTGTAGGCTGCCTTCCCCTTTCCCTGCTGAGCCTCTTACATATCCGTAAGCCTCTCTCCCTCTGCCTTCTCTTGTGATGTCCCTCCCCGTTTCTCTTCCTTTCCACCCTCTGAGCAACTCCTTCCACTCAGTCATGAGAAGCATGCACTGCTCCTCTCCATAACCAACCGTAATGGTCCCAGGACGGCCAATTTTTTGTTCCCAGTACACTGTATTAGATCCATCTACTGGGTGGATTCCCCCCTAAACCCCATGCCTTTCTGTGCCCACCACACCGGAGAAGCTCATTGCTTCTCTGTGCCCTTTCTTCTCACTTTCCCCATCTCCAGCATCTGCACTGCGCCACTGCCTCTAGCAGCTCATCCTGCGCTGGCCACATCCCACCTCTCCCAGATCCTCACTCACCTGACCTGGCTGCGCTCTTCCTCCTGCAGGGACTTCCTCATGCCCTGGGCCCACTTTGAGGGGCACGTTACCCACACCCACTCTCTCCTAGCTACCTGCCCTCCCTCTGGGCCCAGTGTGTTCCCTGATCCTCTCAACAAGCCTCTCCTCTCCTGGCTGCGGGGAGCCGTCTCCAAAGGTTCCTACCTGTATGGCCTGTCGAACCCCAACTCCAGCACCACACTCTCTCAGTCGTCTGAGGCAACTCACCAGACCTCCCACATCCTTGGCCCAGTTTCTAGGTCTCTCTGGGCTTGCTTCTCCAGGGCACACAAGCAACCTTTCAGCTACTCTCTGTGACCCCTCCACCTGACCTCAGCTGTCTCCTCTGCTGTGTGCTCCATTCTCAGTCCCCATTCGCTGCTAAACCCAGTTGAGTCGTCTCAGCCTCAGACACACTGTGACACTCTGTTCTGTCCACATGCCCCGGCTCCAAGCTGCTGTCCTCTAAGCTCCCACCAGTGTAACCTTTCATTTTCCACTGAGATCGTTTCATACTCTTCTGACACATCCTAGGGGAACCCTTCCTGACTCTCCACCTTCATCCCTTCACCAAAATACTGCGGCCTTTTGCCTCCTCCCACGCTGCCACCCTTCCCAACTCCAGCCTCCCTCTGCACAGAGCCCTGGGCCTGCTGTCCACCATCCTCACCTTTCTCCGTCCCAGCTGTCACCTCTCCCCAGACACTCTCCTGCACTGACCTCTCCCGCCCCCTCTGGTGCTCTCTGCCAAGTACATCCAAGCTCTCTTCCTTTCAGTCTCCACTTGTATCTCTGCGCTTTGTATCTCAAGCATCCTCAGCTCTGGAACCTCCAAGTTGTCAATTCACTCCAACCATCAACAGAAATTCCAACACCCGCCCCCACCGTCCCCCCTCCTTGTTCGGATGCCTTGTTGGCTATATCCATTTCTTCCCTGTCTGCCTGGTCCTGGGTCCTTTTCCTCCATGTCTGACAGTCTGGACTCTGATGCCTCCATGAGACCCGAAGGCTCATCATCTCACCCTTCTCCACCGTGCCACTGCCTCTAACAGCTCATCCTGCGCTGGCCACATCCCACCTCTCCCAGTACCTCCCTCGCCTGACCTGGCTGCGCTCTTCCTCCTGCAGGGGCTTCCTCATGCCCTGGGCCCACTTTGGAGGACACGTTCTCCACACCCACTCTCTCCTAGCTCCCTGCCGTCCCTCTTGCACAGTGTCTTTCCTGATCCTCTCAAAAAGCCTCCTGTCCTGGCTGCCGGGCACCGTCTCCTGCGATTCCCAATTCTCTGGCCTGTGGACCCCCTCTCCTGAACTAATCCCTCTCAGTCGTCTGAGGCAGCTCACCTGACCTCCCACATCCTGGGGCCAGTTTCTAGGTCTCCCCGGGTGTGCTTCTCAGGGCACACACAGCAACCTTTCAGCTACTCTCTGTGACCTCTCCAGCTGACCTCAGCTGTCTCCTCTGCTGTGTACTCCCTTCTCAGTTCCCATCCGCTGCTCAACCCAGTTGAGTCGTCTTTGCCTCACACACACTGTGACACACTGTCCTTTCCACATGCCCCGGCTCCAAGCTGCTGTCCTCCAATGTCACCCCAGTGTAACCTTTCATGTTCCATTCAGATCGTTTCATACTCTTGTGATACATCCGTGGGGAACCCTTCCTGACTCTCCACCTTCATCCCTTCACCACAGTACGGCGGCCTTTCACCTCCTCCCGCGCTGCCACCCTTCCCAGCCCCAGCCTCCCTCTGCACAGATCCCTGGGCCTGCTGTCCGCCGTCCTCCCCTTCCTCCATCCCAGCAGTCACCTCTCCCCAGACACTCCTGCACTGACCTCTCCCACCCCCTCTGGCCTTTCCATCAGTGTAGAGACCCCCTCCGGTGCTATCTGCCCACGAATATCTAAGCGCTGTTCCCTTCAGTCTCCACTTGCATCTCTAGGCTTTGTATCTCAAGCATCCTCAGCTCTGGGACCACCAAGTTGGCAATTCACTCTTGAACCATCAACAGTAATTACAACACCCACTGCCCGCCGTGTCCTGCCATCGTTCGGGTGCCTTGTTGGCTACATCCATTTGCTCGCTGTCTGCCTGGTCCTGGGTACTTTTCCTCCATGTCTGACATTCCGGACTTTGATGCCTCCCTCAGACCTGGGGGCTCATCATCTCACTCTTCTCCACTGTGCCACTGCCTCTAGCAGCTCATCCTGCGCTGACTGCATCTCACTTCTCCCAGTTCCTCTCTCTCCTGACCTGGCTGAGCTCTTCCTCCTTCAGGGGCTTCCTCATGCCCTAGGCCCACTTTGCGGGGCACTTTCTCCACACCCACTCTCTCCTAGCTCCCTCCCGTCCCTCTGGGCACAGTTTTGTTCCCTGACCCTCTCAACAAGCCTCTCCTGTCCTGGTTGCCGGGCGCCGTCTCCTGCGGTTCCCAACTCTCTGGCCTGTGGACCCCCTCTCCTGCACCACTCTCTCTCAGTCGTCTGAGGCAGCTCACCTCACCTCCCACATCCTGGGCCCAGTTTCTAGCTCTCCCTGGGTTTGCTTCTGCAGGGCACACACAGCAACCTTTCAGCTACTCTCTGTGACCTCTCCAGCTGACCTCAGCTGTCTCCTCTCCTGTGTGCTCCCTTCTCAGTTCCCATCGCTGCTCAACCCAGTTGAGTCGTCTCTGCCTCAGACACACTGTGCCACACTGTCCTGTCCACATGGCCCGGCTCCAAGCTGCTGTCCTCCAAGCTCCCACCAGTGTAACCTTTCATGTTCCATTCAGATCGTTTCATACTCTTCTGACACATCCGAGGGGAACCCTTCCTGACTCTCCACCTTCATCCTTTTGCCAAAGTACTGCGGCCTTTTGCCTCCTCCCACGCTGCCACCCTTCCCAACTCCAGCCTCCCTCTGCACAGAGCCCTGGGCCTGCTGTCCACCATCCTGACCTTTCTCCGTCCCAGCTGTCACCTCTCCCCAGACACTCTCCTGCACTGACCTCTCCCGCCCCCTCTGGTGCTCTCTGCCCAGGTACATCCAAGCCCTCTTCCTTTCAGTCTCCACTTGCATCTCTGGGCTTTGTATGTCAAGCATCCTCAGCTCTGGGACCACCAAGTTTTCAATTCACTCTTGAACCATCAACTGAAATTCCAACACCCGCCCCCCGCCGTCCCCCGCCCTTGTTTGGATGCCTTGTTGGCTATATCCATTTCTTCCCTGTCTGCCTGGTCCTGGGTCCTTTTCCTCCATGTCTGACAGTCTGGACTCTGATGCCTGCCTCAGACGAGGGGGCTCATCATCTCACCCTTCTGCACTGCGCCACTGCCTCTAGCAGCTCATCCTGCGCTGACCACATCCCACCTCTCCCCGTTCCTCCCTCGCCTGACCTGGCTGCGCTCTTCCTCCTGCAGGGGCTTCCTCATGCCCTGGGCCCACTTTGCGGGGCACGTTCTCCACACCCACTCTCTCCTAGCTCCCTGCCGTCCCTCTGGGCACAGTGTGTTCCGTGATCCTCTCAACAAGCCTCTCCTGTCCTGGCTGCTGGGCACCGTCTCCAAAGGTTCCTCCCTCTCTGGCCTGTGGACCCCCTCTCCTGCACCACACTCTCTCAGTCTTCTGAGGCAGCTCACCTGACCTCCCACATCCTGGGCCCGGTTTCAAGGTCTCTCCGGGTTTGCTTCTCCAGGCACGCACANCGCGGGACCACATGCCAGGGGAGCGCGGGGCTGGAGGCCTGAGCCGGTGTCGCAGGGCCGCCCTTCGGAGGCGACAGGCTGCAGGACAGGGGTCCTTTACCCGCAGGGCCTGGTGGAGACAGGCCCCACTTCTGCACACCGAGAGGACCGACTTCAGCTTCCCCGCAGCCTCAGCATGGAAGGTGTGTTTTTAAACACTAAGGCAGATGGGAAGCACAAAAGAAAACACCGCCACAAGTCCTTATCTGCAGCACCGAGAACAGCAGCTGCCAGGGCGCCTGCCGAGCCCCCTCTGCGGGCCGCCCTCCCTAGCCGCTCGCCTCGCTGAGCCGGGGGCGGGCCTGGGGGCAGGCAGACCCTTCGGAACGCCCTGTACCCATCTGTCCTGTGACCATCCAGTCAAGCTTTGAAAACAAAACTGGGTCACATCATACAGAGTCTGCAACCTTCATAATAAAACGCTATTTTCAAAAGCCAGCCGGCTACTCAGAACTCTCACTATTATCTTTTTACCAAACAGGCACCATGGAAAGTGGTAACACCAGAGACAGAGGGGCGTGTCGCCGTTGCGGGCCAGCGCCCGGGGGCACAGAGCGGCCTTGCGTGTGACTGCGCCGGGTACACCCAGGGAGGGAAGTGGGCAGAGGACAGGCATACAGGCGGCCTCAGAGCCCAGTCCTCACGGATGGGCCACGAGGCCTCGTCTGTTACGACGGAGGCCAACGAGCAGGCTGCGAGAGAGCTTTTAGAGACGGAGCGTTTTCTACGGTTGGAAAATGCAACCCTCCCAAGTGTCTGAGGGCTGCTCTGCTCCACCGCCATCCCTTCCATCAGGTCTGGAGTCATGGGCACCAGGGTGAGTCCACCTGGTCTCCCACGGCTCCTCATCCCCTTTCACACGAGCCACACTCCAGGATCGCCCCTGTCCAAACTTAGTCTTTTTAAACACAGGTGTTGCAGGAGTAAAAGGCTGCTCGGGACGGTCATGAGGCAAGTCTCCGGATGGGAACTGACTGCCAAGAACAACGCTGCACAGAGGTTCCAGCCGCTGGCCAGCCCCTCCCAACCCCGCTGACGCCACGCAGGGCTTCAAGAGTAAATATGCTGAAACCCCTCGAGACCTCAGGGGAGGGCGAGGAGGGGCACTCAGGCCCAGAACAAGCAGGGAGGTGCGCAGGGACCTCAGCAACCAGCACCCGGAGAAGAGTGTGCCCTGAGTCCGGAGACGTGCTTTCAGGACTGAAGCCTCAATGATCAATGCCCGCAGGCCCCTCTCGGCTCCTCAGTTCCGGCGTAGGGGGCACTCCCACCCCAGCTTGACCCTTAGGCACGCGACCTGGCCCAAGGGGGTCCCTGTCCATGGCCAGGCTTTCCTGCGCCCCAGGTAATTCCTCCCGCAACCGGGACGGGAGCAAACAGCAGAGGCGTGCTTCCAACACAATAAGGGAAGAGCCCTGCCCCACGTAAGGCAATCAACGGCCCACGACTCACACACCTCTCACGATACAGAGACATCACCCAGAGCAAACAGACAGCCTTTAAGGCATCATTTTCAGCAATAGTTTACAGTAATTCTTACTCAATGTTTTACAGGGAAAAAAAAAAATGCAGAAAAAAGAACACTGGAATCTGAGTATAAACTTAAAAAGATTCATGACGTAAGTTTCTCCTATGAAGAAAATAATCAAAAAGCCTCTCCAGGTTTTCCGAGTCTTAATAAAAAGGCGTGCAAGGAAAAGCCTGGAACCTGTCAGCACCGAGGCAAACAACCGAGCACTGAAGCCAGGGGCCGGGCAGTACAGTCAGAGCTGCAAGAGCTTCGGGGGCGCCCGGGACGGCTGGTTTCTCCCTCTGCAGAGACAGGGCAGCCCCTCGGCAGCCCAGCATCACATGCGCCTGTCCATCCTGGAAGGACACCCTCCTCCATCCTGCCCTCCAGCCCAGCCAGGGGCTCCCAGCGGAGCCAGAGCTGCTTACTCAGAGCTGCTGTTGCCGCCGTGGCTCAGGGGGTCGGCAGGGCGGCTGGAGTCCAGCACCTGGATCCCCAGGGAGTTGACGGCCCGCATGAGGATAGTCACCACGGCCTCCACAGGGAGCTTCTCCAGCACGATGACTCGGCAGCGGCTAAGCAGAGCGGCATTGACCTGGAAGGAGGGGTTCTCCGTGGTCGCCCCGATCAGGGTGATAGTCCCACACTCCACGTGAGGAAGGAACGTGTCCTGATCGGGAAGGAAAACAGAAGATGCTGACCCTAGTCGACAGCCTGCAGGATCCAGGGTGAGCCGTTCCTTCTTTCCTAATCCTGAGTGTAGGATCCTATCAGCAACTAGGGCTGTCCACTGAGTCCTGATGCTACAATTACAAATGCCTGAAAATTGGAAACTTGACCCAAAGTAGTTTTTCTCGTATCAACAGCCCCAGGATACACCTACAATTTCATTTATCAGACAGAGGAAGCATTTTCTGGGCACCAAAAACATGCTAAGAAACAGTGAGGGTAACAGGCGTGAGGAAGGGCGGAGGGCCTGGGCTCCTGGAGAATTACAATCATCCCACCCTGAGCCCTTGTGCAGTGAACGCACAGGCTTCACACTCAAGTCCACATTTGCAAGGACCAGAAGAGCACGTACCTGCTGAGACTTATTGAACCGATGAATCTCATCAATAAACAGGATGGTTTTCCTCTTGAAAAATCTCTTCTCGTTCTGAGCTTGTTTGATGACGTCCCGCACGTCGGCTGTCTTGGCGCTGGTTGCCGACAGCGTCACGAACCTGATGCTGTGCTTCTTGCTGTTGTTGGCTATGATGTGGGCCAGCGTGGTCTGCGAGAGAGGGTGGGACCTGAGACGGGGGGACGGGCCCAGCACAGTGGCCTGGACACCGTGGCGCTCGCAGGAGAGCCAGCTCAAACACGGTGTGTGTTCACACACTAAAGAGATGCTACACGTAAAGCAGGAAAAGCAGCTAAAAGCTCAGCGAGTCCTGACCGCCTCTCCTTCAGGCCTAACTCCGCTGATGCCTTCCGGGGGACACTAAGGTCTCCAGCATCCCTGGAAAGACCTGCTGAATGGACGCAGCAGAGCCTGGTGGTAGGTGCGACCTCGCCCAGCCAAGAGAGCAGCAACACCGACTGGCGAAACGCAGACCCCCGGGCCAGGGGGACCAGAGCCCGAGGCTCGCCAGCAGCGCAGAACAGAACCAGCACGTGAACTGGGAGATCAACGGTGACCCTAAACCACCACGTGTGACCGTCCGCTGTGGGCGGAGTAAAGCAGCAGCTACGCCTCCGTCACCGCTTCCCGGGAAGCGAAGAAATCCAAGGAAAAGCACTGCTCGGCACCGGGCGCTTACTGGGGGCTGCACACACACGCACACGCGCCCATTAAGGTTATTATTCCTGTTGGCATCACAGTGCAGCAGCAAGGATGGGGGTGAAGGGGGCAAACGCGCTCCAGGATGAGTGGCAAGGGGGCATACCTTCTGAAGGCCACACGGCCCCATCAGACACTGAGGATGCTCCTCAGCAAGTCCCAGCCCAGAGGCCACCTGCCTGGCTTGGGACCAGTCACCCACCTCCGCACTGACCAGCCTAGCCCACTGCCTTTCGCACGTCCTCTGTGAGTGCGTCCTGCTCACCGCCCCAGGGGTGTTCTTGTTCTCTGCCTCTTCTACCTTTTCCATCTGACTAACCGTTCTGACCATCTTAAGTAAAGAGTTCTCGGGAATCAGTAAGGATGCTACTGCAGAGTACTGAGCTACGTGGGTTAAATCTGACCAAAGGAAAGCGCAAGACACGTAAACAGAGGATGAGGCTAGAAAGAAAAACCAGAGAAAACACCATCAAGGTGTCTGAATCTCACAGCTCTGAGCGCCACTGCACCTAATCCTGGGTTTTTACTCTGTGAAGCCTGGTGGGCTGCAGCCCATGGGGTCGCGAAGAGTCAGACACAATTAAGCGACTTCCCTTTCACTTTTCACTTTCATGCTTTGGAGAAGGAAATGGCAAACCGCTCCAATGCTNCACTGCACCTAATCCTGGGTTTTTACTCTGTGAAGCCTGGTGGGCTGCAGCCCATGGGGTCGCGAAGAGTCAGACACAATTAAGCGACTTCCCTTTCACTTTTCACTTTCATGCTTTGGAGAAGGAAATGGCAAACCGCTCCAATGCTCTTGCCTGGAGAATCCCAGGGACGGGGGAGCCTCGTGGGCTGCCGTCTCTGGGGTCGCACAGAGTCGGACACGACTGAAGCGACCTGGCAGGAGCAGCTGTGGTGCTTCCTCCCTTTTCCAGCAGATAAAATGTATATATTTAAGCACCACTTGGCTCTTTTTTCAGTCTTAACACCTGCCTCCTCAGGGCTCCTTCAGACTGCTGCTCAAAGTGTTCCTCCAACGCTCTGTTCTCTAGATTCCAGTATCCTAGGTGCCCATCCCTGGGCTTGTGCTAATTCCCAAAAAAGCACTGGACACCAAGACGCACCCAGTTACTTCTCTAAAGGGCAAGGCATCATAAGAAGTTATGGAAAACAGTGGATGAAAGCGACTTGCAAAGGGAAGTTCTCAGGTCAGCCCTGTTAAGTACAGTTTCAAGGTTTGATAACGAACTGTCTGCAAGAAAAAAACGAATGAACACGAAACCCAACAGCTAAACAAAAAGAAGCACAACGGAAATTTAAAATTTTTTGCATTTTTTTCCCCCAAAACTGAATGGACACATTCCCGAATGGGAAACTGCTCCAGGCCACCTGTCCTTTCCCCGAGAATCGAGCTACTAACAGCCGAGGGGCGAGGGCGGGGCGGGACGCCTCGCGGGCCCCGATCGGACCCCCATCTCCCCCGCAGAGGCCGGGACGGCGCGCTGACCTTGCCGCAGCCCGGTGGCCCCCACAGGATGAGCGAGGGCACCTCGCTGGCCTCGAGCAGCGAGCGCAGCAGCGTCTCGGGCCCCACGGCGCGGCCCTGTCCCACGAAGTCCTGCAGCGCGTCGGGGCGCATGGTGTCGGCCAGCGGCTTCCCCTCCAGCAGCTGCCGCACCTCCTCGGCCGCCGGCGCGCGCGGGCGGCCCCCGGGGGCCCCGAATGCGGCGGCAGCGCGTGCGTCCGCGTCCCAGCGGCCCGCGTCGTCCTCGCCGTCCGCGTCGCCCGCCGCCTCCTCCTCCTCCGGCGCCTCGGCCTCGCCCCAGCTCCGCGGGGACGCGCCGCCCGCCGCCGCCGCCGCCGCCGCCGTCGGCCGCGGCCCCGCGCCCTTGCCGCCCNCAGGGGCTTCCTCATGCCCTGGGCCCACTTTGGGGGGCACGTTCTCCACACCCACTCTCTCCTAGCTCCCGGCCCGCCTTCTGGGCACAGTGTGTTCCCGATCCTCTCAACAAGCCTCTCTTCTCCTGGCTGGCGGGAGCCGTCTCCTGCCTTTCCTCCCTCTCTGGCCTGTCGGACCCCCTCTCCTGCACCACACTTTCTCAATCGTCTGAGGAAGCTCACCTGACCTCCCACATCCTGGGCCCAGTTTCTAGGTCTCTCCGGCTTGCTTCTCCAGGGAACACAAGCAAGCTTTCAGCTACTCTCTGTCAACCCTCCAGCTGGCTCAGCTGTCTCCTCTGCTGTGTGCTCCCTTCTCAGTCCCCATCCGCTGCTCAACCCAGTTAAGTCGTCTCTGCCTCAAACACACTGTGACACACTGTCCTGTCCACAAGCCCCGGCTGCAAGCTGCTGTCCTTCAATGTCATCCCAGTATAACCTTTCATGTTCCATTCAGATCGTTTCATACTCTACTGACACATCCAAGGGGAAGCCTTCCTGACTCTCCACCTTCATCCCTTCACCACAGTACTGCGGCCTTTCGCCTCCTCCCACGCTGCCACCCTTCCCAACCCCAGCCTCCCTCTGCACAGAGCCCTGGGCCTGCTGTCCACCATCCTCACCTTTCTCCGTCCCAGCAGTCACCTCTCCCCAGACACTCTCCTGCCCTGACATCTCCCGCCCCCTCTGGCGCTCTCTGCNCCCCAGCCTCCCTCTGCACAGAGCCCTGGGCCTGCTGTCCACCATCCTCACCTTTCTCCGTCCCAGCAGTCACCTCTCCCCAGACACTCTCCTGCACTGACATCTCCCGCCCCCTCTGGCGCTCTCTGCCCACATACATCCAAACCCTCTTCCTTTCAGTCTCCACTTGCACCTCTGGGCTTTGTATGTCAAGCATCCTCAGCTCTGGGACCACCAAGTTGTCAATTCACTCTTGAACCATCAACTGAAATTCCAACACCCGCCCCCTGCCGTCCCCCGCCCTTGTTCGGGTGCCTTGTTGGCTATATCCATTTGTTCCCTGTCTGCCTGGTCCTGGGTCCTTTTCCTCCATGTCTGACAGTCTGGACTCTGATGCCTGCCTCAGACGAGGGGTCTCATCATCTCACCCTTCTGCACTGCGCCACTGCCTCTAGCAGCTCATCCTGTGCTGGCCGCATCCCACCTCTCCCCGTTCCTCACTCGCCTGGCCTGGCTGCGCTCTTCCTCCTGCAGGGGCTTCCTCATGCCCTGGGCCCAGTATGGGGGGCACGTTCTCCACACCCACTCTCTCCTAGCTCCCTCCCGTCCCTCTGGGCACTGTGTGTTCCCGAAGCCTCTCCTGTCCTGGGTGCCGGGCGCCGTCTCCTGCGGTTCCTCACTCTCTGGCCTGTCGGACCCCCTCTCCTGCACCACTCTTTCTCAGTCTTCTGAGGCAGCTCACCTGAACTCCCACATCCTGGGCCCCGTTTCTAGGTCTTCCGGGTTGGCTTCTGTAAGGCACATAAGAAACCTTTCAGCTACTCTCTGTGACCCCTCCAGCTGACCTCAGCTGTCTCCTCTGCTGTGTGCTCCCTTCTCAGTCCCCATCCGCTCTTCAACCCAGTTGAGTCGTCTCTGCCTCAGACACACTGTGACAACTGTCCTGTCCACATGCAGCGGCTCCAAGCTGCTGTCCTCCAATGTCACCCCAGTGTAACCTTTCATGTTCCATTCAGATCGTTTCATACTCTTGTGATACATCCGTGGGGAACCCTTCCTGACTCTCCACCTTCCTCCCTTCACCACAGTACTGCGGTTTTTCGCCGCCTCCCGCGCTGCTACCCTCTCTGCCCCAGCCTCTCTCTGCACGGAGCCCTGGGCCTGCTGTCCACCATCCTCCCCTTCTTCCATCCCAGGAGTCACGTCTCCCCAGATACTCCTGCACTGACCTCTCCCACCCTCTCTTGCCTTTCCATCAGTGTGGACACCCCCTCTGGTGCTCTCTGCCCACGAACATCCAAGCCCTGTTCCCTTCAGTCTCCACTTGCATCTCTAGGCTTTGTATCTCAAGCATCCTCCGCTATGGGACCACCAAGTTGGCAATTCACTCTTGAACCATCAACAGTAATTACAACACCCACCGCCCGCCTTGCCCGCCATTGTTCGGGTGCCTTGTTGGCTACATCCATTGGTCGCTGTCTGCCTGGTCCTGGGTACTTTTCTTCCATGTCTGACAGTCTGGACTCTGATGCCTCCCTCAGACCCGGAGGCTCATCATCTCACCCTTCTCCACTGCGCCACTGCCTCTAGCAGCTCATCCTGCACTGGCCGCATCCCACCTTTCCCCGTTCCTCACTCGCCTGACCTGGCTGCGTTCTTCCTCCTTCAGGGGCTTCCTCATGCCCTGGGCCCACTTTGGCGGGCACGTTCTCCACACCCACTCTCTCCTAGCTCCCTGCCGTCCCTCTTGCACAGTGTGTTCCCTGATCCTCTCAAAAAGCCTCTCCTGTCCTGGCTGCCGGGCACCGTCTCCTGCGATTCCCAACTCTCTGGTCTGTGGACCCACTCTCCTGCACCATACTCTCTCAGTCCTCTGAGGCAGCTCACCTGACCTCCCACATCCTGGGCCCAGTTTCTAGGTCTCTCCGGGTTTGCTTCTCCAGGGCACACAAGCAACCTTTCAGCTACTCTCTGTGACCTTCCAGCTGACCTCAGCTGTCTCCTCTGCTGTGTGCTCCCTTCTCAGTCCCCATCCACTGCTCAACCCAGTTGAGTCGTCTCTGCCTCACACACACTGTGACACACTGTCCTGTCCACATCCTCGGCTCCAAGCTGCTGTCCTCCAATGTCACCCCAGTGTAACCTTTCATGTTCCATTCAGATCGTTTCATACTCTTGTGATACATCCGTGGGGAACCCTTCCTGACTCTCCACCTTCCTCCGTTCACCACAGTACTGCGGTTTTTCGCCGCCTCCCGCGCTGCTACCCTCTCTGCCCCAGCCTCTCTCTGCACGGAGCCCTGG
>SJYV01029990.1:624129-686504 GCA_006410875.1 Neotragus pygmaeus
TGTGACACACTGTCCTGTCCACATCCCCGGCTCCAAGCTGCTGTCCTCCAATGTCACCCCAGTGTAACCTTTCATGTTCCATTCAGATCGTTTCATACTCTTGTGATACATCGTAGGGGAACCCTTCCTGACTCTCCACCTTCATCCTTTTGCCAAAGTACTGCGGCCTTTTGCCTCCTCCCGCGCTGCCACCCCTCCCAGCCCCAGCCTCCCTCTGCACAGAGCCCTGGGCCTGCTGTCCACCGTCCTCCCTTACCTCCATCCCACCAGTCACCTGTCCCCAGACACTCTCCTGCACTGACCTCTCCCGCCCCCTCTGACCTTTCCATCAGTGTGGACGCCCCCTCTGGTGCTCTCTGTCCACGTACATCCAAGCGCTCTGCCTTTCAGTCTCCACTTGCATCTCTGGGCTTTGTATCTCAAGCATCCTCTGCTATGGGACCACCAAGGTGGCAATTCACTCTTGAATCATCAACAGAAATAGCAACACCTGCCCCCCGCCGTCCCCTGCTGTCATTCGGGTGTTTGTTGGTTATATCCATTTGCTCGCTGTCTGCCTGCTCCTGGGTCCTTTTCCTCCATGTCTGACAGTCTCGACTCTGATGCCTCCCTGAGACCAGGGGGCTCATCATCTCACGCTTCTCCAGTGTGCCACTGCCTCTAACAGCTCATCCTGCGCTGACCGCATCCCACGTCTCCCACTTCNTGCCTGCTCCTGGGTCCTTTTCCTCCATGTCTGACAGTCTCGACTCTGATGCCTCCCTGAGACCAGGGGGCTCATCATCTCACGCTTCTCCAGTGTGCCACTGCCTCTAACAGCTCATCCTGCGCTGACCGCATCCCACGTCTCCCACTTCCTCTCTCTCCTGACCTGGCTGCGCTCTTCCTCCTGCAGGGGCTTCCTCATGCCCTGGGCCCACTTTGGGGGGCACGTTCTCCACACCCACTCTCTCCTAGCTCCCTGCCCTCCCTCTGGGCACAGTGTGTTCCCCGATCCTCTCAACAAGCCTCTCCTCTCCTCGCTGGCGGGAGCCGTCTCCTGCATTTCCTCACTCTCTGGCCTGTGGACCCACTCTCCTGCACCATACTCTCTCAGTCCTCTGAGGCAGCTCACCTGACCTCCCACATCCTGGGCCCAGTTTCTAGGTCTCTCTGGGCTTACTTCTCCAGGGCACATAAGCAACCTTTCAGCTACTCTCTGTGACCTCTCCAGCTGACCTCCGCTGTCTCCTCTGCTGTGTGCTCCCTTCTCAGTCCCCATCCGCTGCTCAAGCCAGTTGATTCGTCTCTCCCTCAGACACACTGTGACACACTGTCCTGTCCACATGCCCCGGCTCCAAGCTGCTGTCCTCCAATGTCACCCCAGTGTATTCATGTTCCATTCAGATCATTTCATACTCTTGTGATACATTCGTGCGGAACCCTTCCTGACACTCCCCCTTCATCCCTTCACCACAGTACTGCGGCCTTTCGCCGCCACCCCTCCCAGCCCCAGCCTCCCTCTGCACGGAGCCCTGCGCCTGCTGTCCACCGTCCTCCCTTTCCTCCATCCCAGCAGTCACCTCTCCCCAGACACTGTCCTGCACTGACCTCTCTCGCCCCCTCTGGTGCTCTCTGCCCAGGTATATCCAAGCCCTCTTCCTTTCAGTCTCCACTTGCATCTCTGGGCTTTGTATCTCAAGCATCCTCAGCTCCGGTACCACAAAGTTGGCAATTCACTCTTGAACCATCAACTGAAATTCCAACACCCGCCCCCCGCCGTCCCCCGCCCTTGTTCGGATGCCTTGTTGGCTATATCCATTTGCCCAGCCTGGTCCTGGGTCCTTTTCCTCCATGTCTGACAGTCTGGACTCTGATGCCTCCCTCAGACCCGGGGGCTCATCATCTCACGCTTCTCCACTGCGCCACTGCCTCTAGCAGCTCATCCTGCGCTGGCCGCATCCCACCTCTCCCAGGTCCTCACTCGCCTGACCTGGCTGCGCTCTTCCTCCTGCAGGGGCTTCCTCATGCCCTGGGCTNGCATATTTGTAAAATTTGGAGGACAGGCATGTTTCTCTGTCATGTTGCTTTATCTTTCCCCTTCTTTCTGTTTTTGCCTGATTCCTTGATGCATTCTCATTTTGATCCATTATTTTCAGACATCGCTCTCGTTAGGAAACATTCTCTGAACCCATGTCTCAAGCCAGTAAACCTGAAAGATGCCTTGTCCACAGTGGTTGCTTGCAATCTTAATATTTGTCTATGCTCAGGTCACTCTCTTTGTTGGGACTTGATCAGAGTTTGTTTAGCATCCAGCCTGGGACCTCTGCATACTGGGCTGAGTTTTGTTGCCATGTAATTCTTGGTGTAGGCAGAGGCAAGAGAGAGCCACGGTGCAAGGCAGACTGGCTGCCCCCTGAGATGAGGCTGGCCTCCCTGATTCAGTTATCAGATGCTAATACTGGGCTGGTCTCATTGAACCTTCCTGCAGCCAGCTTGCCTGTTCTTGTTAAGCTGTGTTTAATGCTGATTGCAGGGAAGAACTTGTCTTTGCTGTTTGTCAGGAAGAAAAGCACATTTGTCTTAGAAGTATTTTGCCTACCTGCTTGATAGCAAATCCTTTAGACTGCACATACACCCTAATGTCTTGACAAATTCAGAGATTAAGTTCCATTAAATTTTTGTTTTTATTATTATTTTTAATTTTCATATCACTTTTTTTATTTAAAATATTATGACCAATTAACATACTAAGATAACATTGTTTACATTCCAGTGATGCATGTTTAATGACTAGGGCATGAATGATTAAAAACCACAATAATTATCTCAGCATTCCCTACAAAGTGCCCCATTTTGTTTTGTCTAGAGGAGGGGGGAGGAGAGGGAATGGAACACAGGGAAGGGAGAGGAATGAAGAAGGAATGGCATGATACAGGGAGAAAAGCAAATGTCAATTATCATACTTAGGTTTCAGGTTTCAAAACCTGTTGAACAGGATAAACTAAGAGAAGATAGATGTCACAGTTTCTAAAAGGACTTGGAGCACTCCTTAAATTCAAGACTAAATTCAAGCTCATGAAACAAACCCAGCACAACAAAACTTAATGGCAAGTATTGCCTATAGGTCTAAAATATGTAAAAGCATTTGCTTTGTAAAAATTTATTTCAGGGTCTACAAACTTTAAGGACCAGTTTGCTCCTTGGTATGAACCCAACAAGGATCCAAAGCAATAAATATGTGGTAAGACAATTAACTCTTCTTGAGGAATTGGGTTAAATACACAAAATACAATGGGCTTCCTAGGGGGCTCAGTGGTAAAGAAATTGCCTGCTGATGTAGGAGACTTGGTTCAAGCCTGCATTGGTAAGATCCCCTGAAGGAGGAAATGGCAACCTGCACCAGTATTCTTGCCTGGAAAATTTCATGGACAGAGGAACCTGGTGAGCTACAGTCCATGGGTTTGCAGAGAGTCAGACACAACTGAGGAACTGAGCATGTATGCAATGCATGCATAATAAAATAACTGAAACTCCTTAAAATTACAGGAGAGTCAAAAATCCATGTACTTACCACCAAAAATTCTTCTGTTTTATTTTAAATTTCATCAGAATGTCTAATTTGTGTAAACTGAATCTCTGTGGCTGCTTTTAAATATCAATGCAAGGTCCATGTGTATTAATTCCAGTGACACATAACCATGGCGTTTCTTAACACCATTCCTATGTTCATACTGTAGCTATGTAGCTATGTTTGTAATGAAACAAACAAAATGCCTCATAGGAGAATGCCTGCTTTAAGAAAACCTAGTATACCATCGTCCAGACATACAAAGCAGATAAATACAGGGGTGATTAGCTGCAATACAAAAGGATTCTCTGATTTACAGCAGGAGTCGTCGGAAGGGTTCCTTTGAATACATGCTCCCCCAGAGAGCTGAAGTGTTTTGCAGATCATTCAAACCACTTGACATCCAGACTGGGGGACAGAGAAACTTAGAATTTAAGCTTTGAAAAAGCCATCATTAATTGGAGATTAACACAAAATGAATAAGAGATTCTCTGTTACTTCAGTAGTAGAAAAACAAAACTTGCTTTTTAGAAATGTAGATAGCCATATGTATATACATGTATAGGTTAAGTCAGAAATAATATTTTCCTTTATTATTATTTTTTTTTTTTGTGGAGCATCTGTGTGCCAGGAACCATGTAGGACTATCTATTATGTATATTGAATTATACTAATAATCATGTGAGAGTTTGCACCATTTCGCAAATGAAAATACTGAGGCTCCTGGGAGCGTTCTGCCGGAAGCCCGGGACCGGTAACTGACAGAAGTGTTTTGAATCGAGGTCTGCAAGGTGCGTCGTCTTCTCCCTCTGCTGCCTCCAAGGGATTCCTACCCTCACTCTGCCCAACCTTTCCTATGCCTGATGCTCCCTGCCTTCCCCCCGGGCCAGATTGTTGACACCTTTGGTAACTCACCTCACACCAACTTTTATGAGTGAAGATAGCCAGACCCCACCTATTTTGCTAAAACACATGCTGCTGCTGCTGCTGCTACGTTGCCTCAGTCGTGTCCAACTCTGTGCGACCCTATGGACTGCAGCCCACCAGGCTCTCTGTCCACGGGATTCTCTAGGCAAGAACACTGGAGTGGGTTGCGATTTCCCTCTCCGGCTGAAACACATGCCAGTCCAAGACACTGTTCGTGACTTCAGTTGGTGCCTTGCTGGGCCGCAGTGGGTAGAACCTCCTCTTCTAGGTGACGGTGGGCGCCATCTAGAGGCGTGCGCAGGCAGTGCTGGTCAGGAGGTAGGAAGCCAGCGACTGAAGCTGCACAGCCCCCAGGTCAGCATGGTGAAGGACTGAGGCAGGCATAACGTGATGGGTAGGGCTGGGTGATGGACAAGGAGGCAGGAACCAGGCTCCGTGATGGAGGTGGGTGGCCAGGCAGGCTGACGAACAGGCCGGGTGTCGGAACAAGGCAGTCTGCCACTTTGAGAAGCATTAGGATACCAGGTGGGCTGTTAGGACAGATGCAGAAAGACAGAAACCCAGTTTCTCCAACTGAAATAGGAACTCCGTTAGAATGGGGCACGTGATGGTCAGAGTGGGAAAAGCAGTAATGCAGACATGCTTCTCAGTTCTGGCTTTGATTGCCTCTGTTTCTCCTGATGAGGAAGAGAAGAGCTGAATAGATTGCATCCTCTAGGAGAGGGTCAAGTGAGCCCCAGTATTGGGGCCAGAAGGTGAGAGGGGGAGCAGTGCCAAATGTTTTGTGGTGATTTGGAATGATTAGGTAGTCAATAAATCTATCAGTTGGCTGGTGGAAAAAAGAATCTGTATGGCTAAAATTAATAATCAAAATTAATTTTCCTACNTTTCAAACTGTTTCGTGTTCCCTGTGTTATAGACCCTGGAAATCAACTCATTGCATATTTCATTCTTCTCTGTATTTAATATTTTGCAGGAAACGCTGTAACCTTTCCTGTCATCCTTTGTTCCTCTACCACACTCTCATTGCCAGACTCTTCTCTCCCTTCTAGATCTCGTTGAAAACTTGAATCTTCCTGAACTCAGCCATTAAAAGGTATATGTGGGTTTAACCCATCTTCTTAACCTGACTGCAGTCACATTCTCATTTAATATTTTCTTCTTTCATTAATGCTTCGTATGTTTTAAGTTTATATACTGTAACAAGCTTTGCAGGATTCTCTGTGCTACTACCTTATTTTGCCCTGTCTTTGCCAGGACCCTCATCATGCTTTGGGTTTTACTAGACTCCAGTTTTGTCATTGTCTCTATGTAATCCCTGCAGTTTCCTTTCCTTTGTTCTTCCTCTATTTCCATTATTACTGAATAAAGACATTTTGGTCTCATTCTTGTTTCTTCTCATGGACTCCTTTATTTCTAGGTGTAACTCTACTTTTGCATATATATATTTTGGTCCCCTTTCCCTTCTCTGCCATATTTAAACCCTGCAACCTCAACCCACCCCCGTTTCATAATTTGCCCAGTACCATCTTACGAAGCTATAAATCCTTTCTAGATGCGGATGTGCAGTTTTTAATTCATTCCATGGCACCCTTTCCCCCATGTCAGCTGAATCCCTCTTTATTTATGTCTTTTTTTCCACTTTGCCTTTTTGTAATATTCCACTCTAATGCATACAGTTGCCTTCTGACTTGTTTCCATCTGCCTTCACTTATTTAATACTTTTGACCTGTCTTTAATCCTGTGTCCATTTCTGCCCTCAGCAAGAATCTCCTTATTGTGAAACTGCTTTATCCTATGTTTAATCTTGTTGCTCAGAAATGTTTTTATACAGTGCTATTTTTCTTTGATTTCTATCACCTATATTCTTCCTTGTTCCGTTAGATACAATTATAGTGCCAAACCTTGTTTTTCAGCATATCATTGCTCACATGATTTTTCCCATCTGAGGTTAAATTTTGCTTTTCCACCCATTTTCTTCTGCTTCTTCTCTCCCTATTCTACCTTTTATTAACCGTTCATATACTGAGCATGTACCATTCTCACACACTCACTAATACCTCCCTCTTTGGTTCTTTTTGTTCTACATTCATTGCTCAGTCCAGTTCCATGGTTCTCCTTTCTTACATATTTTGCTGAATTGCTTTGGTTTTCTATTTATTCCTTGGTGGGAGCCCTGTAATTTGTCTTATTTTAGGTCCATTTCACTGAGTTTGTCTCTGACCTTTCTGCCAACTACACTTTCTTATGCAGACATGCTTTCCCAGATCTTGTCCTTATGTCTTATTTTCAGTTATCACTTTATCTCCCACCCTTTCTTTTTTAATAAATGCCTCACCACCCAGTTCTCTTCCTGACTCAGCTGCTTTATAAGGACAAGCAATTTTCATTATCTTTTTTAAAAAATATGCTGAATAATAGTTTTTCTTAGTAAACGCTTATATTGCAATATCTTAAATTCAAAAGGCCTGTAACCACCTTCATTAAAAAAATAAAATCCAACATATCTTCTCAACTATCACACAAATGCCGTTATAAAAAAATTCTAAGTATTTCTTATAAACCACTTTGAAGAACAACTACATAATTATTTAACATAAAATTCATTCACTAGTGTACATGTTTGTATGTAGTGCAAAATGATCCCATACTATAAGACTGTAATTGCATTCTCCATTTTACACTGCATGGATAATGAGAGGTTCTCAAGAGAAATACCAAATGCAGATACATTTTTTTAATGCAATGTGTAAGAAACTTTTGGGAAACATTAACTTACCAACTGGTGAATTGCTGGAGTTGATCCACACATATTGTAGGGAAGATGACAGGAATAATGCACAACACATTTAAAACCCTTGAGCATAGGAAGTGAGCTTATAGATGGAGGAACTATATCTGTAGCAAACATATACTATCCCAAACAGACAGTACAAACTCAGTTTTTGCTAGCCTAAGAGTGCTAACTGACTGTACCAGGTTGCTGGAGCACATGATGATATGCAGGTTAAAAACTTCTCATGTTAACAAGTATTCTGATAATGTAGTAAACAGCTGGAGATACCCACATTCTTCATTCTGGTCCCAGGAATATTTGCCATTTTGCACCTTGCATGCTACATACCCAGCCTGCTTCATGCATCCCTCTCTAACCAGCATCTTCTCTCCCTTCCATTTTCCTCTTTCTTTAATACAAGCGTTTGCAGTTGCTTCTTTCACTGTCAACCAGCTCTCATGTGACACCTTAACTTCTCGGGAAACTAACCTCATACTTACAGGCAAGTCTTCCATAACTCCTTTTGAATATCTGCCCTACCACATCTTAAACATTCTCCTTATCTTTCCCCTGCAGATTCTGTAATATATCGATGAGTTTAGTACTATGAGGTTTACTTCTTCATGATCTCTGACCACTCCTTAGTCAACAGCACTCATTTGTTCGACCAGAAAAAAGTATCCAATCCACACCTCCTCAAAGGTCAATCAGTGGTGCTATCTTTAAGTTTCCACCAATGCCTTCTTGTCAAATTTTATCTTAATCCATGTCTTTCTAACCTTTCTTCACAAGCAGTCACTTCAGTCATAAATTTCCCAGTAACACTTCAAGAGCCAGCCTACCCAAGTCCTGTTCTTCTTTAGGCCTCAGATCCTCTTTTCATTCTAAACACAGTTGAGGGACCTGATGGTTCTGTTTCTTTCATTCACACCTGTTTCTTTCATTCACATGTGATCTGTGTTGTTGTCATTCTATCCCCTTTACTTACTTGCCATCCTCTTATTTTTTTCTTATTCTGTCATAACCTCTGGCCTTAGTATGGAGTAATAGCCATTTCTTTCATCACGATGACTATTCAGTAATGTCTTTCCATCTGCAAGTAACTTGAACATTGCTCTTCTGTTCCTTTTCTGCCTCCTCCTTTTGCTGAAAATTCGCTGTGTTTCCTCCAACATTCCTTCTTCCAGCTGTATCATTCCAATGAATCTAATCATCTTTTCTGGATATGTATACTTCTAATATTCAGCCCCCACAATTCCGCCTTCATCCATCTTCCTTATTTCCTATATTCTGTACTGAAATTGATTCAGGATTCCTGCTTTGGCCCATTTTAAGTCTAACTGCATAAGTCCACTGTCTAACTTCTCATTTTATTGACTACACTGATTACTAAAAATCTTTTTGCAACAAAACTTTTAGGCAGCAATACATCATACTCCTGCTCTTATTTAGCAATACTCTCACTTCTTTGCTCAGCTGGTTGATGTCTGGCTTACCATACAGTTCTTCACTGAACGTCCAATTCTGATGGCTCTGTGCTCCTCATTTTGGCCCTCTTTAGTGCCCTTGTTTTAACATTTTGCAAAACCGCATGCTCTGCACCACAGCCTATATCTATTCTCTTCTCCTTACTTAAACCTCAGCCTCCGTTTTTCCCTACTTTTTCTCTCTTTAAAAATCTGTATCTCAGCAGTTTCTCTCAGCCAGTCCTACAGACTAATTTCTGAGCAGATTAACATCATACTTCAACAAGTTCTTCCTGAGTTCCATTGATTATTTGCTGTCATATAGGAACATCTATAATATTTTTGGCTTCCATCTCTTTATCATAGTGAGGGATACATTAGTCTTCTCTTGAGATGTACTCTTGAGGCATACTTACATTTACTTCTTACCAAATACAGTTCATCCTTTCACCAGATAAACCACTCACCTGCATTTTCTAGTCAAACCAGTGTCTTTCAAGTTGCTATCAATGCCTTATCATCCTAATTTTGCCTTCTAACCATTCTTATCAACCCAGCCCTTTAAAATGTTTTATTTGCCCCAAATTCATACCCCTACTACCTCACTTCTTTATATCTTGACTTTATACTATATTTGATTGATATTTTTTAAAGGAACAGAACAATGCACATATAATTGAGACTTATGTACCACCTAACCTCTTCCCTAAGAGAAAAATCACTAAATAATTTGATAAACTGTTATACTTTTCATAAATATTTATATACCCATAAATAATATGTGATGTTCTCTTTGAGGGTTTTATATATAAATTGCCCCACTTTTTTTCCATCAAGACTGTAAGTGCTAGTCTGCTGTCTAACTCCTACCCATTCATGTGCAGGCCTTTACTTCTCTCATTATGCACACCACTCCCTGTCCTCTTTAACAGCAAACATTTTTTACCAATCAGACCCCTTCTGAGATGTGACCGACTTCTCCATTCCAAGTCTCTTCAGTTCATATCTCATTTGCCTTTTTGCTCCTTTACTGAGAACTCCATTCTAATGCATGCAATGCTCCCATTACTTAAGATTAAAACCCCCTCTTCTTTCCTATTCTTTTATGCTCTACCATATCTTAACTAACCATTTCAGCTACTGTCCTATATCACAGCAAAGGGCACAGTATTTTTCTGCTGAGGTTTACCTCCCTAATGATTCCCAACCATTCCTCAAGAAATAAAAATTGTCTTCTCTACAGAAGAACCACTGGCCCATGCACCCTAATTGGTCAATCCTGGTGTGGTTTAAGGTTACTAACAATGTCTTTTTATGAGAATTCATCTTAGTAAAACTCCTTTAAACCCTCCTATTAAACAAGATTTTAATTAAAAAATTTTACAGCATTCTAATTTACAGTGAGTAATTTACTCACAACATTCTAGTCTACTCTCTAATTCCCATTTTTATCTAGGTCCTTGAAACTCTCTTAACAGATACACCACTCATTACCATTGGGCCTTCCCATCCAGTGTGAACATTTAAACTTATATCAAGATCTCCATTCTGCATCTCATTATTACATTCCTGATCTGTATTGCTGCCACTCCATTATTCCTTAAGTCTTCTTTAGTTCATACAATAGTCCTTTATTCACTTCACAAATTCTCTTTTCCTTCTTAGTCCATCATAAACTTAATCCAAATACTGTACCATGACCCACCAGTCAATAAACACCATTCCTAAATCACCCCTTCTCATCTGCAGGAAGCTTCACTGCTCTCTCATTCCTTCCCCTCTGTTCCTGCATTGCCCTAGAGAAGCATGCTTCCTGGTCTTCTGTGTCCCTCCTTTTGGCTCCCACCTGCATTTACAGCATGCTTACAGAGCCAGTTGTTGCTTCGGGACAGATATGCCCTCGTGTTGGACACTCGCTGCTCAGCCCCTGCCATCTTCCCTAAGTGTCCCACACTCTTTCCCACAGCATATGTCTGTACTATTGGTTCAGCAGAAACTTCCATAGGGTTCCTGTCACTGGCCTACCTTTTGTGTCCATCCCACTTGGCTTGTTTCTGACCTTTCATTCTTATTGACCACACCCGTTACTTCTAGTATTTTTCCAAAAAGCATCCTGGACTGCAAAACTTCATACTCCAGCTCTTGTTTGGCTACCTTTTAACCTCACTCTCTCTCCTTATTCATACACAACTCTGACACATCTCCAGTTCCCATTCGCTAATGCTCCCATTCAGCCCTCTTCATGCCCTTCCATGTTTAGTCCTCAACACTGCAGATTCTTCACCCTAATTCACACTCACTTTCTCCTTATTGAGCTTCTCACCTCTGCTGCTCTCTCCTTTGCTGTTTTTCATACACGTCTCCCCAGGTGCCTCTCTTACCTTCTGTGAATCCTAATGTATCTCTTTCCCTTCTGAGTGTATCTTTAACATCCCTCATACAGTCGGTTTCCCTTTGAAGAATTCCCCTATATACCTTCAACTTTGATAGCAATGAACACATATTCTTTTTGAGGTTTCCTCCTCTCCTCACTCCCACTTTCTCCCTCACTCAAAATCAATTTTCTACTCTTTCAGTTCAGTTCAGTTGCTCAGTCATGTCTGACTCTCTGCGACCCCATGAATCACAGCACACCAGGCCTCCCTGTCCATCACCAACTCCCGGAGTTCACTTAGACTCATGTCCATCGAGTCTGTGATGCCATCCAGCCATCTCATCTTCTGTCATCCCCTTCTCCTCCTGCCCCCAATCCCTCCCAGCATCAGAGTCTTTTCCAATGAGTCAACTCTTCGCATGAGGTGGCCAAAGTACTGGAGTTTCAGCTTTAGCATCAGTCCTTCCAAAGAAATCCCAGGGTTGATCTCCTTCAGAATGGACTGGTTGGATCTCCTTGCAGTCCAAGGGACTCTCAAGAGTCTTCTCCAACACCACAGTTCAAAAGCATCAATTCTTTGGCACTCAGCCTTCTTCATGGTCCAACTCTCACATCCATACATGACTACAGGAAAAACNATCCCAGGGTTGATCTCCTTCAGAATGGACTGGTTGGATCTCCTTACAGTCCAAGGGACTCTCAAGAGTTTTCTCCAAAACCACTTCAAAAGCATCAATTCTTCATTGCTCAGCTTTCTTCACAGTCCAACTTTCACATCCATACATGACCACAGGAAAAACCATAGCCTCGACTAGACAGTTCACAGCAAATCCATGGGGAAACAATGAAAACAGTAACAGACTTTATTTTCTTGGGCGCTAAAATCTGCAGATGGTGACTGCTGCCATGAAATTGAAAGACACTTGCTCCTTTGAAGAAAAGCTATGACCGACTTAGGCAACATATTAAAAAGCAGAGACGTTACTTTGCCAACAAAGATCCATCTTGTCAAAGCTATGGCTTTTCCAGTAGTCACGTATGGACGTGAAAGTTGAACCATAAAGAAAGCTGAGCACTGAAGAATTGATGATTTGAACTGTGGTGTTGTGCTCTTGGGTCCCTTGGACTGCAAGAAGATCAAACCAGTCAATCTTAAAGGAAATCAGTCCTGAATATTCATTAGACAGACTGATGCTGAAGCTAATGCTCCAATATTTTGGCCACCTGATGCGAAGAACTGACTCACTGGAAATGACCCTGATGCTGGGAAAGATTGAAGTCAGGAGGAGAAGAGAATGACAGAGGATGAGACGGTTGGATGATATCACTGACTCAGTGGACGTGAGTCTGAGCAATCTCCAGGAGTTGGTAATGGACAGGGAGTCCAGGTGTGCTGCAATCCATGGGGTTGCAATGAGTGGGACAGGACTGAGCGACAGATCTGAACTGAACTAGTGCCAAAGAGCAAGGTTAATGATGACCAGACAGTAGACATGCAGGAAGTCAGGCAGTGTCCTTCTTGAGTGCCACCCCTCTTCTCACTATTGTACTGTGTACCATGGTGCAGGAGGAGGTGAGCAGGACGTGATTGCTGGTTGACTTGTGAATTGGCCGTGGGCAGTTGAAGGCTCTTCACCTGCTTCTGGTCCTTGGGATGAAACTTCTGTCCACTGTTCCCACAGTGGGAGCCATTTTCAAGGACATGTATCCTTGAGAGAGCAAGGTGTTGATGAGACCGCAGCTGCCCAAAGACAAGCCTCTATATAATTCCCTTGCTTATTAAGCATGCCATGTACCTACCATGGTTGCCACTTTCTTTGGTCCCTCCCTGACCTCCACAAATGGCCTCTAGTTCAGATTTTACCTGGGAAGCTCTCGAGGGTGCCATCCAACAACAAAAAGGTCTGTCTCATTCTTCCATCTCTCCTTGCCCTCCATGTTCCCAACCAGTTTCGAATTTCATCAGGGAGAAGTCCTAAGGTTGTGAACCAACATGCAGTAAGACAATTTCTTTCTATTTTTTAAAAAGTGAAATGTTTATCCTAGAGCAGTATAAAATTGGAAGGTGAGAGTTTTAACTGTAGTTAAGTTGGCTCCTATGTGCTACTGAAGATTGATGAAGCCTTATTCTAAGACCCATTCTCATCTTCATTCCCAGTTTGCTCTCCTCTGTTTCCTGCCCTCAGGCTCCTCATCAAGTTCTCCTCTTTCTTGGGTCCTGAACACTCCCCGTGGAGACTCCTCTCTCCATGGAATTAGAGAGTCATTCTTTCTTTCTTTCTTTTTTTTAAGATGGAA
This sequence comes from Neotragus pygmaeus, assembly GCA_006410875.1. Taxonomy (NCBI): domain Eukaryota; kingdom Metazoa; phylum Chordata; class Mammalia; order Artiodactyla; family Bovidae; genus Neotragus; species Neotragus pygmaeus. The sequence continues at coordinate 637,521 of SJYV01029990.1, forward strand.
GAATCTTACGGGAGGCATGGTCGACCCCAGAGCATTTAAGTGCCTCTTATCAGCTCTCTGTAGCAGATTTTGGACGCCAGGAGCCTTACTTTTTTTTTTTTTTTAATAAAAATCTGTATTAATTTTTATTGGAATATATTTACAATGTTGTGTTAGTTTTTGCTGTATAGCAAAATGAATCAGCTACATGTATACATATATACCCCCTTTTTGGACTTCCTTCCCATCGAGGTCACTAAAGAGCATTGAGTAGAGTTTCCTGTGCTATTCAGTAGATTCTCATTGTGTGTGTGTGTGCGCTCAGTTGTTGCTTTCCCATGCAGGGGTGATGGTGCTAGTGGTCATGATTATGATGTATGATGATTATTATAGACCACAGTAGCAAGCCAGTAGTAATACAATTCATTAAAAAAAAAAAAAAACCTCTGTTCCAAGCACTATACTAGGAATTTACATTTAAAATTAACACAACTAACTTGTGAGGAGAACATTTTCCCATCTTAAATATGAAAAAATACTGTAGTATAAGTGAAAAGTGAAAGTGAAAGTCATTCATTTATGTCTAACTCTTTGTGACTGCATGGACTAAACAGTCCAGGACAGAACACTGGAATCCTCTAGGACAGAACACTGGAATAAATAGCCTTTCCCTTTTCCAGGGGAGCTTCCCAACCCAGGGATCAAACCCAGGTCTCCTACATTGCAGGTGCATTCTTTACCAGCTAAGCCACCAGGGAAGCCCACTGAAGTATAAGGTAATTGATAAAAACTGTACTAAGAATAAGTGACTTGAATGTCTGGGCCATCTATGCTCTATGGTATCACCTCTGAAAAACATCAGTTTATTTCTGACATATGAATAATCCATGAATCAATAAGTAGCACGTGCTCGTGTGTGTGTGTTTGTCTGTTCATGCTCAGTCGTATCTGACTCTTTGTGACCCCATGAACTGTAGTCCATCATGGGATTTTCCTGGCAAGAATACTGGAGTGGGTTGCCATTTCCTATTCCAGGGGATCTTCCTGACCCAGGGATCAAATCCACATCTCTTGCTCCTCCTGCATTGGCTGGTAGATTCTTTACCACTGAGCCACCTGGGAAGTGCAGATTTCCACCTAGGGAAGCCCATTAGTTATTCATTTTTTACATAGTAGTGTATATATGTTGATTCCAATCACCCAATTCATCCCCTGCCCCCTTCCCCGCTTGGTATCCATGTTTGTTCTTTATGTCTGTGTCTCTGTTTCTGCTTTGCAAGTAAATTTATCAGTACCATTTTTTTTAAGATTCCATATATAAGTGACATTATATGATATTTACTTTTCTCCTTATGACATATTTTACTTTGTATGACAGTCTCTAGGTCTGTCCACATCTCTGCGAATGGTACTATTTCATTCTTTTTTATGGCTGAGTAATATTCCATTGTGGATCTATACCACATCTTCTTTGGGAGGCTGCTGTCCAGAGCTAGAGTGAGTTGGTAGATGCTTGCCTTCATTTCAGACTCTCCACCTACAATGACTAAGGCTCTTTTCTTCCAGAATTTACCTAAGATGTGGAGCATACCTCACATATCTTGGTTTTCTTCTAGAAACCAGTCTATTCCAAATATGAAGAATTTAGATTATTCATATAACTATTCATATAACATCTATACTAAGCTTTAGGAAGTGGTAGTGTTAGAATAATTAACAAGGACATCATTAGACCAAGGTATCTCTAAAGCCTATATAGCCTATGTAAACAAATTAAAACTTAAGCCAGAGTCAATTTCTGCAGATGTCTGAAGCTCAAGAAAGGGCAACCTGAAGACAGCCAATCACAAAGGGCCAACTAGGCTTAAGGTAGTGCCAACTTGCCAGGACTTCCCTGGTGGCTCAGATGGTAAAGCATCTGCCTACAATGCGGGAGACCTGGGTTCAATCCCTGGGTAGGGAAGATCTCCTGGAGAAGGAAATGGCAATCCACTCCAGTGTTCTTGCCTGGAAAATCCCATGGATGGAGGAAACTGGGACTTCACTTTCCTAGTCANCAGGTTACCTCACTTCAGACCAAGTCCTCATATAACACTCAAACACACTTATAAGACTCCCATGTGGGGCCATTGTTCAGCTGGATCCTCTATGTAGGATATTCTTCCCAAGATATTTCACTGTCTTCAGTTCTCTCTTCAACTCTCCCCCAGATCTTACGGGTCTTGACTACCCTACTTAATTTTGCCTTCACCCACTACCTGGCACCCCCATCTCACATGTTTTCTATCCAGCTCACTACTTCAGGATTCACATCTTCATGACACCATAATTTCATTATCATGCTTATTTTTATTGTCTACCTCCCTTTGCCTAAACATAAGATATGGAAGATTCACAAGTCGCATTCTGTTCCCTGATGTACTACAAGTTTTGGAGATGTCTAAAGTGGTACCTAAAATCCAGCAGATGCTACAGGTGTTGTGACCCAACACTGACAAGATATTTTCAAAGGCAATGTTATTTACCATTTTGTGTTGTCCTTCCAATATTTTAACTTTCATTTAACATATTTAAAAAAAAAAAAAAAACCTTTAACCTTATCAGCAACATGCTAAGTCACTTCAGTCGTGTCCAACTCTGTGAGACCCCATCAGCACATAGCAAAGTATATACAACCTCTTGGACCTTGGCACTCAACAAATCTGAATTTTTAAAATTCTGCTCATGGCTTCTGAACGGAACTTCTAGGTTTGCACTAGATCCATTTACGGGGACTATCACAGAGTGGTTAGCAGGGGACTACACACCATGAAAAAAATAATTATTTTCATTAGGGGAAAAAGAACCTTTGTGATGTTTAGTGACAGAAGAACATTTAATTACCCAGTAAGTGGTACCTAGTCCAAGCCATCCTTCTGGCCACAGCTGCCACAGCGATGATTAATGGCTAATAAACAAGTGGGCATTGTACGTAATGCACTGCCTTTCATTATGGGATTACACTTGAAAATGTAGGAGGTAAATCAATTCTAATTTTATCAAAATAACTTCACAAAGAAAATTAATTACATGTCTTAGTGTTGTGTTTATCAATTTGCATTCAGAGTAAAAATTTGTCCCCTTCTTGGTGCCCAGTGCTTCCTTAATAAATATTTTTGTTACAGGCAAATGACTAACATGCAAATAGAAGCTTAGCAAAAATAAAAACAGCAAAACTGTTCTATGTTCAAATCTTTCTACAAATATTGACTACAGTGCTAAGAAGGAAATGAGTGCTTTCCTTTGAGAACATCAATCTTGTTATGATGTGAAGAATGCCTAAGTGAAGGGCAAAAAATGGACCAAGAAAGATAAGCTTGGCAATATGACAATATCCTACAAAACACCACAATGTCATAATTTATTTATTTATTATGGTAAATAATAAAGGTCAAGGTCTGTATTAGAATCACACTGGTCTTGACTGGAAATGGCATCAAGAGGCTTTCTGGATATACTGCAAAAAAAAAAAAAAAGGTTGGCATATGAATAAGAAAAGAATATAGAACAACATATTTTTAGCAGAGCTATTAGATAGTTGCACAACATGTTGAAAAGACAAACTCAGTGAGGACAAGGTCTAGAAGGAGATACTAATGAGTTTTTTAAAGTTGAAATACCTATGAGATACATATGTGGAAATTCAGAGAAATTGTGACTTGTAGAAGAGGTCCTGGCCAGAGATAAAACTTGGGAACTATCACACACTAAGAACATGGATGAGAAGTTTGGAGAAATGCATTTAAAAATAAAATATGCTCTCAGCACAGAAAACCTCTCCAAAGTAGAAGAGGAGGAAAATAATATTACTGAATAAGCATTCAATCAGAATGTGAAGGGCATCACAGGCAATCCACGGAGAGACTTCTGACACAGCAAGAGATCTTCCTTTTATAGAGCAAAGCCGGTATCATCCATCACACACACATCCTCAACGGTCACTAGTCCTCAAGGAAGAGGACCTGACCACGCATTTTACCACACTAAATGTGCCAGGCAACTAGTGACTATCTGAGTCAGTTACTTGGCTTCATACAAAGGAAATGAAAATGGGGGTGTTTATCATAGGAGTGAGAACGTAGGCTGGACACAGAAAAAGTTCTCTGGAAAGAAAGTCAGATAAACTAAAAGCCCACACTCTGGGATAGTTTCTTCACATGCATGTTGCTCTTACCAAGGAATAAGACCCATTTCAGTGCTGTCGAATGACCAATGGATCAGAATTCTAGGAATAAGGTGAGTTAGCTATGACAGCATAACCCTCCAGTAAGCAGGTTTTAAGTAGGAAATGGCAACCCGCTACAGTATTCTTGCCTGGAAAGTTCCAGGGATAGAGAAGCCTGGCAGGCTACAGTCCCTGGGGTTGCAAAGAGTTGGATATGACTGAGCATCAGAGCACACAAGCAGTTTGGGGAGTTTTGTCTTTGTGGAAGTGCTGGGAGCCCTGATCTGGAAGCAATGACTAGGAACAAGAAGAGTCCTGACGCCTACCTGCTGAGCTTCAGGAACGTGAGATGCGAACAAAAATGGACCTGACTTGAGAAGGTTGTAAAGGTGACCTTCAGGGGAAATAGGCTGACAAGAAAGCCACCTTCAGAGACAGAGGGATGTGTAGCTGCACTGCTGAAGGCCTCCAGCATGGGGGAGGAAGTGGGTATCTCCACCGGCTCATGTGTTGGACATCACCAAATGGGAAGGAGGGTCTCAGTCATAGCTGACCTCCAGGGAGCCCTGACTTCTCTCCCAGGTGAAGGTACACACAGTGTGAGTCACAGCTGGTGTACTTCAGATGGTCTCCACTCGAGGTGATCGGAACCACTGCTCTGGACCCATCTGCTCCACTCTGTTTTGTGTGATGGCTTCTGAGATGCTGTCATTCAGTGGTGGATACTGATTACTCTGTACTGAACTGGGTCCCTCCAAGATTTGTTTGTTGAAGCCCTAGCTCCCAATGCAATGACACTAGAAGATGGGGCCTCTAGGAGGTACCAAGGGTTAGATTATTCCTAGAGGAATAATTATAAGACTAGTCTAGGACTGACCCATTATGCCTGGATTAAGGCCAATAAGTTAATATACATATACACATCTATGTGTCTATATATATATGTATGTATCTATAGATATATATCATGTGTATGCATATCCTCCAGTAATTTTAATAATCTACCAAGTTTGTAAACATAAATTTTGTCACCCAAAATGTGTTCTGTGGCAGCCATGAGACATTCAGGACATAAACATAATTCAGATCTACTGAATTGGAGTATTCATTTTAATAAGACCCAGAAGTGGTCTTATTAAACATGGTCTTATTCACAACATGACAGGTTGTGAAGTGCTGTTCAGAGATACTCAAAATATTGCATGGAGAAGAAACACAGTGAAGGATACAGAACACAGCTTCAGGACATTGTGGCAAAAGTAAACACATGAAAATCAGGCAAAATCAAAAAACGTGAGATGGAATGATGAGACACCAGTAAGGAGATTTAACCGAACAACTAAAACCAAGATCCAGTGAGCTCACTGTGTGATGGGAAAATATGCTCTTCAAGCTGTAAGAAGATGAGAACATCTACCCAGACAAAACTGTAATTCAAAAAAGATATGCATCCCTATGTTCATAGAGATGGATTTAGAAAAGGTAGAGGAATCAGAGATCAAATTGCCGACATAAGCAGAATCACAGAAAAGGCAAGAAAAAAAAAATCTACTTCTGTTTCATTGACTATGTTGAATGCTTTACCTGTGTGGATAACAACTGCCTCCTGAGAAACCTGTATGTAGGGCAAGCAGCAACCGTTAGAAACATGGAACAATGGACTAGTTCAAAATTGGGAAAGGGGTATGTCAAGGCTGTATATTGTCATCTTGCTTATTTAACCTATATGCAGAGTACATCATGTGAAATGCCAGGCTGGATGAAGCACAAACAGGAAATCAAAATTGCCAGGAGAAACATCAACAACCTCAGATGTACAGATGATATCAGTTTAATGGCATAAAGTGAAGAGGAACTAACGAGCCTCTTGATGAGGGTGAAAGAGGAGAGAGAAAACTCTGACTTAAAATTCAACATCCAGAAAACTAAGATCATGGCATCCGGTCCTATCACTTCATGGCAAATAGATGGGGAAACAATGGAAACAGTGAGAGACTTTATTTTGGGGGGCTCCAAAATCACTGCAGATGGTAGCTGCAGCCATGAAATTAAAAGACCATTTCTCCTTGGAAGAAAAGTTATGGCCAACCTACACAGCATATTAAAAAGCAGAGAAGGCTATGGTTTTTCCAATGGTCATGTATGGATGTGAGAGTTGGACTGTGAAGAAGGCTGAGTGCCGAAGAATTGATGCTTTTGAACTGTGGTGTTGGAGAAGACTCTTGAGAGTCCCTTGAACTGCAAGTAAATCCAACCAGACAATCCTAAAGGAGATCAGCCCTGGGTGTTCATTGGAAGGACTGATGCTGAAGCTGAAACTCCAATACTTTGGCCACCTCATGTGAAGAGCTGACTCATTGGAAAAGACTCTGATGCTGGGAGGGACTGGGGGCAGGAGGAGAAGGGGACGACAGAGGATGAGATGGCTGGATGGCATCATGACTCGATGGACATAAGTTTGGGTAAACTCTGGGAGTTGGTGATGGTCAGGGAGGCCTGGCGTTCTGTGTTTCATGGGGTTGCAAAGAGTTAGACACAACTGAGTGACTGAACTGAACTGACCCGATGGACATGAGTTTGAGCAAACTGCAGAGATGGGGGAGGACAGGGAAGCATGGCATGCTGCAGTCCATGGGGTCGCAAAAAGGCAGACATGACTTAAGGAATGAACAACAACATGTTCATAGCAGCACTATTTACAGTAGCCAAGACATGGAAACTAACTAAATATCCATAAACAGAGGAATGCATAAAGATGTGGTACATATATACAATGCGATTTTACTCAGCTATCAGAAAGAATGAACTAATGCCATTTGCAGCTACAGGGATTGAACTAGAGCTCTCATACTAGGTGAAGAAAGACAAAAAGAGAAAAATGCCATATGTTATTACTTACATGTGGAATCTATATGAATCTATCTCTGAAACAGAATCATGGACTAGAAACAGACTTACGGTTTCCAAGGAGGAGGAGTTCTGGGGAGGGATGGATTGGGGTTGGGGTTAGCAGATGTAAACTGTTATATTCAGGATGGGTAAACAAAAAGGTCCTACTTTATAACACATATAACACAGGGAACTATACCCAATATCCTATGATAAACTGTAATATAAAAGAATATTACAATATACATATGTATAACTGAATAACTTTATTGTACAGTAGAAATGAGCACAACATTGTAAATCAATTATATTTCAATTTTAAAAATATTAAAAAATGATGAAAGTGAAGTCATTTAGTGATGTCTGACTCGTTGTGACCCCATGGACTATAGCCTACCAGGTTCCTCTGTCCATGGGATTTTCTAGGCAAGCATAGTGGAGCAGGTTGCCATTTCCTTCTCCAGAAAATCTTCCTGACCCAGGGATTGAACCTGGGTCTCACGCATTGTAGCCAGATGCTTTACTGTTTTGAGCCACCAGGGAAGTCCAAAAAAAGAAAGACACACAAATGAGAAAACCAAGAAAATCTCTTACAATTATATCCTAGGTAATGAAAGTACAAAACAATATATACATCTTAAACATCCGAAGATTGTCTATAACATATTTTAGTAAAAGCTATGGTCTGAAAGAGATCAGAAATAAGACAAGGAAGCTGGCTCTCATTTCACTCCATGTTTTGGATTATGTGAAAGTACTATTCTAGGAAAAATAAAGAAAAGGTTGAAAAAAAGGAGGGCATATGTAAAATAATCCTATCCGGTTAGCTTGGAAAACATAGTTAGCCTTGTTTGGTTGACCCTGTACTCAAAGTAGGAACAAAGAGTAGAGAAGCTGGCAATTCGTGACCGAGGTCTGACTCTTCCGGGCTGCTTTCTGCAGAAGCCGTGGTCCATGTCCTATTTTCATGGATGGTCTGGCCATTGCCCAGGATAGATTCAGCCTCGCAAAAGGCAGAATACACAGTACAGGACACACATGCCTCTCCTAGGAAGCATCAACTGTTAGGATGGAGAATGAAACTGAAGAATCAGGATGTTCAATTATAAAGGTTTTCGTCAGTACTCTGAAGAACGGGAACTACACACTGAAGCTACTTGTTTAAATGTGATTGTTTAGAGCGATTATTTTCTGTCTCAAATTAGCCTCCAAATTATTCTCCCTACGTTCAAATGATAACTGCCATCTTGCCAATACCTATATTTAAATTTAATCTCGGATAGGTTTAAAAGTATTACCTAAGGCATCTTCATCCAAATTCTGTGCTCCAAGCATATGTTTTACCAGCAAAATGATGTTAGTGTTCTGAATTAACAAGTGTCGGAGATTGTGTTATAAAAAGATATGCGATGAGGATGGAACTATAATCAGGGAATTTTACATCCACCACTCAGCCTAGTGTCAGACTCAAAAAAAAAAAAAAATCCACATACATTTTGTCTAATTTCCATTCAAAAAGAGCCCAGGAGCTTATTGGAACTCTCGATAGTATGAGCAATTTATTCCAAAGAAAGGGAGGCCACAGGTGGCTTCAGGGAATGGGGTTTTCAACTTCTTTGTATTAATTGGAGGAGGCAATCTGGAGAGGAGGACACTGAAAAGAGAGAAGCCTTGCTCTGAATACTGTGTAACAGGTATTATTACAATCATAGAAACAGAAGCTGTGATGCAGCAGTCTTCATGAAGGCATATTGACATGCTGGGGCTTGGAAGGAGTCTGACCCAGCAGGCGGCTTTCAAGAGCCCCTAGATTGCAACCCCAGGCTGCCAGTGCAGCTAAGCCCCTGCTGAGGACCAGGCAGCTGAGAACTCTCGCAGCAGGATGGGGCCCACGCTCCACGCCAGAGGACAGCAGCCAGAACCACTAAATTGTAATAAAATTCCAGATGCAAGCCCCGCATGTCTGAGTGACTTGAATGGTGCTCTTTGAGACTTTCAAATGAATTATGTGTTTGTATTAATATATTGTCATACACTTGGATAATGTAAATCACATTTAAATACCAGTGGACTTTGGACAAAATAAATCCACTATATGATGCAAAGTAGAAAGTTCTCTTTTTGATTGACGTGATTTTAGACACTTTCCTATAGTCTGATAGTCTGATAACTATATATGAAGATTTCTACAAGACTTTAAGTCAAAACCATACACTGCCTGCATGACTGTTAAGCAGAAAGTTGAAGGCGGTAACAAAGGATGGCAAACAATTTGCTGGGAAAAAATCCCCTTCCTTTCCTGCTGCTACTTCCAAGATAGGAACAAAAAAAAATCTAGGAGTGGGGAAATTTCCACTCTGAGTGAATATGCTTTTTTCCCCCAAGCTTAATGGCAATATGATATCCTTGTTAATTTAGAAAATTTTAAACATACCTAGGGCTTCCCAGTTGGTGCCAGTGATAGAGAATCCGCTGCTAATGCAGGAGACTTAAGAGACCCTGGGTTTAGAAGATCCTCTGGAGGAGGGCATGACATTCTACTCCAGGATTGTTGCCAGGGAAATCCCATGGACAGAGAAGCCTGGCCGGCTACAGTCCATAGGGTTGCAGAGTCGAACACGACTGAAGTGACTTAGCATGCACACAAACATACTTAAGATCATCTGACTAAGGAGAACCTCTAAAGGAAGGATTATCAGAGTTTGAAAATGTTCTTGACAATTGTACAAAACCAGTTTTCTGTTCACAGCCACTTTCTGAGGAGCAGGTCTAAGTTTCTATTACAGGCTCAGAGCAACCATGTGACCCAATAATTGAGAAGAACTAATGTGAAGGGATGTCGTTCAGGAGGTCAGTTGTGTCCGACTCTTCATGACCTCATGAACTGCAGCATGCCAGATCCCCTGTTCACTATCTCCCAGAGCTTGCTCAAACTCATGTCCGTTGAGTCAGTGATGCCATCCAACCATCTCACACTTTGCCGCCTCTTTTTCCTCCTGCCTTCAACTCTTCCCAGCATCGGGGTCTTTTCCAGTGAGTCAACACTTCGTATTAGTTGGTCAAAGTGTTAGCGCTTCAGCACCAGTTCATCCAAAGCATATTCAGAACTGATTTTCTTTAGAAATGATTGGTTTGATCTCCTTCCTGTCCAAGGGACTTTGGTGAGTCTTCTTCAGCACCGCAGTTCAAAAGCCTCAGTTCTTCAGTGCTCAGCCTTCTTTATGATCTGACTCTCACATCTGTGCATGACTGTTAGGGACCTTTGTCATCAAGGTGATGTCTCTGCTTTTCTTTTCTTTTTTTTTTTTTAAAATTTATTTATTTATTTTTTATTTGACTTTACAATACTCTATTGGGTTTGCCATACATCTTTTCAATATGCTGTCTAGGTTTGTCGTGGCTTTCCTTCCCAGGAACAAGTGTGTTTTTTTTTTTANAAATTTATTTATTTATTTTTTATTTGACTTTACAATACTCTATTGGGTTTGCCATACATCTTTTCAATATGCTGTCTAGGTTTGTCGTGGCTTTCCTTCCCAGGAACAAGTGTGTTTTTTTTTTTAATTTCATGACTGCAGTCACCATCCACAGTGATTTTGGACCCAAAGAAAATAAAACCTGTCACTGTTTTCACATCTTCCCCCTCTGCTTGCCATAAAGTGATAGGACCTTGTCTGAAATGTAAGTAACATTTAGTGGCCTTTACAGTGAACCCAACTCTCACCTGGTACCATTTTAAAGATCCTTCTGAGCACAGTATTTCTATATTCTTGTCCTCAATTTTCTCATTAGAAGACATTAGACAGTGGAGTTAATTTTTAAAAGACATGCAATAAACTGTATTACTTGACTCATAGGTTTGCTACACCTATCAGTTCAGTTCAGTTCAGTTGCTCAGTCATGTCCGACTCTTTGAGACCCCATGAATTGCAACACACCAGGCCTNTATCATGTAGGATGCTAATTGTCAAATTCTTAAGTTATATTTTGACTTCTCTGGTAGCTCAGACGGTAAAGCGTCTGCCTACAATATGGGAGACTGGGGTTCAATCTCTGGGTCAGGAAGGTCTCCTGGAGAAGGAAATGGCAACTCATTCCAGGATTTATGCCTGGAAAATCCCATGGACAGAGGAGCCTGGTAGTTACAGTCCATGGGGTTGCAAAGAGTCGGGCACGACTGAGCGACTTCACTTTTCACTTAAGTTGTATTTATTTATGTAATTCAGTTCAGTTCAGTCGCTCAGTCGTGTCCGACTCTTTGCGACCCCATGAATAACAGCACGCCAGGCCTCCCTGTCCATCACCAACTTCTGGAGTTCACTCAGACTCACATCCATCGAGTCCGTGATACCATCCAGCCATCTCATCCTCTGTCGTCCCCTTCTCCTCCTGCCCCCAATCCCTCCCAGCATCAGAGTCTTTTCCAATGAGTCAACTCTTCGCATGAGGTGGCCAAAGTACTGGAGTTTCAGCTTTAGCATCAGTCCTTCCAAAGAAATCCCAGGGTTGATCTCCTTCAGAATGGACTGGTTGGATCTCCTTCCAGTCCAAGGGACTCTCAAGAGTCTTCTCCAACACCANTCGCATGAGGTGGCCAAAGTACTGGAGTTTCAGCTTTAGCATCAGTCCTTCCAAAGAAATCCCAGGGTTGATCTCCTTCAGAATGGACTGGTTGGATCTCCTTGCAGTCCAAGGGACTCTCAAGAGTCTTCTCCAACACCACAGTTCAAAAGCATCAATTCTTTGGCACTCAGCCTTCTTCATGGTCCAACTCTCACATCCATACATGACTACAGGAAAAACCATAGCCTTGACTAGACGGACCTTAGTCAGCAAAGTAATGTCTCTGCTTTTGAATATACTGTCTAGGTTGGTCATAACTTTTCTTCCAAGGAGTACTTTCCCCTAGATAGCTGCTAAGCTGTCTTCTTCCTTTTCATCTTGGTCTCTGGCTCAGGTGTGGTGCCATATGCCTCCATGTGGTATCAGTGACAGTTTCTTTGTCAATATTAAGTGATACTGTCTCATCTGGCAGCAATTTTAACTTTACTATTGTACTCCTTTTTGCCTTATTAAAAATGGTGCCTTATATTCAGCACCCCTCTTTCATTCAGAGACTGGATACATACATATTCCCATATCTAGATAAAGGAACGTATCTCATTCAGCAGTCACTGTTCAGACCCTAGACTGGATTATATAGTTCCAGCCCCTGTAGCCTGTCTTCTACAAAGCCTCCTGAACAGTTCCCCCCACATCGCCTCAGTTCTTATGTAGCCACTTTCCCTCCTTCCTCTCTCTGAGTGGTTGTGATCTAGATTAACAAAAATCACTCTATTCAGGTTCCTCCTCTCCCATGTCCCAGGATTTCTCACTCTAGCACTCTTTAAATGCCCCTACTCGTTGGCCATGTTACTTCCTGCAAGCCTCCCACCCAAGTCTTAAGTCACACAGCCCCTTCCCTTTTTATAGCCACCATTCTCCCCTTATCTACTGTCTTTTCTTACAAGTCTCTTCAGTTGCTTCTCTTATTTTCAACTGATCCCAGTATGACTGCTTGCTAGCAAAGATTTTTTAATCAGAATTACTCCTTATCTGCCTTTATTTAAAGCAGTGGCTCTCAAACTGCAGTTTGTTAAAATACAAACAGCTGAGTCCCACCCGAAATTGCTGATTCAGTGGGTCTGGTGGGGCCGAAGAATTTTCTAACAAAAACCAAGCCCTTCAATTTAAAATTTCCAGTGAAGGCATCAGGAACGAGTCTGCTCCTGCCGGTCACTCCTTTTCAAGCTTCTGTCTCTCTCCCATTGTACAGACTAGTCATTGCAGTCTGGTTGGCATCCAGCACACTGAGCACTGAGGCCCGTCCTCATGCCTGTAGGCTTGCCACTCTGGGGATCCTGAGGGTCCTGTGGTTTGCTTGTTGCCCTGCACTCAGAGTCGCCCTCTTGTCTGTGCAGGACTCCTTTTGGCTCTAACTCCCCCCGTGCCGAGCCCTCTTCTGTGTCTTTTGGCCCACATATGGGACCTTCTGTCTCCAGTCAATACCTGTCATTCTTCAAATGGCATTCTTTTAATCTGGGGGCATCTGTAACGTCACTCTCCGATTTGTTTTCTTGTTACCTGTTTTGTCCTGAAGAACTAAGCTACCTTATCTTTAGCTTCTCTTCTTGTTTTAGCTACCATTCTATTTCACTCAAGTGGATCCAGTCTTCTTGGAAACAGCACTCCCTAGCCAGGTTCTCTCCCCTGTAGCTATCTCTTCACTTTCAGAGAACCTTCACATGGCAGAATAAATTCTAAGGATACCTTTAACGTGGTATCTGCATGATATTCGTTTGTATCTCCCTTTGGTTCTTGCCCTCCCACATCTTAATTACATATGGCATAATTTCCTCTACCATCTGTACATGAAAATAACAAATGAAGTTTTACTTTTCAGTTGGGTTTACAACATATCCCTGGCCACTTACCTCATGATCCATGCTACAGAACCAAGTGCTCAGAGATTTATCTTGGTGTCGTTAAGGTTGCTAGCCTGTTTTTAATCCACCTAACTAAAGCATCCCATTACTTTTAGGCCCTGTTCTTCTCCCATTGTATATACTGCTTTTCAGAGTCTGGCATTAAGCACCATCATTTGACCAATTAGACCTGTTCTAAGGTCTTACAGGAGTTCCCATTCTGGGAAACTGTCCTCGTCTCATCTGCCCATGCTGCTCCACCTGTTCTCAATTACTCCTCATGCAGGTCTTCCCTTGTATAGTTTCCCATTTCTCTTTCTTGTTTGATCATGATCTCTGGTACAAGTACAGTGCCAGCTCCCTTCTGCAGTGCCCGCCAGTCTTCACACGACCCCATCTCTTCTGCAGGCTCTTCTGCTCTTCTCTTTGATTGACCCTGGAGAAACACTGTCACCGCCATCACTTGGTTTTCAGCAGATACCTTTGTGGCATTCCCCATGGGCTGAGTAGTGTTTTCCTTTCATCTTCCTTGTTTCCTGCACACTGTTATGAGTACATTTGCACTCTTCAGTTCAGTACAGACCTTCACAGGATTCTGCCACTGACCATGGCTCAGATCCATCACCTTTAGACTCTTGTTTTATCACTCTATTGGTCATATTTGTTGCTTCAAACATCACTGGAGCAAAGATTCCCAGATTCTGTTAGGCACTCGCTAATTAACACTGGCTCTCACTTGCCACTTCCTCTTCACGTGCTCTCTCCTCTTTGGTTGTAATCTAGCTTAGCTCCCATCTCTCTACTTAATAGGCATCTCTGCCCTTTTCCAATGTTCCTCCTTCTGGCCCTCTTTACTGCCCTTCCCTACTCTCACACACCTTATATTCAGCACTCCAACTTAAACCCTGTAACTTCTGTTTTATGCTTCTAGCCTCCATCTTCTCACCTCTCTTCCTCCAGAATTTTTTCCACACAAATCTCCCTAGGAAATGTCTATCACTTTTAGCCATAATAGGGTAACTTCTAAGAATAACCAATTTTAATGGTACCCTGCAGTAATCTACCATATCTCAGCTCTCCATCACCCTTTCATTTACCATCTGTCTACAGATGAAATGGATGCAAAATACTTCTCTTCAGGTATATTTTCTTCAGAATCATCACTCATCTCCCCATCTACTACAATAATCTGTCCTCTGGTCAAACTACCTATTCACGCCCTCTATTAAGTCAAACCTAATCTCTAAAGATGCCAGCAATGGGTTTTTATCTGCATTCATTGTAACTGGCTTCCTTATATATTTTCCTGTCACCCAAGTCCTTTGACAGTTTCCCTCCAAATTGGTGCCTCAAGAACTGATCTGCTCCTCCCTCCCACTCCAGTCTTTGGCCTCACACTGTGTGTATTTCTCATCCCCATACGGTCTTTACATTAAAACATGTCCCCTTAGACCCTGCTGAGCTCTGGCAGGGTTCTCAATTCAAAATCTTTGTTCCACACCTCTCTGCCTTCTCTGCTCTCCACTCTACAGTATTTCCATTTCTTTGCCTCCAGTCTCTCTCTTCTTTCTTATTCCATCCTGACTTCTGGCCCAGGAATGCTGACTTATCCTTCATGTTGACCTCTCATTCCTCAGTGGCTCCTCTCCGCCTGGGAGCAGTTCAGTCTTTCAGTTCTGTACCTTTCTTCCTTGCCCCCATGTTTGTCCTAGAGAAAAGCCTTATCTTCAGCACCCCTCCTGCCATGTGTGTAGCGTTTCCCTGGAGGGCACATACTCCTCATTTTTGGCATTCACTGCCCCACTCGCTTTCTTTCATTTGCCTTGACTCCCCTCACTCTCTATACACCCCTTTCTTCTCAGTTCAGTCCAGACCTGTGGGGAATGCTGCGGGTAGCCTGTGTTTCTGGCCCATCCCTCCTATCCTTTTATCTTCTGCCCCACTGACCACACCCTTCTCTGTAACGATCATTCCAACAAAGCTTTCTGGAATCGCCTCATAATCCCACTTACTTAGTCACAGTCTTCCTTCCCTCCAGTGGCTGAGACCTGGCAGCTCCCTACCAAATCTCCCAATCTGCCATTTGTCACAGTGCATGTCCTGCACCCCAGCCTAAGTCACATAGCTCTTGCCTTTCTTGTCTTCCAGCATCCAGCTTTTCTTTAATTCTATGTTTTTGGGTATTTTCCATACAGGTTTGCTCAACAGTTATCTCCCAGTTTCATTCAGTCCTCACAAGACAAGCCTCCTTTCTGGGAACAGTTTTAATGCAGATCTTCAGGGCATTCCTCCCTTGTGCCCTTGTTATCTGCCTTGTGTGGTTCATGAAGTGCTTATCTTTGTTACGGCAATATGCTCAGTCTTGTCCTCCTGCCATGGAAAGGCTCTCTTACCAACTCTCCTCATCACTCATGTTAGTAGTCATCCTTTCTCACAACAATAAGCGATTGCTACCAGTGGGTTTTACTGAGTTCACCTTAGAGTCCCTCTAAGTATTCTTAGATACTTTTCACTGTATCAACCAAACCATTTAATTGAAAATTTGCCACAAAAGTTTCAGGAACATTATATGTATTAATACTACTCCCATTTACTTTCTTAATCCATATTTCCTTATGACTTGCTTATACATAGTGTCTTGTGTCTTTACTTATAATAAAATTTAACCAGGTAGCCCAGTCTCTGATCTCCCATTGTTCCCATCTCTCTTTACTTACTGCTCTTCCTCATTTTCCAGTGCCCTCGGTGAACCAGCATGGGGTTCACCATACCCTATAATCTTCTATGACTCAGCATCTGCCCTGCCTCTCCATTTTTATTTGACCTTTGCCCAGACCATAGTCCCATCTTCTCCTTTTTAAAAAAAAAAATAACTCAACTGACCCATTCTAAATTTGTGTTAATTTCTACTTCTTTATTCTTCCACCTTCCTCCTGCAGAAAACCCTACCTCAGTTAACCAAGATCATTCATCAGTGAACCCCCTGCTGCACTGAAAGAGATTCTGTAATTGATAGGTACACCCTTTCCTATGTGGGGCAATCCACTCCCACCATCTATTTTCAGTATACTTGAATAAATTCACTTGCTTTCTGAATTCAGGCCTATTCTTCCCAGGATTCCTAGCAGTGGCTTCAGTTATCTCTAACATTTTAATCTCTTGACTGCTTAAGCTCACTAGAGCCTGCTGGAAAATATCTATTCTCCTTCCTTGGAAATATAAAGTATTTCAGATTTGTTCCTAAACAGATTCTCTTCTCCGCACCTATGTACTAGCATCTCTCTTACTGCTTCCATTTACACCATGCCTTTCTGGCCTCTTTCCTTTGGCTTGTGTACCTTCCTCTGCTTGCCGAAGCTCTTTTGCATCTTTTGAGAATCCGATTAAACTGTTCATCCTTTCAAATTTGTTGTAATTTTCCCATTAATCCTGAACTCCCACATAGCACTCTGTTAAAGCTTACATTAAAGAATCTATGGCATTGAATTGGAATGCCACCAGGTGTATAGAGGTAGACCTCTCACACATTCTTATTCAACTCCTAACAGTCAGCTGTGGGGAGAGGTCATGTCTTAGTCATCTTTTTACCTAAGGGCCTGGCAGATTTATTTACACCTTTACATTATAAATGTATTGACAGTTTCTATATTTTTGAATGGAGGGAGTTTACTATAAAGTTAAGATTGAGCAAATGAAAGTCCCACTCTCCAACCTGTCACACATCGTCTTTACATCTGAGTCTGTTCTTTCCTTTCCTAGCCTATCCCCCAGCTTTCTTAACAGTTTCTCTCTCTCTCTCTCACACACACACAATCTGAGTCTGTTCTTTCCTGTGCTTGCCTATCCCCCAGCTAACTCCACAGTTTCACACACACACACTGTCCAGCTTTCTAATCCTTCAAACAATTCAGAAAATACTTTCTACTTCGTGAAGACTTTATTTTCCGTCTTTTGCTATTTCCACTGATTATCTCAAAACACATCATTGCCCACTTGCTTTTCCATTGTACAACACTGACTTTACCAGGCTCCTCCGTCCATGGGATTTTCCAGGCAATAGTACTGGAGTGGATTGCCATTTCCTTCTCCAGGGGATCTTCCCAACCCAGAGATTGAACCCAGGTGTCCCGCACTGGAGACAGATGCTTTACCATTTAAGCCACCAGGGAAGTCCCTTACCAATATAAGAACTTCATTACTGACCTACTCACTACAGGTTGAAAGTTGACATACTGCAAGTTCATTCTGGTGATCTGGAAATCCACTGTTGGTCCACAATCTCTAGATATGATTATTTGTAAAAGATACTGAGACTCTCATATACTTTGTCAGGATTAATGATCTGTGTGCTTGTAAGTATCCATATTTTATGCTTTGTCAGCGGCTCTTAATGTTTTGCCTGGTATGGTGGAAAGTTCCTTGGAAAGTATCTCCCCTGCTGCCTTTCTGATCTATGGTCAGATGCTTTACCACTGAGCTCGACCCCCTGCTTTCCTTATCTGAATATAAAAATGGAGTTTTGCTCAGGTCTTGTTTTCTGTACTATTCTGACTTGCAGCAGGAAACAGATTTCAAAGTCCAGCCTACAGGCTTCTTGTGAGAACTATGACCTTAGAGAACAGCCTACATATGTTTCAGTTGATAATTCAGAACACAGAGCCGAGGGCAGGCCGTGCTTCCTAGGTTGCCGATGGAGACCGTGTGCCTGTGCGGCCCTCTGACGCAGGCTCGCCTGCTCTGTCTCCCCAGCCGCGGGCACCTTTAGCTGCACCATGAGGTTCACTGTCCGCGACTGCGACCCTGACACGGGGATCCCCGCCGAGGAGGGCTATGACGACGAGTATGTGGTGAGTCTCCCCGGCACAGAGGGACTCATTGAGCCCTTGCTCCACCGAGTGACTTCTGTCCAGAGAGGACATTTTTCTAGGAACATCTGACATGAACTTATGGGACTGTATTCTTCTCAAACACGCTACAGCTGAGGAGGACCTGGGTTAATCTCATGGGAGTGCCTCATGCCAAAGAGAATTGGGATTTACCACTCTATGACTGGTTAATGCAAAACTCACCCTTTCTAATGTCTTTGTAATAGGGATAATTCAGAGATGAAAATTACTACATGATCTTCATTGAGATCAGTTTTATTTAAAGTATTGAGAATTGGGATTTTTTATGTTTTGTTCAGCAACTTTTAATTTGCTTATAATATAGCCACATCATGGACGGCAAAGGCTTCAAAGAATTCAGGGAAAGTTTTATTATGGAAAAATCTACCTATTAGAGAATGCAGAGTTCCGAAGGCCGCATACAGCCTGAAAACTCTGTGGTGATTATGTGGGAATGTGGCTGCTCTGTACCTACTCCAGTGCTACAGATGCTGATCTGAATACAGGTCTTGCCAAACAACCTGGTTTTTTGCTTTCCTTTGTCAGGGCCTATGCTGTTTGATTTATCCCCTATGCTATCCAGACTACAGAACTTCAAACTTGTCTGAAGTTTTAGTTGAGTTTAGTAGTTTTTCCTAGGTTCCTGCAAAGGATATAATGCAGGATGATAAAACCGAATGAACTAGTCTCTACTATGTTTGTTCTAAACTGAGAGGATGTTCCTTTTCTGACCCCTGCTTGTTAACCTACTAGCTAGAAGATCTTGAAGTGACTGTGTCTGACCACATTCAGAAGGTAATGAAGCCTAACTTTGCTGCTGCCTGGGAGGAGGTTGGCGACACCTTTGAGAAAGAGGAGACCTTTGCCCTCAGTTCTACCAAAACTCTTGAAGGTGAGAACAATTTTCCCTAATAGTGTATTGCCTGATAACAGTCTAACACCTAATAGGCACATTTGTTATTCCAGAAGGACTCCCTTTTCTTTAAATACTTCACCAACTGTTTTACTTAAGAGGCCAGAACCCTGTCTTCATCTGAGTCAGCCCACTTCCAGTCTAGTCACCTCCCTGCACACACCACCACCAGTCCCCACCTCTATCGCCCGCCCCCCCAAACTAGTGCAGAGGCAAACCCCTATGCTGACCTTTTCTGATGCTGCTGCATCCATCTTCGCAACACAGAAGCTGTCAACAACATCATCACATTTCTGGGCATGCAGCCATGTGAGAGGTCAGACAAAGTGCCTGAGAACAAGAGCTCTCATTCCCTCTGTCTGGCAGGTAAGAGCCTTTATCAGACTCCCCCTTATTTGGCTGCGGATTTGATAGGAAGGGGTGTGCATGGGCGTCTCGTGCCCTGCTGCTGTCCCACTGTTAGCAGAGTTACAGCCTGAAGCCCCATCAAGCTGAGTAATCTGTTTTAGCTGTTTAATTTGCCTGCTGTTCTTAGGTTCTTCTCTTAAGATGCATTTTTGGCCCAAAGCACTTAAATCTCTCCTATAGCTACCAATGCCCCCACCTTAAGTACTCCTTATCAGTATTATTGAATACCTTCTATGTACCTTGTATTATGGGAATATAAAAGAGTATTTAGAATCTGTATGTAGGATTCAGTTTCCACCATAGGCACAAATCTCTAGAAAAGCTAAACTAATAGAAAGAAAATGCAGGCAGAACATGAGAAGTTTCATTATTCAGAGCTTATTTTGAGTTCTTAACATGGTTTCCTCACTTCTTTTCCTCTCAGGTGTATACAGAGGTGGCTATGATTTATTGGTGAGGTCTAGGCTGGCCTTAGCAGATGGGGTGACCATGCAGGTGACTGTCAGAAGCAAAGAGGGAACACCTGTAGATGTTATCTTGGCTTCTGTTGGATAAGGTTTTACTGGGCAAGTTGAAATTGATGTACCCTTCACTGTCGGTGGGCTTTCAGGCTATTGGCATGAATTTCCCAGAATCATACTTTTAAAAATTAATGACTTCAAAAAAGCAAATTAAATATTTGGCCCTGAGCCAGCAGATCAAGCGTCCTTGTGCATGTCTTTCTGTTGTTGTTCCTTTTTAATACACTTGGTCAGCTTTGGTATGATAGTACAGCTTTTGGTGAGCTTGAAAATCAAATACTATCCTATACCCCAGCTGCTTAACTTCATTGAATTCTTTAATGTGTATCTGAAAGCTCCTGGCAATGTTGGAAAGCTTTTATCCCAGAGGGGTGGTGGGGGAGGGGGAGCCAGAGTCCACTTTTGTCAAAATTCATTTTTATTAATAGAAAATAAACACTTATTCCAGTTGTTATACTTGAAGTTGCTAATAAAAAAAATATAAATCACCACTTAATGATCCTGCTTTAACTACTAAGACAATGAAACTGCAGCTTAAAAAAAAAGTATTCAGCACCATTTGCTCATAGGTCTTTCAGACTTTGTTCTTTAAGTTTCTGGAACTTTCCTGTCTGTAAAGTACAGGAACTGCTGAGCTACATAAGGAACCCTCTCTGGGACAACCAACGAGAAGTTAAGCAGTCAGTATACATTCAGCCCGGTGACTTGGACTGTACAACGCTCCCCTCCTCTCCACTAGCTCAGGAGGGACATGCTTCTATGCACTGAGGTATGAAAAGTCTGACTGTTATTAGCTGGAAGGATCAGTTCTAACAGCAAAATAACAGTAAATCTCTGGCACAGAGGCTCCTGTCTTTAATGTCCTGTGATTTTAGGAAATTCTGTAAATAGCTTGGATTTACTCAAATGAAATGTTTAAGGTCTGCTAGAGTGTCTGCTGGTTTAGTATCTTTATATATAATATAAGTGTAGAGAAATCAAAGTCTTGAAGTATACTTAGAATACTGCATTATTTAAACCAAAGTCTAACAAAATGTCTACTAAACCAAAGTCTAACAAAATGTCTACAACTAGAAGCAGCTAATGAAACTAAGTCCAAAGTTATGACAAGGGAAACTCACTCTCACTTGAACTGTGTCAGTTAGAGAACTCAAAGCCATTCAAGGCAAGGTGAAGGCAGCACCTTTAGATAATTCCAAACTGGGCCAGAAATCAGCATTTCTAAATACTTCAGAAAAGTCCATAGAAGTGTTTCAAAGACTTTTATGCAAACGAATATCTATCTTTCTGCATCCGTGAGTGGTAGACCCATCATAATTTCCTATGTAACACAAAGACAAAGGCAAGTCCATACACTTGATCAGATGTCAAAGGAATGGGAGGGGGACCATCAGGTCACCTTACAGCTTCTGCTGGCTTTTGACTATGTGCTGTTCACCAGTGTGAGTCAGGTGGACTTTAGTGAGAGAATAGTGTCTGGTGGCCAGGACCTCTTTTGGGCATTTCTTCCTAAGTGGATTACACGACAGATAAGGGAACCGGGGAGGGAATACAGGGGGAGCTACTCTTTCCAGCTCAGAAGGAGTTGATGAAGCCCATATATGCATTCAAGAAGCCCATGGGATCCTCTAGCTGTGGATAGTGGCTAATGTGGTCATCCAGAATCGACACTGTGGACCGCGGCAGCGTTTTCCTAGTGGAAGAGAACAGCATGGAGGTGAACTTGAGGCTGGAGGGAGGGGGAGGGGTGTAAGCCAGTGGGCAGCCCTAGTAAATGCCCCTGCGGACATACCACACTGGAAAGAACCAACAAAGAGCTTATTCACCTTCTACTTAGGAATTGTATCTTTAGGCAGATAAACATGCCAATTCCATTCATAAGGTAATGTATTCATACTAGTTTTTAAATATTCCAACAAACCACAATGTGAAAATACAACATATATGCAACACAGGTCAGAGCAGGATGACTTCCAGCTCCTTAGGGAAGTGGCCACTCAGCAACTCACTGTCTTGAGTAAAGACAAAAGACCTTGCTTACCCTGAGGAGATGAGAGGGTAGTCTGTTTAAAATTAAATGCAAGCTATTTACTACTGGGTTGTTTCTACTAGGCCATGTGAAGGTATGGAACATTTTTATGTGACATTGTCAATCAAGCACTCATATTCCGACACCTTCCGACTAAGTACCTAGAGAGAACAACAACCTGAGAAGGCACTTTTCCACAGCTCATTCTTCCCGCAGTCTCCTCAGCTGAGGCCAATGAGTTGGCTTTACAATCAAACTTAAAGCAAACATTTAAAGTACATCCACTTCCATGCCTTGGTCCACACAGTAGCTGCTTCTTACCTGTACCCCTTGGCACTGTGGAGTGATACATGGAGACTGATAACCATGACAGTGAAAACGGACTGGAGAAGCCAAGAGAACGTACACCCGAATTTCCTGATGCTTACACTGTGTGAGAGCTAAGGTTTCCCCAGTCCATCCTCTCTTAAGTGTTTCCTAGATGAATAATATGGCCAGTGAGGTCAGAGGCAGGCTAGAGCAACAGCCCTCAGCAGGCAGTCCTGTTCACCACCATCAGGAAAACAATGACCCCTGAGGGAGACTCACCTGTACAGCTCCAAAAACTCAGGATAGGGGTTCACCGGATCCAATGGCCCATAGATAAAATGAACTAGGAGAGGGGAGAGGAATGAATTATTAACAGCTCTCACATCATAAAATTATCCCTCCAAAATTTTTGAAATAATTTAATAATAGAAAACCTAGCTGCTTCTTTCAATTAAGTAGTTTACAAAACATGAGAATAAGCCTAAAAATTAGTCCATTTGAAACCTTTTAACCTATAAACACCCATTCATTCTCTTCATATCTTCTTTGCCCTGGACCAAAAGGTATAAGCCCCACTTCCAACATTTCCATTTTATAAATCCAGGAAACTGTCATTCTTTTAAGTCTCTCTTCACTTACAATTGACCCTTGACCTTTGAAATCAACCAGTGATATCTTGAGCACTAATTATTCTTTGTGAGACCATGCACTGTTTTTAAATCCATAGGAATGAAAAGACAAATGAGCAGAAACCACCTATAAGCCTCTTGATTAGTAATCTAAACAGTCTGTCGTCCCAGCAATTCAGCACTGAATGTGCCAACTACCAACAATGCCCAGCACAGAAAGTGGGCACTAACGGCACTGACGGACACCAACGCCTTCTGCGATACGAACTCAATGTTTTATATACTTCTCTACAACACATGTCCCTGGTTGCCAGATTAAATAAGAGTGGCCAGTTATATCTGAACTTCAAATAATGATTTTTTTTTTTAGTATGTCTCAAATACTGCACAGCATATACTTATCCTAAATACATATCTGTTGTTTATCTGAAATTTATTTTCAAATTTAGCGGGGTATTTTGTATCTTGATTTGCTAGGTCTGGCAATTACTTAAGCCCATGGTCCCTCAGTTTTCCAGCCAGGAAGAACCACAGAAATACTCACTGGGAATAGATACAGAGGCAAGGGCTCCCACCCAGCGTCTTCTAAACTTCTTCCTCTGATTGATGTACTGCAATAGACTGTAGGACAGACAAGTCGGCGAGAGTAAAACAAGAAACTTCTATTGCTCTATGGATGCAAAGGCCTGACAGGAACCACAAGGAACACAATCTATGTTTTCTTAATCCAGAAGCACCTTGCCATTCCTGGGAATGGCCCACCTAACTTATTCATTTCTCTTAGCCTCTAGAGTTCACTACTACGTAGCTATGGCAGTGATCATGCCTACTATCAATGTTAGAATGAATGGTTCTCTATGTTTATGGAGCAGGGACTGAGATCTAGGAAGGCTGAACATTACTTTGGATTAAAAGTGACTAAAGTCTGAGTCTAAAGTTCTGATTTTGGCTCCACCACTAACTAGCTCTGTGACTCAAAAGTTGTTAGTAACCTTTCACCTCAGTTTTCTCATCTTTAAGAGGACTCAGCTACATAATCTGTAAATTGACATCTAAAAGTCTCAGTGTAAAGTTCATGAGCACAAAGCTTCATCTGCATTATCCACAGATAAAATGGAGGAGGAGCCCTTTCCCTACAGTGTAAGATGTCACAACTCAAACTCATGTGCTCTAATAACTGTGCCTGGCAATTGTTTTTGTGAACTTAAAACATCACCTTGTAGAAATATTTACTTTCTTGAAAATACAAGGGAATTTTAAAAGAGGCCTTTGTTTTCCAATTTTTTTTACATTAAGATGAATCTTCAAGGATCCCAGGTGAGTTTGAGGTGAGGAGGAGGAATGACTCCTCTGACCTCACAATTCCCAGGAGAGCCACCAGTTAAAACACTGGAAGCTACACTGTCCCAGCTGGCAAAGAGGCTGTATCCCAAGCAGTTCCAGATATCCTATCTCAAGGCCCCTCTGTGAAAGCATTTGAACCAAAGGATGGGAGTTCTTTGTACAAGACAGAGACTCCTCCCTTCTCAGTCCCTGTTGCTATAGAAAGGATACAAAAAAGTAAGAAATCTGTACTTTGAGAGAGGAATTAGGCACCTTTCAGAATTATGATTATACATTTTGAAGCACTTACTATTGACAAAAGGTCCAAAGACAATTTACCAGTCAATCGGCCAGTTACAAACTGAATTAGCACCGGAATTTGCAGCTGTTTATCCAGACTTTTTGCACCAAATGGCTTAGGCTCAGTGGTTACTATTCTCAATTTCTTTCTTCTTAGAAAGTACAGAGCAGGACTTCCTGGTTTGCCTCATACGTCATAAGCACTCTCCTTGAAGTTTTGAAAGCAAAGAACAACACAATCCCACATCTTTCCCCTACTTCCCCAAAAAAGTGTCTCTGGAAACCAAAACAAAGGTTATTTCTTACCTGTCAATAACCAAGTTCCCATCATTGTTGCGTATCCCTGCCCACATGTCCCACAGCTCACTCTCAGAAGGTCGGGTGTATGGCCCAAAGACGGGGGTGAGACTGAATAAGTCCAAAAAAGCAGAAAGGTTAAGTGTGAGAAGAGTTCAGTACATCAAGTATGATTGGCACTTCAGGTCACGTATGTCCAACCCTTGACTGGTTTTTATGAATTTCTCCTACTACTTGCCTGGCAAGTGGTCAACACCTTTATAAAGTATCAAGCCCTAAGATCTGGCCCAGAGCTTTAATGCAGCAACTTCACTACCCTGTTCACAGGCTGAAGTAAGTACGTCTTTAACAATAACTTACCCTCGAGAGAATACGAAGAAGTTCATCAACCGTGTGAGGATGGGTGACAGCATGCCTCCATCTTTGAGAAGCTATAGGTATAAAAGTAAAACTCAGGATTCCAAGGAAAGAAGACAACTAGCCAGGATATAAAATTTTATACTAGGAACTAAAAAAGGACTTTAACTAAACCCATTGGCTTTCAGTTTCTTGATTTGCTTACCCACATTCTTTTTTCATAGATGACAAACCTATTTGTAATTTCCTTTAACATTACATTCTACACTGATATATTTGATTTGAGGATCCCATAATGTTGAAACATCATGCTAATGTCCTAAGTCTTTAGATAGCTGTATTTCTCCAAAAATAGTTATTGATCTCATTTTCAGAAATAAGGCTTTGTTTATCTAGGGTTACTTCTACTGCTTTGCTTTTCTTTTATTAAGGACAAAATTAACTTCATTAACATGTAAGTTCAGGAAGAAATAGATTTTTTAACTACAGCTTGTGGCAGCAGGTATGGGCCCTTATAAAGGTCCCAGCATTACATAGGTCAGTGTAAATTTGAAAAACTATTAAAGAGCTGGTCGATGGAGTAACCAACCTTTTGTAGAAGGAGAGGACGGTGAGTCTCAGGAAATATACCTGTAGGAGAAGAGACTTACGTTAGTCATTTACCAACAATTTTAGGCCAAACAGAGACTCATCATCAGAGGTTAGTCATCCTATTAGTCACCTTAGTGGCTTTTACTGCCAAAAACAGAATACAAATAAAAACTTAGTACTGTCATTTATTAATTCTCCAGGGAATTGTGTTTACCAGGTCAGATTCTATC
This sequence comes from Neotragus pygmaeus, assembly GCA_006410875.1. Lineage (NCBI taxonomy): Eukaryota > Metazoa > Chordata > Mammalia > Artiodactyla > Bovidae > Neotragus > Neotragus pygmaeus. The sequence goes on from SJYV01029990.1 coordinate 663,850, forward strand.
CCACTAGGATTACTTTCCCCACTGCAGAGAAGAGGAAAAAATATGTCTCAGTCATCCACACTGGCAATGACTAGACTTGCTCCCCTCAGCGATTCCACCCATTCCCTGGAATGCATAGTGTTGTTACTGTTTCGGGCCGCAAAGGAAGCCAGAGATTTTTCAGGAAGCGTAGGTCCTTCAACCTAGTTCTTCCATTTCCATTTTTTTTTTCCCCAGAGTCTGTGGGAGAAAGCTATGAGCATGACTGATAAAAAGATTCCTCTCCCCATTTGCCCTCAAGGTAGTCTAAGGTATTTGAGAGACACCTGGATATATTCATGGATTTACAAGCCAGGCTCTATGGCAGGCAAAGAACAGGAAACATCGCCAAAAGGTCTAATTAAGGGTTCTCTAACTTGCAACGGAAACTTGGCACTGCTGTGAATTCAGAGCTTCCACGACAGTGTTAGAAGCGCGTGCGGCTGCATCTCCACTGTCTGCAGAACCCACTGCAGTTGTTGCAGAGACGGTGAGACATCATCTGCACTCCCCACTGCTGCTATTCACAGCTATTACCAGACCCACCATGAGATCTTGCTGGAATATGCATTAAACACATTTAAAAATCTTACTATACCCTATCTTACAGTAACACACCTTTTTATTAACTTATATCAAAATAATCAGTTTCCTTTGTAATCTTATTTTCTATATTAAAAAACATTATTCTGAGAAAGGGTCAGTACATCTCTTCAGACTGCGAAAGTGGTCATGGCATAGGAGAGGTAAAAGATCCACTCCTTTCTGTGGGTCTGTTTGCAGTACCATCAGACGACCATTTAGACATCACAGCCATTTCCAAACATGGCCCTTCTAGGCTACAACTCACTTCACACCCTCCTCCATGCAATTACCTCCATTTGACAGACACAGACTCTTGATTGTAAGCCGACCAGATCGATTCTGCTTGAATCTAGAGAGGGGAGGGAAACACACAGCTAACTGAGCCAGTGAAGACGAACTTCCAAGAGGGAAAAGGGCCAGAAAGAATGTACTTCTACCATCTTAGATGAGTGAGACCTGTAGGAAAGTCATGGCCTCACTGACCTGTAGAGCAGCTCCTGAGCCACGGTGTCCCCGTAGTCGTGAGACAACAGGTTGATCCTGCGGCTCTGGAGCCCCAGATGTCGCAGAAGTGCCTCCACGATGCTGGCCTGCTCAAATATGGAATAGTGATGCGGCCTCTAGGAAGAGGAGAGCCCAGACACACAGGATGAAATCGAAGGTGCAGGTCTGTCTGCCAGGTCAATCCCTTCATCCTCACCTACCCCCACCCCTCAATGCTATACCATCTAGATGCCGCTTACCGGTTTGTCACTGAAGCCAAAGCCTAGGAAATCAAGGGCAATCACTCGATGAAACCTCAGGGTCAGACCTTCCCAAATCTACAAGAGAGAAAGGGATGGTTTGGTCCTTCTAATCCTGCTCCTCCTTGTCTCCAACCTACAGGAACAAAGGAGTTTCATCCCTATCTCAGCTTCAGCCTTTGATAAAGGGAAAGTCTCATGAAACCACCACAGGCCCACAAATGATCCTCTCGGAAAGTGCTTTATTCCTAATAATTAATTTCCATTAAGGGAGGAACTCGAGCACTTTTTAACTTGGCAACGATCCCTCCCAGACTGCCAAAGACTTATTTTTTTATTCCTTTACAGAAATGAGAAACTGTTCTACATTTAATCCTATTTTATTAAGCAACTCCGATTTGTAAAAGCCTTCTGCTGCTGCATGAAAATCCTTGATTTTGGATTTTAAAGGCATAGTAGGACCTAGAATTTTGATATTATTACCTTGTACCAATCATAGCTGGATGTTGGAAAGCCATGTAACAGCACGACTATCTCCGGACTTCCAACCACACCCACAGAGTCTGGGAAGGAGAGAGAGCAGTTAGGCCAACTCTGTAAGAAAATAACTTTGAAGATGTAAAAAAAAATCTAAGTAATCTGGTATAAAGGTCAAGAAACCCTGACCAAATTAATGACATTAAAATAATACATTTCTTTTTAAAATGCAAGCTTATTGCTTTAGGTAAGAACAGGCATTTGATAACTATTTTCTTTTATCCAGTATATTAAAAAATTGTAAATACAGCCAATATTTTATAAAAACTTTAAGTGGAGCATAGTCTATAAAAATACTGAATCACTAATGTTCTACACTGAAACTAATTGTAAATCAACTATACTTCAATTTTTTTAATGTAAATAGCTCACTTTATATGAAAATACTTGATGGCAGACTGCTTAATTTCACCTAGGTTTTTAAAATATTTCCCTATTTCTCCCTTTAAATTGCTTTTCCACAGTAAAGTTTCACAGTTATTAAAAGTACACTCACAATTTACAAACTACAAGTTCTGTGTACCTATTAGTAATGAACAGCCTTACAAAAATTCCCTAAAATATAGTAACTTTTCTTCAACTCAGTGAGCTGTTTATGCTGTTTGCCCAACACTATTATTTCCCGCATTGGAGACTCGGTCAAATATTAAAAGCGTAATGCGTGACTACTGCAAAATTCTAACAATTATAAAAAAGGTTAATCAACATAATCATGAACATTCTTTAATGTATAAACATCTTTTATATTAACCAAGCATTTAAAGAGTACGTAGCCTTGCTAATAGTATTAGATTAAAACTGATCAATTCATATACCACCACTGGTATGAGAATTTGATAATGAGGTTTATAATTTGTTAGAAGCAATTAAAAATTTTATATACTTTAGCCGCCTAGACATCTTAGTCTTGAGAATCCACCCAAATAAATCATTTACAAGTAGTACTGTTTGAAAAAAAATAAGGAAAAAATTAACACATACATGAAGATTTCCCCTCAACATCAACTTTTAAAGCACTGAAAAACTGGAAACAATCTAAGTGACCAACATAAAGAAAATTATATACTTACTTTTTATTGAATACAGCAAATGAGAGGAGGTCAGGAGCAATAATGAAAAACGGTTTATGACAAACATTTTTCGTTATTGCTCTTGACCCCCGCCCAAAAGTAATCTTTTCCGATCTCATTTCTCATTTTCTCTACCTATAAAATGAGAAGAACAGCACCTACCTCCAAGTACTGTTGTAAAGATTAAATGAAATAATGAGGGTTGAAAACATAATTCAATGTCTACCATAAGATAATGAGCATTCGATAAGTAGCAGTCATGACAATTATTATTAGCAAGTTAATTTATACAAAGGTATAATATTTAAATCACATTCAGTTATGCATATAAGAAATAATCTTTATAGAAAAGTGAACTCCACGGTGGGGGAGGAACAGAACCACGGGTAGCTGTGTCTATGAATGCTGTTTATATTACCTGACACTAGGGGCGCTCACAAGAGAAAGCCAGTACTGTCTATCAATACAAATCAGACCACAAAGTAAATGAATAAGTCAGTCTGCAGACTGGAATCTCAATTCTACCACCCTCTCTCCCTCCCAGCAGTTTCCTGTGAGCTTCCCTGCTGTCAAGGTAATGAAAGAAATTAGTCCATTCCTCCAGATGAACACTGCACAGAAAAAAAAAAGGGGGGGGGGTGGTTTGCCTCCATCGCGGAGGGGCAACAGAGACCAATGGACGCAAAATGGGACCCGTGGGACATTTTACATGCAGTGTTCCGAAGAGCCCCGTTCTTACCTTGGTAGAAGATGCGCAGTCCCTTGTATGTGAAAAATTTGCCTGACGACTTCCATGAGTGAAGAGCAGGGGAAAGCTGCGGGGGCGGGATGTGCAGATAGGCCGCAAGCAGGGGCACCGCCAACAGCCCCACCTGGACCCACCACTCCCGCATCCTATAGGAAAATCAGAAACCTGGTGTGAGCAGTCAGGTGACACTGCGCACGATCTGCAAGCCCCAAACTGGTCAAGCAGGGGGAGAATTTCTGCGCTGTGTGGTGACTGCCTTGTCCTCCATGTCAACCATGGCAGAAAATGTACTCTGCCTCCTACGGCCATTGCCAGATTGGGTCATCATTCTAATTTTAAGAGAAAATAGATCATTTTCATATGTAACTTTCCCCCTCAACTTCTCCCCACTTTACTCTCCCCTTGTGCTGTAGAGGTTTTTATATAAAGTGAAAGGAAGACAAGTTACTTAAGTAACTACATTGGCTTTTATCAAGGCATTCCCAGGGGGATAGGGGTATTTCCCTCATATTTACTCTAAAAACTCTACCACCTACCCACTGGCCCCCCACAGTAAAATGTTTTACATATATGTATTTTTTAACTGATTAAAAAACATAGACATCACATGTCCTTAAACTGCTCTTGATTTTCTAATATTTATCAACCCTCTGACTCCAGTGAAGCCGTTTGATACTACTATATAGATTTGTGCTGAGAAACTGCTAGGGGTAAAGAGTGTGAAAGTAAGAAGATAGGTGCTTTGTACATTCCAACATAAGCAGCTTTGTCATGACCCTGAATATCTAATCTCTTAAGGCAGTGGAGCAGCAGATTTTATTTCTGCTTTTCTTAGCAGACTCTTAAGGAAGCACCCCTATTTATTTATTAGCATGCCCCTTACTCCCCATCTCCCCCCACACCCAAAAGGAGACAGAGAACCTGAGAACTGATTTTGTTTTGGGGAGGAGGGCAGTGATTTACACACCCAACTTTTTCATGCCCACGACTTTGAAGGTCCAGGTCAGTTTATCCACAATGACAAGTGCTAAATAGGAATTAGAAACAGTCCCCTCAGTTTCTAGCTTATAACTCCTGAGGGTCACCAAGGAAAGAATTATCAGTAGCATGGATGGTCTCTTAAAAATAGCCAGAATGGAAATACCTCCTAAAATTAAGAATTACCAAGAATACAGAACTATAAACAAGCGGAATTCATTGTGAAAGCCCTGGTGGAAATGGCTTTGTCTGGACACACACCCTTCTACCATATTACCTATAATCTGGTCACAATCCCTAACTAACTAATATTTATTTTAGAGCTGTTTTTTTTTTAATAACTTGTGGTTTTAGGTCCACAGAGAATCTCAGCTCCTTTGCCTATTTTAAGGCATACCAAGGCAGTCTTTCCACCCCCCTCCCCGAAGTATATGTCCATAAAATAGTCAGTGACTTGGTTCTATCTTTTAAGACAGAAAGATTAAGAAATGATTAGAAAGAGTACCCTGAACATGATCATTGTATCACAATATTCACCCCATCACAGTAGTAGGCTGCATCCCATTATCTCCTTAAAAGGTGAGGTGACAAAAGCTATTATTAGGTTTAGGTTATCATTTCTCCGTGCTACCTGTCCTGGACATAATTTTCACCTGTGCATTGCATCCTTCCTGATCTCCCCATACTTCTCATTCATTTACAGGTTCCAGTAGCCGTGTATCTGCAGTGACTCAGCAGAGAGTCAGGGAGGGGAGACTAGAGGAGAGCAGCGGGAGGCGCCTCCCCCCTCCGTTCCTGGGGGAGGGGGGGCAGTGGTAGCCCCAGGAATGAACAGATGCTGTTTCTAGGCACCACCATCCGCCACGTCTTCCTTCTCTTTTACTCTAAGAAAGCAAAGAGGCAACCCCTCACGAAGCCATAAATTTAATTACTTCATTAAAAATGCCCCTAATAATATTTTAGGATTGTTAGTATGAAAGCAATCAGGCAGTCAGTAGGTAAAATGGATTAAACATTTTTTGACTAAAATCTCCATTATTTGATGAACCAAGAATTAATATAAATTCAGCAAATGCCAGCAACAAACCTTCCAGAAATTAATGAACATTTACGAGCCTTTATCTTGTAAATAGGAAAAATACGCAATTTAATACTACCAAACCTGCCCACCTTACAGCATCGCGGTGAGACTATGAGCTACTCTCTGCATGTGTGTGTGTGTGTGCGCCAAGTCGCTCGATCGTGTCCGACTCTTTGTGACCCCATAGACTGTAGCCCACCAGTCTCCTCTCTCTTCATGGAATTTTTCAAGCAAGAACACTGGAGTAGGGAATCTTTCCTTTTCCAGGGGATCTTCCCAACCCAAGGATGGAACCTGCATCTCTTGCGTCTCCTGCATCAAATGGAGGATTCTTTACCACTGCGCCATTTGGGAAGCCCAATACTTTGTAAACCAGTGCAAATAATTCATGTGTAATATTATGACAGTTTGGTCACATCATTCTCACTTGGCTTCCTGTTACTTAAATCTAAAAAATACTTACGCCTTGGTGATAACACACTGCCAGTTCTAGTCATACCTATGCGGTAACTCACGCCACAGCGACCACAGGGTCTTCAAATCCTAAATCACGCCAAGGCAAAAAACCCAGGTCTAGAAACCCTAAATCGCGCCAAGGTGATGCCAAGGTCTAAAAATCTTAAGTCACGTCAAAGTGAAACCCAGGTCTAGAAACACTCAATTACACCAAGCGGGTACTGGGGTCTAAAAATCGTCAATTGTGCAGGGGTGACGAGTATCTAAAAATCTTCAATCGCACCATGGCAATGCCGGGGTCTAAAAATTCTCAATCATGTCAGGGTGATACTGAGGTCTAAACATTCTAAATTACATCAGAGTCGTACCAGGGTCTAAAAATCTTAACCCTGGGGCATACCAGGTTCTAGAAACCCTAAATCGCACAGGGCGACGCCCGGGGTCTAGAAATTCTAAATTGCATCAGAGCGATACCGAGGTCTAGAAATCCTAATTCAGGAAGCTCCAGCGTTTTTCTGAACATTCTACGGCATTCGGGCGAGACATCTCCTCCCAAGCAGGTAAGAGCGGGCTCAGAGGACAAGAACGCATGCCCCCCGACCTCCCGAGATTTTCCCCTCCACCGCAGGAGTGGCGGTCCGGTAGCCCCAGGTCCGACCGGCAACGTCTTACCTGCTAGCCCACACCCCATTTGGGGACAGAGGCTCCAAGCCAGGCACACAGTGTCACCGCCACCCCACCCCTGGCGCCCGCCACGTACCCACCTGCGGAGACGATCTCGGCGCACCATGGTGGTGTCTTAGCCCATGCCGCCTGCTCGCCGGCCCAGAGCAAAGGGCGCGCAGCAGCGCCCGCAGCCGTGCAGGGCTGGCCGGCGGCGGGGCACAGCCCACGGCCCAGGAAGGCGGCGCGGCCGCGGCAGGCGGCCACCGGGGTGGGCGCTGCGGCAATGCGCGAAGGCGCGGTTGCCGCAGAGGAGGCGCCACCCGCCAGGATGCACCAGGAGGTGCTCGTGGCCGCGGCAGCGCCGAGCGAGTGGGCACCGACTTTTAGAGCCCACCCGCGNGGGGACGAAAGAGGATGAGATGGCTTGATGGCATCACGGACTCGATGAATGTGAGTCTGAGTGAACTCTGGGAGTTGATGATGGACAGGGAGGCCTGGCGTGCTGCGATTCATGGGGTTGCGAAGAGTTGGATACGACTGAGCGACTGAACTGGACTGATAGAGTTAACATCAAAGAACTTCGTTGTCTTCTTTATTTTGCATGCATGCTAAATTGCTTTAGTCTTGTCCAACTCTTTGTGACCCTGTGGACTGTAGCCTGCCAGCTCCTCTGTCCATGGGATTCTCCAGGCAAGAATCCTGGAGTGGGTTGCCATGGCCTCTTGCAGGGACTCTGACCCAGGTATCGAACTCACATCTTTTACATCTCCTGTATTGTCAGGTGGGTTCTTTAACACTAGCACCACTGGAAAGCCCCTTTTATATTTTATTGAGGTTTTATTTGAGTTGTGGTTCTCAAAGAAAGAAAGAAAGTGAAAGTGAAGTCGCTCAGTCATGTCCTACTCTTTGCGACCCCATTGACTGTAGCCCGCCGGCTCCTCCATCCATCCTCCTGGATTCTCCAGGCAAGAATACTGGAGTGTGTTGCCATTTCCTTCTCCAGAGGATCTTCCTGACCCATGGATTGAACTCAGGTCTCCTGCATTGTAGGCAGTCGCTTTAACCTCTGAACCACCAGGGAAGCCCCTCTGGAGGTTCTTATTCTGGGACCAACTTTAGATGCGTCCATGTATTCATTTATTCATCCATGTATATTTAAGAGTAGCTTTCCTTGACTGGCACTGAACAAATACATAAAACTTTAAAAGGGAGCAATCTGTCATTTGGATATAATGTTAGATGGATTGTAATCCAGCAAATGACTATATTTTTCCATCCCTCCCCAACCCAGTGTGAGTACAGTAAACACGGCAATCGTAGCATCTATCCTGGCTTTTGACTAAATTGGGAGCTGTGATTGTCCTCACCATGCTTCGTGCCCTCTGCAACATATTTGTTTCAATTCTTCAGCATAAATCAGAAGGCCTTGCTTCTCCTTCTAACACGCAAAAAGGATTTGTCTCAGTTGAGTTTGTATAATAGAATACCCTCAAGCCTGGCATGCTGCAGTCCAGGGGTTCCCAAGTAGTCGGACACAACTTGGTGATTAAACAACAGCGACTGGGAAAGAGGGTATTATTCTTTGCTCTAGTTACAGTTTATGAAGATGGCTGCCAGTTCCCCAAAATTTTGGGGGCGGACAGCTACAAAAAGAGGAAAGGGACTTCCCTGGTGGTCCAGTGGTTAAGAATGCAGGGGACATGGGTTCGATACCTTGTAGCGGAACTAAGATCCCACATGGTGTGGAGCATCCAAGCCCTTGAACCACATCTGGAGCACCTGTGCATTGCAACGAAAGATCCCATACGACGCAGTCAAGATCCCACGTGGGCAACCGAGTCGCAACAAGACCAAATAAATGAATATTTTTTTAAAAAAAGAGAAGACAATGTTGTGTTTTTGAGCATCTTATCACCCTCTACGTGTGGGTGACCATTTAGAAATGCGTCCAGACATTGGTGCTGGTTTTGTCACAAGAGAAAGAACTAGATAGTCTCTGCTCCTGAGAGTTCTAGGTAACAGCTGATGTGCGTTTTTTAAATTAATTCATTTACGTTTGGCTGTGCTGGATCTTCACCGCTGTGAGGCCTTTCCGGGGGCGGGGCTACTCCCCAGGCGCGGTGCTTGGCCTTCTCAACGCAGTGGCTTCTCCTGCTGCAGAGCCTGGGCTCTTGGGCCCTTGGACTTCAGTAGCCGCAGCACGTGAGCTCAGTAGTTGCTGCTCCCAGGCTCCAGAGCACAGGCTCAACAGCTGTGGTGCCTGGGCTTGCTCTGTGGCATGGGATCTTCCTGGATTAGGGATCGAACCCATGTCTCCTGTGTTGGCAGGTGGATTCTTAACCACTGAGCCACTAGGGAAGTCCCAGATGTGTTTCTTATTGTAATGACTTCAGTGAAAGGAAAAGGCAGCTGCTTAAAAAAACAAAGTTGCAAAGAAAGAGTCTGTGCTAGCTCTTGGTAATTTCTAGCTATACTATGTTCACAAATCCAGAATTGGGGAAAGTAGCTTCTAAAAACTAAAAATTACTGAGAAGTAGCATTGGTCTTAATCTTTTCCTTTCTCCCTGGATTGAAGGCTGGAGATTCTGAAGTTGTTCTTGAACTTTACCCTGCTAGTTTATAAAATGCTCTATTTTAACGACACCACAGGGCTGGTGAAAGAAACCGTTTCATCAAAAAACATATGGATTTGATAACCCACCCTGAAAAATCAAGGACATCTGTTTTTTTTGTTTGTTTGTTTTTGTTTTTGCTGTAAACATTTTCCTGAAAGTCTAAATATAAAGCACTGGCCCAGTTCATTAATATTTTGGAATGAATTTAGTTGTGTCACAATAGACATGTGTTGTGGGTGGGGTTTTTTTTGTAGTTGAAAAGATAAAAATTTTCACATTATCAGTTAAAACCACACTAGTAAGAAATATTTTGAAAATTGAATTTATTTGAAATAAATATGGTGGCAAGAATTCAAACAGAGAAAATTCCTCAAAGATGGAGATGTGCATTTTTAAGAATGAAAAGAACCACGTACGTTGGAGTTCATTTGCTGATATCTACACTATTCCTAGGTTTTTATAGACTGTACTTTATTTATTAGAAGTGACTGTACAGTTTTAATTAGTTTCACTATGGTAGAATTAGCTTCATTGAAGTAGACTCATTCCACTGCAAGATGAACAGCAGCCTTATGGACCACAGATTTCCAACATAAACTGTAATTCATCAAAGGCCAATACAACTCTTTTCTTTGTAGCTGGGTAACCATTTATGTTTGAGGTGAAGATGTTAATATGGAAATTTTGTGAGCGAGGAAAGAGGACGAACACTATCATTCTAATTTATGACCTTTCATATAAGGCCAACTTCAAATGTAAAGGCAACTTCAATTGTTTTATATCTCAGGGCCAGCTCACAGCAGATGTATGAAATTTGGAGTGTTAGACATAAACTTTTATTACCAAATTATAAATAATTTCTCCCACTTATACGGTTCACCTTTCAAGTTCATCTTGATTAAAATACAAGGGCAGCATCACACCGATTTCACTGAATTTTACAGCCGAGAGAGGTTTTCTAGAGTTCACAGTGAAGCATAAAGCATAACAGCATTTGGAAGACTTTCCTCATAGGAGTTCAGCTCCTGAGCCCATCTCCTCTGAAATTCGAGTTATATCAAAATGATGGCTGATGATACAGGAACATTTATTTAAACATCTCAAATGTTATATCTGAAACCAAGCTCCCATGATGTAGCATACTTCCCATCTTCGGGTGAAAATAAAAGGCCCACTGTCTTTCCTGAGAAATTTGCCCATCAGTCAATATGCTTCTATTACTTCTCAGAAGATACTCAACAACCAGCATATTTTTCTTCCTGTTGCTTTAACAATTTTCATATCCCATGACAAAAGGTAGATAACAGTGGTCCAAATACCCCACACTAGGATGTGACAGGTGTTTTCATTGTCCACGCTGAAGCTGCAGGTGGAAGCCAGCACCTGGTAAAGTTAATGTATCTCTAGAACAAAATGGTCAACGTTACTAGAAGCAGAATGCCAACGTGGATATTAAAACCTGCTCTGGAGACTGTCGACCACCCGTTTCATGTTTGTATCTCTCGTCATCCCTCTCAGCAACATAACATACAATCACCCACACGTCCACAGGGCTGTTGGGGGTTTCATGAAATAAGCTAGATATGATATTGTTACTCAACCGGGTTGGTTTGCTCAAGGCACAGCAAGCCAAATGCTGAGATGCTGAGGTTTCCAGCAGAGAAAAGGTTTATTCACAAGACAGCCAAGAGCAGAGAACAAATGTTGAAATTGCCTTCCTCAAAGGTGAGGAACTCAGGGTATTTATGGGATAGAGTGGAGGCATGGGGACCCTGGGGAGAGGTGATCAGAGATAAGAACGGGGGAGATAACCATTATTACCCAAAGATGCAGCTAAGCTACAAATGTCTTCATGAAACTCTTGTTCAGAGAATGGCAGCACCGCATGCTTGGAGGGTGGAGTTTCGGGTTCTCTGATGTCAAAAGGGCACCTATCAGAAAGTTTCGTTGTTCTTGTTCAGTTGCTAAGTTGTGTCCCACTCTCTCCGACCTCATGGAATGTAACCCACCAGGCTTCTCCATCCATGTGATTTTCCAGGCGAGAACACTGGAGTGAGTTGCCATTTCCTTCTCCAGATGGAAATTTGTGCATGCCTAATGGGAAGGTCAGTGGTCCTAACCAGTCTTAATTTACTTGAACTGAACACAGCTGACTCTGAGTTTCTGGGGGGAAAAAAAAAAAACTGGGCTAAACATCTTTTTGTTTAGGCTACCTGACATCTGGAGGACATGCAAGTTTTAAAAACAAAACAAGCTTGATCGATGAAGGCAGGTTACATTTTATCATTTATTAATGGCTAACTGGTGACTGACTTTGATTTCCATACCTTCTTTTATGCACATGGAACACTGAAGAACATAATCTTTCAAAGGCATAGGTACAAAGAACTATAGAAGTCTGCAACAAAAAATGTGGCAAAAGTTTATCTCAGTATTTTTATCCCAGCATTTGCCTATTTTAAGACTAATAACTTCGAGACTTCCCTGAAGTCCAGTGATTAAGACTTTACCTTCCAAAGGGCTGAAGGTTTGGTCCCTGGTTGGGGAACTAAGATCCCACACAGCATGCAGTGTGGCAAAAAAAAGAACAATAACATCAAGAGAATGAGAAGACAAGCTATAGTTTGGGAGAAAATTCTTGCAAAAAACACATCTGATAAAGGACTGTTATATCTAAAATACACAAAGAACTCTTAAAACAATCTTAAAAAATGAACAATCTGAATGAAAATGGCAGAAGATCTGAAAACACACCTCCTCAGAGAAATTGTACAAATGACAAATAAGCATGTGATGATATGTCATTAGATGCAAATTAAAGGTCCATCTAGTCAAGGCTATGGGTTTTCCAGTAGTCATGTATGGATGTGAGAGTTGGACTATAAAGAAAGCTGAGTACTAAAGAAGGCTGAATGCTGAAAAATTTATGCTTTTGTACTGTGGTGTTGGAGAAGACTCTTGAGAGTCCCTTGGACTGCAAGGAGATCCAACCAGTCCATCCTAAAGGAGATCAGTCCTGAATATTCATTGGAAGGACTGATGTTAAAGCTGAAACTCCAATACTTTGGCCACCTGATGCGAAGAACTGACTCATTGGAAAAGACCCCGATGCTGGGAAAGATTGAAGGCAGGAGGAGAAGGGGACGACAGAGGATGAGATGGTTGGATGGCATCACTGACTCAAGGAACATGAGTTTGAGTAAACTCTGGGAGTTGGTGATGGACAGGGAGGCCTGGCATGCTACAGTCCATGGGGTTGCAAAGAGTTGGACACGACTGAGTGACTGACCTGAACTGAACTGAAAAACTGCAAAGAGATACTGCTGTTGCTGCTAAGTCGCTTCAGTCGTGTCTGACTCTGTGCGACCCCATAGACAGCAGCCCATCAGGTTCCCCTGTCCCTGGGATTCTCCAGGCAAGAACACTGGAGTGGGTTGCCATTTCCTTCTCNGGAGAAGGGGATGACAGACGATGAGATGGTTGGATGGCATCACCGACTCAATGGACATGAGTTTGAGTAAACTCTGAGTTGACAAAGGACAGAGAGGCCTAGTGTGCTGCAGTCCATGGGGTTTCAAAGAGCCGGACACGACTGAGTGACTGAACTGAACTGATATTAATACAAATAAGAATGTATTATGAAGTAGAATACAAGAAACACATGTGATTTTAAGATAAAATACAAATTTCTTGCTTGCAATAACCCCTTCAGGCTGCCTCTCATTCTCTTCTTCATGTGAATTCAGTTTCCTCTACCATGCTTTGGTGGAAAATTTTGAGAGCTGTTTCTTTAAGGCATAAGGGATGTGCCTGGGGTTTTCATAGTGTCCAGACACTTTACTAGAAGAAGAAATCAGGCATGGGTTCAGAAAGATTTGGGATTTTGAGGGCAGGGCTAACATCTGGAGAGGTTGGCAGAACCGATGTTAGTATATGCATGAGGGACTGAGGTTCAGAGCCAGTCACGTAAATCCTAAGAGCAGCTGCATTCCTGGGTAACATCTCATGTGGAAAGTATGGGATCCTGCCCTGGCTTGGGGTCTGGATTAGCATCTCTTTGAGGAGTAGGAATCTAGTGTTCTTGGAGAGGCAGATTCATTTCTAGGGTCAAGCAGAGTTCATCTCTAAACAACAAGCTCTGTGCAGCAGCTTTTTGCCTCAGAATTGGTGGTGAGGAGAAATGGAGCCCAGAAGGTTTGTGTTCACAGATTTAATACGAAATGATAGATCTGCAAAGGGTCATAAAAATAAAAGGACATTCTAACACCACAGAAGTAAGGACAAAATGGAAATGACTATCCTTTCCCAGAAAAGGACCATTAGCTGGCACCTGGTCTTTTTTTTTTCCCATTTTCATCAAAAGGAAAAGAAAAACTTTATCATAGATCACATCATTCTGTGGGACTGAGAACACTGCAGTGAAGGACAGGATGGGTCCTTTCTTTTATTCATCCTGGGATGGCATGAAAATTGCCCCCCAGGAGGACCTTATTAAAAGACAGAGGGATGAGCTAACACTACTGTAGTCATCATTTTGCAATATTTAAACGTATCAAACATACACTTTATACATCTTAAACACTGTAATATTATATGTCAATTATATCTCAGTTAGAAAAAACAGGGGAAAATACAAGCTCATGGCAATTAAGACATCTACAACCTGACCACAGGATAGCAAAGGGCACTGCTGCTTCAGTCTCTCCTGGGTGAGGGCCCTCTGGAAACCTTAATCAATATGTCTTGGCCAGGATGGCAAATTTTAGAGAACAAGGAACAAGAGGAGGTGGAAAGGAATGAAAGAATTCAACTAGAAATATAGATTCTTAGACTGAGGTGGATGAAGAAATTAAATAATTATAACCCCAAAGGCTAAACAAAAGGAAAAAACAATCAACCTGCACCCAGAGCTTTGGTTCAGGAAATTCAATTTGCACACAGAGAGTGGAGGGGCCTTTGCTGAGGGCCGGCAGGGGAGCAGGAGCTGAGGCCTCGCTGGTGAGCAGAGGACCGTTGCCCTGGAGACAGTCTTAGCTTAGAAATGGCAAACAGGAAAATAACAGGGGCTTAAGGGAGAAAGAAGAAAAAAAGGCACTGCTTAGGATGGTTGATGTCTTAGAAACCGGACTATACTGCATGAAATAAATATTCTTAAAAGGATAAATACAGATTTAACTGCTTTGAGAAATGAAGATAGGAAGAAGGAAACTATTTTAGTTGTTTATGGGTTAGGATGGGTGGTCAGACACTCAAGACATTTAATAGAAAGAAGAAAAAAAAAAGGAATGTGTTAGGAGCAGAACCTGAGATACACTTACCTATCTTCTAGCCTCTGTTCCAGACTGTACTTTTGAAATACGCTTTCAGAAAGATATCGATAGAGAAATAATATTAAAAATAAATCCAGGGAGTTTGCCTCTTAGTGCCCATGATAATAACCTGAGATGTCAAATTTAACAGAAAGAAGTCCAGAGATATTTAGCATAAAATCCACAGGTATTAATTAGCAAGTTTCAAGGCAAGGCAGTGATTGCAGGGAGATGGCTTAGGCAGCCATGGCTAGGAGAACTGTGGGTTAAGATTTGGTCAAAGTGGTTCTGGACACCCCTCTTCAAGGTGGCTAAGGGTTTTGGTACTGAAATATTAACAGCAACTCCCTTGCCAAGAGGCTGGAGCTAGCGAAGGGGCTTCCTGGAGTGCAAAGAACCAGCAAGATGGGTCAAAGGGCTTGGAGTAAGGAACAACTGACAGAACCAAGGATGTGCATGAAAGACAGATGGGAAGATAGACCAGTAGCCAATAACAAAAGAAAGAGGAATAAGGACAGGAGGGTAATATATTGCCTTGGGCAATTGCTGAGAACGGACTACAGCAGTGGTTTCTCAGCATGTAGTTCCCTGACCAGCAACATCAGCATTATCTAGAATTTGGTAAAATGCAAATACTTAGTCCCCCTGAATCAGCAGCCCTGAGGATGGACTCAGCAATTCGTGTTTTAACAAACCCTTGAAGTGAATGATGGACACTGCAGTTTGAGAACAACACTACTGAAGCATTCTTGGCCTCTGAGATGAAGAATCCAGGGAGTGGGACTCACTTAGACCTCTGGGTTGGCCTAATGTATGAATAGCTGATAAGACTCAATGGAGGGGAGCCACAAGAAGCCATGTGTGGGTTTGACACTGGGATAGGACTGATTTGGGGAGAAGTTTAAAGCAAAACTACCCAGCTCATAGAAAAGAGGTAGACAGGACTAACCTAAGTAATAGAACTTTGGGAAGAATCAGAATTCACTGATAATTTCTCCTATCAGAGAACTAGCTCTGGAAAACTACAGGCCTGTAATAGAATTAGTGAACCCAATAACAGAAAACAAACAAACAAAGGTGACCCTATGATCTGAATATTCATGACTGCCAGATTAGAAGGCCCCCACAGGAAATGGAAAAAGTACATTTTCAGCTTGGGGAGCTCAGGTAGTAAAGCAACAAGAAGCTTCAGACATCAGGAACCAAAAACATGCAGACATAACTGGATGGGGTCAGGGCACTAATGGAGAAGACTGTGAATGACTGTAATTTTCAGAGCTGTGAAGCCATAAATTGCACTGGGAAAACTGCCTGCTATTAGTGTAGCACTCTCTGCTCTCAAGATGAAGCAGCTGGAGGCTATGAAATTGGTTAAAATGATTCCCGGAAACAGAAAGAAAATGGAATATGAAGGAAAAGAGGTCTTCTGCCACCCTCTCAAAAGAGATAGGGCCCAAAGCCCTGAATGTAGCAGCCTGGACCATCTTCAGAGGTGAAACTGTCTTCAGTTACTGCATTCAAAGGATGGAGTTAGGTTAAGGCTAAACGCTCAAGAGCGCTGGATAGTAAACAGATGGCAACACTTGCTACATTTAAACTTTTGGTTTTATAGAGAGGCAATAGAAGGGCCTCAGCCTATAGGGCCAGGGACCATACAGAGGATGTATAGAGGGAACAAAAATTGTTGCTTTGGAAATGGTCTTAGCTTTGAAAATGACAAGAGAGCAAACTAGGGATATAAGAGGGCCTTAAAAAAAAGAGTGGAAAGAACCAGTACTCTTCCGAGTTCTAACCCTATAAACTTCTGATACAGCAAAAGGAAGTAAAAGCTAAGATACAGGGTCAAAATAAGGGAGAACCAAGGTGTTAGGAAGCCCAAGCCTGAGCACTAGGCAGAGCCAGAGACTAAATCCACTTAAAAGGTTTCCTCAGCCCTCTCTTTTTTAGGGGTGAGTTTTTAACAGTTTTATTGAGATATAACTGATGTACAACAAATCACATATATTTAAAACAAAATTCACAAATTTTAATAAATCTTTATATCCCCCAAATAATCACTGTAATCCAGTTAGTGATAATGACTATATCTGTCACCCCCCAAATTTCCTCCTGCTCCTTTGTGGTCCACTTATTTTCCTTTCCTCAATTCCTATCCACCAACCCCATCCCCAGGCAATCAGTGATCCAGTATCTGTCACGATGGGTTAGTTAGGCTTCTCTAGAATTTTACATAAATAAAATTCTTATGTACTCCTTTTTGGATGACTTCTTTCCCTCAGCATAATGATTTTGAGATCTATCCATGTTGTGTGTATCGTAACTTTGTTCCTTTTCCTGAAATCAACTATCCATTTATCTAGTCATCTCTAGATGAATATTTTGGTTGTTTCCGTTTTGAGATATTACAAGTTTAGCTGCTATGAACATTCATATACAAAGCTTTGTGTGGACATATTCCTCTTAAGTAAATGTAAATGATGTATTATTTGATTTGGATTTGATTTGCTAAACATTTATGAAAATTTTTGACTCTGTTCACGAAAGATCCCTGGAGAAGGAAATGACAATCCACTCCAGTATTCTTGCCTGGAGAATTTCACGGACAGAGGAGCCTGGCAGGTTTCGGTCCATGGGGTTGCAAAAGAGTCAGACGCGACTGTGTGATTAACACTCGTGAAAGATAGTGATATACAGTTTTCTTATAACGTCTTTGCCAACTCTGGTATCAAGGTAACACTGACCTAATAAGACAAATTGGAAAATGTTTCTTCTTCTCTTTTCTGATAAATTTTGTACAAAATTGGTATTTTTCTCCCTTCATTATTGGTAGAATTCATCAGTGAAGCTATCTAGACCTAGAGGGATTTTTGTTGCTCAGTTTATTTGAGGGGGAAGGGAGATTTTTAAATCTACAAATTCTACTTCTTTAATAGATATGAGACTATTCAGGTCACCAATTTCTCCTTGAGAAAGGTTTGGTAGTTTGAATCATTGTCAGATTTATTGGTATACATTTTTTCCATAGATCTATTGGCATTTCTTTTTTCGTACATTGATTGATTGATTCTTTGGTTGCTCTGGGTCTTTGTTGCAGGGCGCAGGCTCTTCATTGGTGGTGCACTGGCTTGCTAGTTGTGGTGTGTGGGCCTAGTTGCCCCAGGTATGTGTGATCTTAATTCCCTGACCAAAGATCAAATCCCTGCATTGGGAGGCAGATTCTTACCACTGGATCACCAGGGAAGGCCCTGTTCTTACCTTTTTAATGTCTGTTGGAGTTGCAATGATATCCCTTCCTTTATTCTTGATAGTGGTAATTTTGTTCTTTTATTTATGACCAGTATGCCTAAATATTTACTTACTGTAAACATGCTGGAAGAATGAGCTTTAAAGCAAGTTTCTAGAACCTTGAACCATTAACTTATCCCTTATCACAAGAGCATTCTAGACTCATGTCTAAAGGCACCCATTTAACTCACATTGTCAAGGAATTATGCTAGAACATAAATTCACCATTCATCTCAATACAAAGATCCCCAGCATGATCGATTGCACCAGCCTTCCTAATACCAAGAAATTACGTTTTTCACTGAGAATCAAAAATCTACAGGTGTTCTTAGACCAGTGATTTTCACTGCATACTGATTTTCTGGGCATGTTGTTGCTCCCTGAATGTCCCCTACTTCCCAGTAAGAACCAAATATTAGCACAAATAACCAAAAGAAAGAGAGAGGGAGAGAAGATAAAAATTACCAATATTAGGAATAAAAGAAGAGAAACCCCACCAATATTCAAAAGATAAGGCAATGTTAAAAACAACTCTAGGGCATACACACCAAGGAAACCAGAATTGTAAGAGACACGTGTATCTCAATGTTCATCACAGCACTGTTTACAATAGCCAGGACATGGAAGCAACCTAGATGCCCATTGGCAGACAAATGGATAAGAAAGCTGTGGTACATATGCACAATGGAATATTACTCAGCCATTAAAAAGAATGCATTTGAATCAGTTCTAATGAGGTGGATGAAACTGGAACCTATTATACAGAGTGAAGTAAGCCAGAAAGAAAAACACCAATACAGTATACTTACACATATATACAGAATTTAGAAAGATGGTAACGATGACCTTAAATGCGAGACAGCAAAAGAGACACAGATGTAAAGAGCAGTCTTTTGGACTCTGTGGGAGAAGGTGAGGATGGGATGATTTGAGAGCATAATGATGAAACGTGTGTATTATCACATGTGAAGCGAATCACTGGTCCAGGTTCGATGCATGAGACCGGGTGCTCAGGGCTGGTGCACTGGGATGACCCCGAGGAATGGGGAGGGAGGTGGGAGGGGTCCTAGATGGGGAACACATGTGCGTCTGTGGCTGATTCATGTCGATGTATGGCAAAAACCACTACAATATTGTAAAGTAATTAGCCTCCAATTAAAATAAATAAATTGCTTTTTTAAATAAATAAAAACAACTCTATGT
The DNA here is from genome assembly GCA_006410875.1 of Neotragus pygmaeus. Taxonomy (NCBI): domain Eukaryota; kingdom Metazoa; phylum Chordata; class Mammalia; order Artiodactyla; family Bovidae; genus Neotragus; species Neotragus pygmaeus. The sequence continues at coordinate 683,144 of SJYV01029990.1, forward strand.
CTCAAAATTCAAAATCTTTGATAAAATGAACCAATTCCTTGAAAGACACACATTGCCAAAACTTGCCACAGAAGGAATAGATAAGGATAGTTCTGATAACCCTCTTATCTATTAGAGAAAAAAATAAATTTGTAATTTAAACACTCCCCACAAATAAACCCTGTAAAAGACAGTTTCAATGTGAATTCTACTAAATATTTAAGGGAGAAATAACACTGACTATACATACTCTCTTACAGAAAATACAAAAGAATGAAACACTTCCCAACTTATTTTATGAAACTAGAATTATCCTAAATATAAAAATCAAACAAAGCCTGATTTCAAGAAAACTATAGACTAATATCTCTCATGAATTAGACACAAAATGCTAGTAAACTGAACCCACCAATGTATAAAAAGGAAAATACATATAACTAACTGAAGTTCATATTAGGATTGCAAGACTGAATCAACACTTAGAAATTATCAATATAAAGGTATCTATAATTATTAATACTGCATTATATACTTAAATTTGGTCTTAAATGTTATCTCCACAAACACAATTATAATTATGTGACAGGACAGAGATATTATCCAACTTTATTGTGGTTGTAATATGTAGCTAATCGTCAGTGTACATCTTAAATTTACACATGTTATTTGTAAATAACATCTCAATAAAGATAAAGTAAATTAATATAATCCACATTAATAGACTAAATCATAAAATAATATGACCATATCATGTGGAGGACATTGTGTACCTCCTGATGAGATGTGACGAAAAAAGCACTTCACCTCTGTGATCTTCCCTCCAAAACCCACAACCCATAACTATCAGAGAGAAAAAAAAATCTCCAAATCATAGAACATCAAAAAAAAGACCTAAGTAGTACTCTTCAAACCTCTCTCAAGGTCATAAAACACAAGGAAAATCTGAGAAACTATCACAGACCCAAAGAATCTAAGGATACATGAGTACTAAGAGCGACGTGGCTCCCTAGATAAGATGTTGGAATGGAAAGAGGATATTCATGGGAAAAGTTCCAGAATTTAATTAATAAAGATGTACCATGTTGGTTTGTTAGCTTTGACAAATGTATAATATTAAAAATAGAAGAAATCATGAGGGACTTATGAGAATTCTGTTATCTTTGCAACTATTCTATAAATCTAAATTTGTTCCAAAATATAAAGATTATTTTTAATGAAGGTGACATAGAGGCATTCTCAGACAAACACAAAGCTGAAATAATGTGTCTTCAGCACTACATACTACAAGAAATGTTAATGAAGTTTTTCAATCTGAAGGAAAATGATTACTTCTTGAAGGAAGAAACCTCAGATCCACACACACACACACACGAACACACACATGCACACACACACACATCAGAAGTGGCAAGTATGTGGGTTAAAATAAATACATTTTCTTGTTTGTGTAATTTCTTTAAAGTATATTTGACTGTTTAAACTAAAATATTATTGATGTATTGTGGGATTTATATATGTAGAAGTAAAATATGACAATGAGAACCAAATACGGGGGCTGTATGTAGAAGGTATGGGTTTTCCAGGTGGCACCAGTGGTAAAGAATCTGCCTCCCAATGCAGGAGACGTAAGAGACACAAGTTCGATCCCTGGGTCAGGAAGATCCCCTGAAGGAAGAAATGGCAACTGGCTCTAGTATTCTTGCCTAGAAAATCTCATGGGTAGAGGAGCCTGGCAGGCTACAGTTCATAGGGTCACAAAGAGTTGGACATTACTGAGCAGCTGAGCTTCATGTTAAATATGATACTATCTGAAGGTGCAGTGTAACACATTAAAGGTGAATATTATAAGACATAAGACAGTCACAAAAATGAAAAAACAAAGAGTCGTAACCAGTAATGCATTAGAGGAAATAAAATGGAACACTAAAAAATATGCAGTTAGGGCAAAAGAAGGCAGAGAAGAAGAGAAAGAAAACAAAAATCAGATGAGAGAAATAGAAAAGTGGTAACAAGATGGTAGACATAAGCCAGACAATATATGTAATTAAATGTAAATAAATGAAAATAATTATAAGGCAGAGCTTGTCTGAGTAAATAACAAAGCAAGGCCCAACTATATGACGACTATAAGAATCAGACTTGATATACATAGACTAAAATAAAAAGATGGAGAGATATAACATGCAAACACTAGTTATAAGAAATCTGGATCATCTATATAAATATCAGAGAAAGTAGACATTAGAATAAAGTCTACTTTATAGACTTAGAATGTTGCTAAGAGTTAAGGAAGAACCACACTGGTTTCCTGTTGCTGCATAATAAGTTACCACAAGCCTGGCAGCCTAAAACAATACCCATGTATTAGTTCACATTCTGTGCATTAGAAGACTGGCATAGCCTGACAGGTTTCTCTAGCTAAGACATGACAAGGCTCAAATTAGCCAGGTTGAGTTTTCATCTGGAAACTTCGGGGGTAAACAGCTGTTTTCAAGTTCGCTACTGTAGTTGGAAGGATTCAGTTCCTTGTGGTTGTATAACTGAGTTCCTCATTTCTTTGTTGTCAGCTAGGGATCTCACTCAGCTCCTAGGGGTTACCCTCATTCCTTGTGTGGTTCCCTCCATCTTCAAGCCAGCAAAGAGCACTGAATCCTTCTCAAGCTGCAAATTCCTGACTCCTCCTCTTCTGTGACCAGCTGGAGAAATCTTTCTGCTTTCATGTGATTAGGTCAGGCCTACCCAGATAATCTCCCCAGTCTCAGGTCAACAGTGCGAATACAATATAACCTAATCCAGGTAGTAAAATGTGGAGCTTAACCAGGTTACATATACCAGAACGGGAAGGAAATTTTGTGAGTCATTTTAAACTCCTGTTTTAGAATATTTCAATAATGATAAAATAATCAAATTATCTAAGTATTGTATCTTATGGATTTATAATACAATTTCAGTTCAGTTCAGTTCAGTCGCTCAGTTGTGTCCGACTCTTTGCGACCCCATGAATCACAGCACGCCAGGCCTCCCTGTCCATCACCAACTCCCAGAGTTCACTCAGACTCACGTCCATCGAGTCAGTGATGCCATCCAGCCATCTCATCCTCGGTCGTCCCCTTCTCCTCCTGCCCCCAATCCCTCCCAGCATCAGAGTCTTTTCTAATGAGTCAACTCTTTGCATGAGGTGGCCAAAGTACTGGAGTTTCAGCTTTAGCATCATTACTTCCAAAGAAATCCCAGGGCTGATCTCCTTCAGAATGGACTGGTTGGATCTCCTTGCAGTCCAAGGGACTCTCAAGAGTCTTCTGACACTAAACCTAACTCTAAATCTAACCCTAAACCCTAACCCTAACCATAAACCCTAACCCTATACCCTAACACTAAATCC
>SJYV01029990.1:699373-710231 GCA_006410875.1 Neotragus pygmaeus
GCTTCCTGACCTGCATACAGATTTCACAAGAGGCAGGTTAGGTGGTTGGGTATTCCCATCTCTTTCAGAATTTTCCACAGTTTATTGTGATCCACACAGTCAAAGGCTTTGGTATAGTCAAGAAAGCAGAAACGGATGTGTTTCTGGAACTCTCTTGCTTTTTCCATGATCCAGCGGATGTTGGCAATTTGATCTCTGGTTCCTCTGCCTTTTCTAAAACCAGCTTGAACATTTGGAAGTTCACAGTTCACATATTGCTGAAGCCTGGCTTGGAGAATTTTGAGCATTATTTTACTAGCATGTGAGATGAGTGCAATTGTGTGGCAGTTTGAAAATTCTTTGGCATTGCCTTTCTTTGGGATTGGAATGAAAACTGGCCTTTTCCAGTCCTGTGGCCACTGCTGAGTTTTCCAAATTTGCTGGCATATTGAGTGCAGCACTTTCACAGCATCATCTTAGGATTTGAAAGATCTCAACTGGAATTCCATCACCTCCACTAGCTTTGTTCGTAGTGATGCTTTCTAAGGCCCACTTGACTTCACATTCCAGGATGTCTGGCTCTAGGTGAATGATCACACCATCGTGATTATCTGGGTCGTGAAGATCTTTTTTGTACAGGTCTTCTGTGTATTCTTGCCACCTCTTTTTAATAATTTCTGTTTCTGTTAGGTCCATACCATTTCTGTCCTTTATCGAGCCCATCTTTGCATGAAATATTCCCTTGGTATCTCTATCTCAATAAAGAGGTAGACATATTTTTTTCAAAAAGAACCAATTAAAAATTCTGCAGTTGGAAAATACTACTGTATAACAGAAATGAAAAATTCACTAGAGGGGCTCTAGAACAGATTTGAGCAGGCAAATTTAAGGTTTTCAAACTTGGAAATAGTTCAGTTGAGTTATCCTGTCTGAGGAAGAGAAATAAAAAAGAATGAAGAAAGATGAAAAGATTCTTAGAGACCTCTGGACCACATCAGCAATTCAACAATAGTCAGAAATTTAACCCAGTTTCAATAATGTAAAACAACAAGACAGATTAACAAGGAAACAGAAGACTTCAACAACACTATAAACCAACTAGATCTAACAGATATCTACAGAATACTCCGCTCAATGACGTTAGAATACACATCATTCTCAAATGTACATGGAACATTCTCCAGGATAGACCATATGTTAGACCATAAAATCAGTTCAGTTCAGTTCAGTCATTCAGTTGTGTCCGACTCTTTGCACCCCATGAACCGCAGCACACCAGGCCTCCCTGTCCATCACTAACTCCCAGAGTTTACCCAAACTAATGTCCATCGAGTTGGTGATGCCATCTAACCATCTCATCCTCTGTCATCCCCTTCTCCTTCTGCCTACAATCTTTCCCATAAAATAAGTTTTAATAAATTTAAACAGACAGAAATCATATAAAGTATTTTCCCTGACTAAAACAAACTGAAATTAGAAATCACTAACAGAAGGAAATTTGGGGAATTCACAAATATTTGGAAATTAAACAACACACCCCTAAATAGTCACCAGCTCAAAGAAATGTCACAAGGGAAATTAAAAAATACAGCTGACCCTAGAACAACACAGGATTGGGGCACAGATCTTCCATGCAGTCAAAAATCTGTGTATAACTTTACAGTCAACCCTCCATATCCTAAGTTCTGTATCCATGGTTTCAGCAAATTGTAGATTGTACAGTACTATAGTATATATTTGTTGAAAAAAAATCCATATATAAGTGAACCTGTGCAATTCAAACTGTTATAGGGGTTAAGGGGTTAGCTGCACTTTGATATAAATGAAAATGAAAACACAGCATACCAAACCTCTTGGAGTGCAATGAAAGCAGTCCTCATATGCAAGTGTAGAGTTTAAATTATTATATTTAAAAGAATAAAGTTTTCTTGACAACAACCTAACCTCCCATATTGAAAAACTAGTAAAAGAGAGCAATCTAAACCGAAAGCAAACATAGAAATATTAAAGCTTGAAAGTGAAAGTCACTCAGTTTTGTCCCAACTCTTTGCGACCCCATGGCCTGCCAGGCTCCTCTGTCAGTGGAATTCTCCAGGCCAGAATACTGGAGTGGGTAGCCATTCTCTTCTCCAGTGGATCTTCCCAGCCCAGGGATTGAGCCCAGGTCTCCTGCATTGCATGTGGATTCTTTACCATCTGAGCCACCTGGGAAGCCCAAGAATACTAGAGTGGGTAGTCTACCTCTCTTGAACCGGGATCTCCAGGTGGATTCTTTACCAGCTAAGCTACCAGGAAAGCCCCTGGTAAATAAAAAAGCTGAGACCTGACATAAATGAAATAGAGAACAGAAAAATAATAGCGATATTCAATGAAACCATAAGTTGGTTCTTTGAAAAGATCAACAAAATTGACAAAATATTAGCTAGACTGACCAAGAAAATATGAGGACACTCAAATTACTAAAATCAAGAATGAAAGACAGACAACACTAGTGCCTCACAGAAATAAAAAATGATTATAAAAATTGTTTTATGAATAATCATATGCCAAAAAATCAGGCAGCCTAGATAAGATGCACAAATTCCTAGAGAGACACAAACTATCCAACTGACTGAAGAAGAAATAGAAATTTTGAATAAACCTATAACAAGTAAAGAGATTGAATAATCAAAAACTTCCAACAAAGAAAAGCCCAGAACCACATGGTTTTAGCAGTGAATTCTACCAAATATGTAAAGAATTAACATCAGTCCTTTACAAACTGTTGCAAAAAATACGAGACGAAGGCACACTTTCCAACTCATTCTATGAGGCCATTGTTAACCTAATACCAAAACCAGACAAAGATTTTAAGAAAACGAAAGATCAGTATCCCTTAAGATCTTAGACACAAAAGTTCTCAATAAATACCAAAACATTGAATCTTGCCACATGGAAGAAGGCTTATATGAAGCACAGTACCATATGATCATATGATCATCTCAATAGATACCAGAACAAGCATCCCACAAATGTCAACACCCTTTCATAATAAAAAACACTTAAAAAAACTATAAATAGAAGAGAACTTCCTCAGTCTGATAAAAGGGCATCTACAAAACCCCCTCAATAGACATACTTAATGGTGAAAGACTGAAAGCTTTTCTCCCTAAGATCAGGAACAAGTCAAGGGTGTCTGCTGTCAACATTTCTAATCCACATGGTATTGGAAGTTCTAGCCAGCACAATTGAAAAAAAAAAAAAAAAAGACACACAGATTGGGAAGGAAAAGGTAAAAATCTATGCCTATTTCTAGGTGATATTATTTTGTATATAGTAAATCCTAAAACACAGACAAAATGTTAGCACTAATAAAATTTCAACAAGATTACAGGATACAAGATTTAAAAATCAGTTGTATTTCTACACACTAGTAATGGACAACTCAAAAATAAAATTAAGGAAACAATTCCATTTATGGTAGCATCAAAAAATACTTAGGACTGAATTTAACAAAAGAAGTGTGAGAATTCCTTACACAACAAAACTCAAAATGGATTAAAAACCTAAATGTAAGGCAGGATGCTATAAAACTCTTAGAGGAACATTTAGGCAGAACACTCTTTGACATAAACTGCAGCAAGGTCTTTTTAGACACACCTCTCATAAAGTAATGAATATAAAAAAAATAAGAACTAATTAAAAGATTTTGCACAGGAAATGAAACCATAAACAAGACAAGAAGACAACCCACAGAATAGGAGAAAATATTTGCAAATGAATCATCTGGCTAGGGACTAATCTCCAAAATATACAAACAGCACATGCATCTCAATATAAAAACACACACATACACAAAAACAAACAGCCCAATCAAAAAACAGGCAGAAGACCTAAATAGGTATTTATCTCTCCAAAGAAAACATACAGATGGCTAACAAACAAATGAAAAAAATGCTCAACATCACTAATTATTCAGTTCAGTTTAGTTCAGTTGCTCAGTCCTGTCTGACTCTTTGTGACCCCATGAACCGCAGCATGCCAGGGGCCTGCCCATCACCAACTCCTGGAGTTAACCCAAACTCATGTCCATTGAGTTGGTGATGCCATCCAACCATCTCATCCTCTGTCATCCCTTTCTCCTCTGGCCTTCAATCTTTCCCAGCATCAGGGTCTTTTCCAATGAGTCAGCTCTTCACATCAGGTGGCCAAAGCATTGGAGCTTCAGCTTCAACATCAGTCCTNTGGTGTTGGAGAAGACTCTTGAGAGTCCCTTGGACTACAAGGAGATCCAACCAGTCCATCCTATAGGAAATCAGTCCTGGGTGTTCATTAGAAGGACTGATGCTGAAGCTAAAACTCCAATACTTTGGGCACCTGATGCGAAGAGCTGACTCATTGGAAAAGACCCTGATGCTGGGAAAGATTGAGGGCAGGAGGAGAAGGGGATGACAGATGATGAGATGGTTGGATGGCATCACCAATTCAATGGAGTTGAGTTTGAGTAAGCTCCTGGAGTTGGTGATGGACAGGGAGGCCTGGCATGCTGCAGTCCATGGGGTTGCAAAGAGTCATACATGACTAAGCAACTGAACTGAACTGAATGTTTAAACCAAAATGACATATTACTAGATACACTTTTTTGAAGCCTTTTTTTCCAGTCACCTTGACCTTTCTGCAAGTTTCATTTAATCTAGTACCCAATACAAATTCCAATTTCCCCATTTGTTTAAAAAATGTTCTTTACAGTTGGTTCATCCGAATCAGTATCCAATCCAGGACCCTAGAGTACCTCTTGTTTTTATGTCTGTTAAGTATCTTTGAACATAGCGCAGTCGCTTTTTCCATGACACTGACTACTGAAGAGGCCAGATCAGTTGTCTTGTGGAACATCCTACCTTCAGGATTTGTTTGGTTACTCCCTCATGGTATTGTTCAACTTGTGCCTCCATCTCCTGTTTTTCATACAAAATAAAACTTATACCTAAAGTATTTATTCAAGTGAGGTATATCTGGATAGAATGTATCATAGGTTATACTGTGTACTCAATATTAAGTCATATCATAGGACTCATAACACGTGGATGACCATCTCTTAGGAACACTAGGACTGAGGCCAGGATGAGAGTGATGACAGTCCTTTGCTGTACCCGTTTTTCACCTTACCACTGGAAATCTCTTTGTGGTGTGTTGCTTTGGTGCTATACAGGTATCAGCTCTTCAACATGATTCACCAGTCTTTTAAAATCAATTGACGCACCTTGCCTGAAAGAACATTTTCATTAGAATTTCCTAACTATTGCTTTCCCTATTGTGTAATTCCTTCCGCATTTATTTGCTGGCATTCTTCTGTTATCATTTTGCCTCATTGGCTGGGGCTATTTGCTTACCCTGAAACACAGTTCCTGCTGAAAAGGAAGGATAAATGCTTGAAAGTGAAAGTGTTAGTTGCTCAGTTATGTCTGACTCTTTGTGATCCCGTGGACTGTAGCCCACCAGGCTCCTCTGTCCATGGAATTCCCCAGGCAAGAATACTGGAGTGGGTTGTCATTTCGTTCTCGAGGGGATCTTTCTGACCCAGGGATCGAACCTAAGTCTTCTGCCTTACATGCAGATTCTTTACCAATTGAGCCACCAGGGAAGCCCTTAGTTACAAATTTTCCCTTAGAGTTCACCAACCCCATCTTCCTTTCCTCTACTTTCTATACAGCTTCTTTTCAGCCTGAATATGTATTGAAGGTCTCTCTCCAGCCTAGTGTAGATCCGTTTGGCATTTCCTCTCAGCAACTCCATTAATTTAGCCCCTAACTTTTTCTAGAACTCAAAACACCCCACGGAACACCCATTAGTTGTGGCCTTAGACCTATAGAAATTGTCCAAGCATCCATTTCAACAAGAATAACAACCAGGTAGAGGCTGGAATCCATTTGTATCTTCCATGCTAATTGTGCCTGAGCTTTACAGGGTAAGTCCTCACCAGATTCACAGCAATTCTAACCATGTTCTCTAGAAATTATTTTCCCTAATCTCAGGCCTTTGGAAATGATTATTAAGATAAATAAACACACTGGCAAGGAATCACGGTATGGAAAGATGAGAACTGTATCATCAGCAGAGGCCAAATGTTTGAAGAGGAGAGAAAGTCCTGATGAAAGAGCCTGAGCAGCAGCTTAAGTTGTGGATCCAAAAGCCCTTTTCTTCTACAGGAAAGTTGTTAAGTCTGAACAAGAAGGGCTCAAACCTGGAGAAGCAGTGGCTGACTTGTGATACTTTGTCCTCAGCTCATGCCAAGGCAGGATGCAAGCAAAGCGGAACAGGACCTCGCAGGCAGTCTCACAAGAGCTTGGAAAATGAGCACCTCTGCAGCCCCCAGGGTGTATGAACTGACTGATGTATAAACCAGAACACCAATGCAATGCGTTCATATACAAAGAGGACGCTCCTTGCCAAAGAGACCAGATGTTCATGCTGACTGGTCAGCGCATTCTCTCCTGTTGGAAAATCTACATGGAGAGCCAAATTATAATCAAGAGGTTGTTTGTGAGCATGAAATCAGAACAAAGGGAGGGAATTGGACGAGCTCTGTGGCATCCATAGGGATATAGAGTGGACTGCATATTTGTGTCAAATGGTCAAAAAACAACTCTTTCCCTTGACAGGGCTGGAGACATCATGACAAATGTTTGTTCCTTGGCTCCACTTTTCAGCACTCCCTACAGACCCCCCTTCTGCTCACATATTCCTTTTTCAGCTGTTAAGGCCATTGATTAGGTTACAGCTTTGCTCCACATTCCATCATGCCTTGATTAAATTTCCAGGAGCTGCTGCATCCTGTTTCTTAGGATGACATTTGCAGACATTTATTCACATTCATTTTGCGTGGATTTCACTAGTTCAACAATCAAATGCTAATATTATTTACCATTTTGGATGATACTTTACAATTGTGCCCTGTGTGCGGATATATTAGACAGCAGAAAAAAAGGTTTAAAATGACCAGTGTGATAAAGGGGAAGTTTTTCTATGGTTTTATCTCCCATGTGCCTTCATGAGCACTGTCAGAGAATTTCATTCCTTTGACAGGTATTTATTGTGTGCCTACTATATGCCAGGCACCGTATCAGGCACTGGAAATATAAAGAACTATATTCCTGCCTTTAAGGAGCTGATAAGGTAGTGAAGGAGGCAGGCATGGAATCATCCATCACAGCACAGCATGGAAGACACGCTGTGTCTACCATGGAAGAGTTCCATGGAAGCATTTTGAAAAACCACTTCCCAGGGACTTCCTGGTGGTCTAGTGGTTAAGACTCCAGGCTTCCAAAGCAGGGTGCCCAGGTTCAATCCCAGGTCAGGGAACTAGATCCTACATGCTGCAACTAAGAGTTCCCATGTTACAACTAAAAAAAAAGAAAAATGCTGCTACAAAGATCCTGCATGTCACAACTAAGACCAGGAGCAGCCAAACGAATAAATTAAAAAAGCACTTCCCAATGTCTGAGATGAGGGTAGAAGTTAGTCAGGGAAGGCTGCCAGGAAGAGATGAATTTTATCCTAAAGGGAGAGTGAAGAGTGAAAATAGGATTTTCCAAACAGAAAGAATAGCCAGCCCAAAGACTCAGGGGCAAGAGGCAACATGGCCCACTTGAAGCCATTCTATATGGTAAGAGATTGGGCTGAAATGGTAGGCAGAGACCAGAATTTCAAAGGCCTTATGTGTCATCTAAAGAATAAGATCTGGTCATAAGACTCTGAAAAATCATTGAAGGGTTCTAAAGTCTACTTGGTGTAAAATTAATATAGCCAGTCCAACCTGTTGTTTTGTTTTCATTGTGATAAAGTATATATAACAGAAATCTTACCATTTTAAACATTTTAAAGTATATATATTATATATATTTATTTATTTATTTAGCATATTTTGTTTATTCATCAGTTGATAGAGACTTGGGTTGTTTCTACCTTTTGGCTAATGTGAATAATCCCAATATGAACATTGGTATACAAGTGTCTGTTTAGGTCCTGTTTTCAACTCTTTCAGGTATATGCCTAGGAGTGGAATTGCTGAGTCATATGGTAATTCTATGTCTATGTTTTTGAAGAACCATCAACTATTTTTTCGTAGACTTCCCCAGTGGCTTGGTGGTAAAGAATCCATCTGCAATGCAGGAGACACAGGAGACATGGGTGTGATCTCTGGGGTTGGGAAGATTCCCTTGGAGGAGGAAATGGCATCTCATTCCATTATTCTTGCCAGGGAAGATTCCATAGACAGAGGATTCTGGAGTGTTACAATCTATAGAGTCGCAAAGAGCTGGACACGACTGAACTACTAAATACACACAAAGTATTTTTACACAGGAGATGCACCATTTTATCTTCCCACTAGCAATGCATAAACATTCCAGTCCACATCCTCACCAACACCTGTTTTCCATTTTTTAAATAATCCTAGCCTGGAAGGCTGCAGTCCATGGGGTCGCTGAGGGTCGGACATGACTGAGCGACTTCATTTTCACTTTTCACTTTCATGCATTAGAGAAGGAAATGGCAACCCACTCCAGTGTTCTTGCCTGGAGAATCCCAGGGACAGGGGAGCCTGGTGGGCTGCCGTCTATGGGGTTGCACAGAGTTGGACACGACTGAAGCGACTTAGCAGCAGCAGCCATCCTACTGGTTATCAAGCGGTACCTTATTTTAGTTTTAATTTGCTTTTCTCTAATGACTAATGATGTTGAATGTCTTTTCATATCCTTACTGGTCATTTGAGTATTTTCTTTGCAGAATGTTTAAGTCTTTGCCCTTTCTAAATTTTGGTTCTTTCTTTTGTTGTTGCTGGTGTTGATTTTTAAGAGTTCTTCATATATTCCAGATATTAATCTCTTCTCAGACTCATGATTCTGATTATGCAATAATCTTTTCCCTGCAAATATTTCTTCCTTTCTGTAGGTTATCTTTTCATTCTGTCTACAGTGTCCTTTAAAGTATAAATGTTTTAATCTTGATGAAGATCAATTAAGTATTTTTTCTTTTGTTGCCTGAGCTCTTGGCTCAGAAATCATCGCCAAGTCCAATGTTATAAAGATTTCTCCCTATGTTTTCTTCTAACAGTTTTATAGTTTTGGCTCTTGTATTTAAATCTTTGATACATTTTAAGATAAGTTTTGTATATGGTATAAGGTTTAACTTTGTTATTTTACATGCGAATATACAGTTTTCCCAGCACCATTTAAAAATATTACATTAGAATATAGTTGATTTACAATGTTGGGATAATTTTAGGTGTGCAGCAAAGTGATTCAGTTATAAATATACACATATCTATTCTTTTTCAGATTCTTTTCCCATACAGGTTATTACAGAATATTGAGTAGAGTTCCCTGCGCTACAAAGTAAATCCTTATTGATTACATATATCTACTATATATATATATTATATATATATATATCTTCTTTATATATAGTAATGTGTATGTTAACCCCATCCTCCTAATTTATCCCTCCCTACTACAGCACCGTTTGTTGAACAGACTTTCCTTTCCCTCGTCCAGCTTTCCTTTGATTAGTGTTTACATGGTATAGTTTTTTCTATCCATTTACATTTAACCAATGAGTAGTTTTATATTTAAAGTATATTTCTTGTAGATAACAAATAGATGATTTTCTTTAGTCAATATAACAGTCTTTACCATTTATTGCTACTTGGGGTGTTTATAGCAGGGGTTTGTTTGCAAAAGTTTTCTGCAAAGGGCCAGATAGTAAGTATTTTAGGTTTGAAAGTGATCCAGTCTCTGTTGCAAATGCTTGACTCTGCCATTATAGTGAGAGAGAAGCCACAGGTAATGTATAAATTCATGGGCATGACTGTGTTCCAATGAAACTTATTTTACAAAAACAGGCAGCAGGCTAGGCTTGAGCTGAGGGCCATATTTACTGCCTCCTGGTGTAGAATTATTTATATTTGTTTTAACTATTGGTATGCTTGGATTGGGCTTCCTGGGTGGCTCAGTGGTAAAATAATACATCTGCAATGCAGGAGCCGCAGGAGACACAGGTTCGATCTCTGGATCGGGAAGATCCCCTGAATAAGGAAATGCCAACACATTCCAGTATTCTTGCCTAGAGAAGCCCATGGACAGAGGAGCATGGTGGACTACAGTCCATAGGGTCACAGAGAGTTGGACATGAATCAAGCAACTTAACATGCATGCACACACACATGCTTGGATTGAAACCTAATATCTTGCTCTTTGTATCCTATTTGTTCCATTTATTATTTATTCTTTTTTTTCTGCCTTCTTTGGAGTAGCAGTATTTTTATTAATCTATTTAATCTCCATTATTGGCTTGTTATTTTATGACTTTTTAAGTGCTTGCAATATACATCCTGAACTTATTGTAGTCTACCTTGAAATAACATACCACTCCATGTTTAGTTTAAAATCATTACAACAGTACATCTGATTTCCTCTCCTAACCTTTGTGCCATTGTTATTATATATTTTAATTCTGTATAATTCCCATAATACCTTGTTACTATTTGTACTTAGTAAATTTTCTTTCAAATAGAATAAATATTTTAAAACATCTTTTATATTTATCCTCATTTTGTCATTTCCATTACTCTTCATTCATTTACGTCCAAATTTCCACTAGTATCATACTCTTTCTGCCAAAGAACTTTCTTTAACTTTTTGTGTAATACAGGTTTATTAGCAATAGTTTTGTTTAATTTTTGATGTCTGAAAAAGTCTTTATCATCTTCATTTTCAGCACATATTTACACTGAGCATAGAATTCTAGGTTGACTTTTTCCTTTCTGTGCTTAAAAATGTTTTCTGTTCTATATAGTTACTGACAAGGAGTTTGCTGTATTATCTTTCTTCTTCTGTGTATAATT
>SJYV01029990.1:711008-724986 GCA_006410875.1 Neotragus pygmaeus
CCCTTGGTTGCCTTTGAGATTTTCTTCCAAAAAAAGAGAAATCTTTAGTTTTTAGCAAATTGACTGTGAGCATATAGGCATTTTTCAGAGATATCATGGTTTTGATTCCAGACCACCACAATCAACTAGTCACATGCATTTTTTGGTGTCCCAGTGCATATAAAAGTTATGCTTTTATACGCTTTTAAAAGTTATGCTTTTATATGCTATTATACTGTAGACTATTAACTGTACATTAGCATTATGTCTAAAACCTATACATATATATATATGTACCTTAATTTTAAAATCCTGTATTGCTAAAAAAAGGCTAACCATCATCTGAGCTTTTCACAAGTTGTAGTAGTAATATCGAAGATCAATGATCACAGATCATCATAACAAATATAATTTGTTTGAAACAAGTTTGAAATATTGTGAGAATTACCAAAATGTGACACAGCAACATGAAGTAAACAAATGCTGTTGGAAAAATTGGAAATACACTTGTTCAATGTAAGGCTGCCACAAAACTTTAGTTTGTAAAAACTGCAGTATTAGTAAAGCACATACAAAATGACATATGATTGTATCGGTAGATTTGACTTTGTTTTGGTTTGGTTGTGTTTATGCTACTTGAGATTCTCTGGGCCTCTTGGATCTGTAGTTTGTTGTATTTCATTAATTTGGGAAAATTCTTGGCCATTATATCTTTAAATATTTCTATTGCCCCATCCTCTACCTTCTCCTTGATATTGTCCCACAGTTTCACAGTTTTTTCTCTTTTTTTGTTTTTTTTGTTTTGCCATTTTGGCCATTTTTTTGTGGGATTAGTTTCCTGACCAGGGACTGAAGCTAGACACTGACAGTGAAAGCATCAAATCTTAATCACTGGACTGCCAGGGAATTTCCTGTTCTACAGTTTTAAAATTCTCACTTTTGTACCCTCTTCCCCCACTTTCTTCTCCTTGTGTTTCATTTTGGATAATTTCTAATGTACTGTCTTCTAGTTATCTAGTCTGCTGATTCTATTACAAGAATTCTTGATCTTTGCTATTGTATTTTTTATCTCTCACATTTACTTTTTAGAGTTTCCATGTAGCTACAAAATTTCCCATATGTTCATTCATGTTTTCTGCCTTTTCCACTAGATCTTTAATGTATTAGTCATAGACATTTAAAAGTTTCTATCTGATAGGCCCTTATTGTTGAGATCTGGTTCTGTTGATAGCTTTATCTCTTGGTGATAAACCTTCTGATCTTTCTCGCTCTCATTTTTTCCTTTTTGTATTGTCATAATTTGCTATCAAATGCTGGACATTATGTGCAGAAGCCAACAGAGATGGAGGCAAATAGTGTTTATGCCTGGAAAGAGTCATCTTTCTTCTGTTAGGCAATTATTATGGGGCTTGAGTTGAGCTGGGAAAGATTGAGGGCAGGAGGAGGAGACGACGGAGGATAACATGGTTGTATGGCATCACCAACTCAAGGGACATGGGTTTGGGTGGACTCCGGGAGCTGGTGATGGACAGGAAGGCCTGGCGTGCTGCGGTTCATGGGCTTGCAAAGAGCTGGACATAATGAGAGACTGAACTAAACTGAGTTGATGTAGGCAGTAGTTGCTGCTGCTGCTGCTGCTGCTAAGTCATGTCATTGGTGTCCGACTCTTAGTGACTCCACAGACTGCAGTCTACCAGGCTCTTCTGTCCACGGGATTTTCTAGGCAAGAGTACTGGAGTGGGTCGCCCATGCCCTCTCCGAGGCAGGAGTTGAGCTGGTTTGAATTTAGTTGTCACTATCGTTACCCTTGGTGTAGCAGCAAGTGCCATTACCTTGTGCTTAGTGTGGAGTATGGATTGCTGGAGGACTGTCTCTCACAGTCTTGTCTCCACCTCAGCAACAGGCTGCTTGTTACCAGACTGTGTTGGAAGCAGGTGATGGTCCCTGATTCTCCTGGTCCAGTCTCAGATAAGGCCTGTGCATCTGCGCCTGGGGAGTGGGACCTTCTTAATGTTCCTACCCTCTTTCCCCACATCTCCCATGATAGCCAAGCTCTGCCTTGTGTCTTTTGTGGGGTTTGAGTAGGAGAGAGGCACGTGTTTCTCTCCCAGTGGGTATATACCTCTGTTTTATGTTGGTGTAGGTTCTTGGACCCGAGGTTTCCATGATTTCTCCCACCCTCCCTGCACTGCCCCAGGAACAAACAGCTTCTGCTTCTATACTTCCTCCTGAAGCAACAGATGGCCACTCAGCTCCTGTGACTGAGAAATGATTTCCTGCCACCCCCCATCTGCAGATGGTCTTTGCTTCAACCCCTGTCTTGGTGACTCTGCAGGCAGGAGGGTCTACTGCCTCTCGTCTTGTGGCTTAAAGCTTTTTTGCTTTAATAAAGAAGGGTCAGATGATATGGACCCTGGTGGCGGTTTGTGCCTATTCCCAGCAGCAGCCAGTTACCTCTACAAACCTATACCTCCAAGGGGGCTCCCTCAGATCTCCTGTCCTGCCCCCAGTCTTCCTCAGGAGTACCTATTAACCACCCATGGAGAAGATTTTATAAGTGAACAGAAACTCTCCTTGTGTCTGGGACTCTGTGCTAGTCAGGGTTCTCCAGAGAAACAAAATCAGTATAAATACATATAGATACAAATGTATATTTATATATTTAAATATAAATAAGATTTATTTTCTCTCTCTCAGATATACATGGAGGCTGTCACAATTATGTCCAAAATCTGTTGAGTAGGCTGGCAGGCAAAAGCCCCAGAGGAGAGCTAATTCTATACCTCAAATCTAAAGGCCTTCTACTGACAAAATTCCCATTTCCTTCAGGGACCTCAGTCTTTTAAGATCTTCAACTGATTGGTTATGGCCCATTCACATATCAAGGGCAATCTGCTTTATTCAAAGCCTATTGATTTAAATTGCTATGTTCGTTAAAAAACAAAACAAAACCTCTTCAGAAACATCCAGAATAGTGTTTGGCCAAATATCTGGGTATCGCGCCTTGTCAAATGGATGCATAAAATTAACAAATACAGGCTCCCAGTTATTCTAAACTGATCTGCTAGGCTAAACTCTGCCTTTAGGAATTAGTGAAGCTTGTAGCTGATTTTTTCTTACCCACTTCTATGGCCATCACCTTTTCTCCAGTGGTCTGCTAAACATAAAGCAGTCTGTGTGTCCTTCCTCTCCACAGCAGAGCTTGTCACTTCTTGAAATTTGGTTATTTGGCTCCCTTGTGATCTCAGCTCTCTGAAGGATTTAAGAAAACATGATTTTGTAGATTATTCATTTTTTTCTTATTGTTAAGATGTGAGTGATGTCCTTTGCTGCTTCCTCCATCCTAAATAGAAGCAGGACTTCCACCAATGTTTGTTTGTTTTTACCTTGGGTATGATCTTGATTCTTTAAAAACCAAGAAGCACAGGACTTATATTTACAGAGTCTAGCACAAGGGTTGTAAATTAGTGGCCTGTAGATTTCAAATGAGAATCCAGTTTTCTAGATTTTGAGAAATGGGACCATATGGCACACTTGAGCCACTTTTACTGGACTTTCATGGGGCACAAGCTCTCCAGCTGACCACTATGCCCAGAGTGATGCAGTTAACTCCCAACACTGACTTCTCCTCTATCACCTTGGGGCAGACCATTCTGAGACCTATGTTGGCTGCTCAGAGTCCACTTGGAACTGGTTCCATGGCAAAGCATTGTTCTATGCAAATCCCAGAAGCAACACATGACATATGACAACTAAATGTCCTAGGTTCACAAGTGGTAAAGAAGGTCTTGGATCTCTCTGGGAGGAACCACTACGGTGTAATACATAGTGTAAGAGACTCATGTGGCTCTCAGACGTGGCTGCAAAACTGTACATGTGGGAATGCCAATCTGATCAGGTAGGGAAACAGTATGCCAATTTTTTTTTATTTCGCCAGTGAGCAGTGTAGCCAAAGAAATTCTGGGAGGTAGGTATTACTCCCCTGGAGGGGACTGCATGGATGCTGCAGGTCTTTGGGCCCAGATAAAGCAATTCAACTGTGTCCTAAGCTGGAGAAGGGCAAGGGTCAGCTCTCCAGCAGTTAATGTGCTCCTTCTTTGGCACATTCCACCACCAGGTAGAATGACATCAAATTGTTACCAGAACTGTAGAGACCTCATCCCAGGGACAGCAGCAACTCCAGGCAAACCATCCAGAAGACCACCACCCTCAGGCTCGTGGATGGCAAAGTGGTGTCTGAGACCTCAGACACCAAAGTTCTGAGGCACTGAGGCAGCAGAAGCAGGGTCCCCTGGGGAGCAGGAGGTCAATAAAAGTTGAGACGTTATTGCATATCACTTTGTGTCTTCTGTGGCTGTTTTCATACAATGAGCGTACGAATGCCCTGACCTGATAAACCTCTCTCTCTGATCAGGCAGAAATCACCTCTAAGCTCAGGGGTTTCATATGAGTGGGAGTATGGGCAGAAGAAGTATCTAGGCTCTGGGAAACAGCTTCTCATAGAAATAAGAAGGAGCTAATAGATGAGATGGGCCAAGGGCAGTGGGAAAAATTGCAATAGAATTGTGAATCTAAGGTTAAGAAAACTGGCGGTCATTAAGTTCCCCTGACAAGCACTCCTTGGTACAAACCTGAGCCTGAGGAGGAAGTGGTGCCAAGGACAGGTGTGTGTGTGGGGGGGGAGGGACAGGGGTGTGTGTGTGTGGACAGGTGTGTGTGTGTGTGTGTGTGTGAGAGTGGGTTTCTTGTAAATAACTGTAATAGTTAATTGCTACTATCAGCAGATGTGTGTGTGTGTGTGAGTGAGAGTGGGTATCTTGTAAATAACTGTAATGGTTAATTGCTACTATCAACAGATGTGTGTGTGTGTGTGTGTGTGTGTGANCAGAGTGATGCAGTTAACTCCCAACACTGACTTCTCCTCTATCACCTTGGGGCAGACCATTCTGAGACCTATGTTGGCTGCTCAGAGTCCACTTGGAACTGGTTCCATGGCAAAGCATTGTTCTATGCAAATCCCAGAAGCAACACATGACATATGACAACTAAATGTCCTAGGTTCACAAGTGGTAAAGAAGGTCTTGGATCTCTCTGGGAGGAACCACTACGGTGTAATACATAGTGTAAGAGACTCATGTGGCTCTCAGACGTGGCTGCAAAACTGTACATGTGGGAATGCCAATCTGATCAGGTAGGGAAACAGTATGCCAATTTTTTTTTATTTCGCCAGTGAGCAGTGTAGCCAAAGAAATTCTGGGAGGTAGGTATTACTCCCCTGGAGGGGACTGCATGGATGCTGCAGGTCTTTGGGCCCAGATAAAGCAATTCAACTGTGTCCTAAGCTGGAGAAGGGCAAGGGTCAGCTCTCCAGCAGTTAATGTGCTCCTTCTTTGGCACATTCCACCACCAGGTAGAATGACATCAAATTGTTACCAGAACTGTAGAGACCTCATCCCAGGGGTGGGGGGGGTGGGTGTGGGCAGCCTATGGATTGGTGGTCACTGCCTCAGGGGCAGTTTCATTTCTGGGGGCTCAGGGAAGGAACCCAGGACTGGACTGGATTGGACAGAATTAGTTCCTTAACATCTGGAAGTGCACGTCATTTAGGGAATGAAGGTAAATGAAGCCAAGGAAGGGAGGCAAGGCCCAGATCCCAGAAACATTGTCATGAGACAGGTCTGAGGGGAGGATGCTGGGCTCTGAGCAGGAAACTGGGTTGAGAGCTGGAGATGGAGAGCAAGTTGGCATGAGACTGGAGAAGAGGATGGATTTGGCATAAAAGGGTCCAGAAGGTTTTAGCTCGGAGAGGGCCAGGCTACCTGATACCCAAATACCCATCTGGTTGTTGGGGAGAGGAGGCTGAGTAGAGGGGACTGACCAAGCACAGGAGTACCTAAGACATTAAATAGCCCTAAACCGGCAACACTTACCTACCTGGGGCTCACATCGACTCTGTAGAGACCAAAAGCTTTCTGGAACATATACAGGGTTAAAAAGAAGACATCCAACAAATGGAAGTTCACAAGAGCACTTCTAACTTCATGAAAAATAAGTTAATCAGTGAAAGTAGGAACTTTTAAAGAAAAGAATCAGAACTTCTTCTCTTACAAACAAAGCTTGAACCTCTTAGCAATCATGACTCTGATTGCAAGGATCTTATTCAAGTGCCTAGAGAGTCTTTTACTGCCAAGAACGGGAGAGCTGTAGCTCTTCAGAGAGCAGAATTGCGTAGAATTCAGTTTAGCTCTAAATTGGCCCAGACAAAGACCAGAGACAATTTTCAGGCCAAAGTCAGAATCAAGTTTTTTGTTTCTTATGGACAGAATGGTTTTTATTAAGATATAAAATTAATTCACAGTCCCTGAAGCAGATTTGCAAAATGCACAAAGTGTAAAGAATAAAAATACTGTATCCCATAATCTAGAGATGGTTTACATTTAAAATATTTTTTGCTCAGATTTTTTTGTGTATGTGAATACCTATGTTTTTCTCCACACAAATCAGGAGTCTATTAACTAAAAAATTGTTTCCAGCTCTTTCCATTTACTCTATCAGGAACGGTTAGTTCTCCATTGCCTTCATTATTCTCTGAAACATATTTTTTAATGGTTCCATAATATTACTCATTATGGATATGCCATTATTTAATCATTTTTAAACTAATGATCAATTAGGTTGTTTCAGTTTTTCATCATTTAAAATAAGATTCCAGTTAACATTTGTGGGTGTAATGTTTGTGCAACTCCCTGATTACTTCCTAAGGAAGAATTCTCCCCATATTAAAATTAGAGGGCTTTTTTGATACCCTTTCTTGAATTACGTTTCACTTCTTTGTATTCACATCACAATGTACGAGCATGCTTGTCTCACAAATCGTTAGCCAATACTTAGCATTTATCATTAAAAAAAGAGAAAACAAAACTTTTTCTGTTAGTCAAAAAACGGGATCTAATTGTTTTATTTTTTCTTTCCCTACTAGTTGGATATTTCTTCACAGTTTATCAAATGCTTTTCTTCTATGAATTACTATGTGTGACTTACCGACTTTTCATATTGCGGATAAGCACCTTGCTTTAATTTTGAAGCAGTTTTGCTATAGCAGGACCCAAAAGAAATCCTAAAGAGAAACTCATGATGTTAAAAACTTTTGATTTATAGCTTTAAGCTTTCCAAAAATTCCACTGAGGCAAAATGGAAGGAAATATTAATAGGAGGCTTCTAGTTTCTCAAGGTGTGGCCCTTGGACCCTGTGCATCAGACTCAGGGATGGGAGTTAGGGAAGACGCATTTAAATTATAGATTCCTACATTTCTACCCCAGACACAAAGAGTCAGCATCTCTGACAATTGGACCCGAGAAGCCACATTTCTGTAATATCTCTGATTGCTTTATATGCAGCCCAAATTTGACAACCACAGCGACTGCTGAGGCAGAGAAACCTGATATTCCCATTCCCTCTGCAACAAAGGGGAGCCAACCATACAGAGGAGTGCAAACACTGATAAATGGAAGTTGAGCTTCCAACTTGGAAGAGCTACTGGGTCTTGTACTTTCTGTTCTTTTGATTTCTTGACATCCATTGTACTTTAACTTGATTAATGCATTATCACTATTATCTATTCAGTCTCCGAGGTATAAAAATGATAACCATCCTTAATTCCTTCCTATCTCTTGCATTCCTTGCCTCTTCTCATGTCTTTAAATCTCTTTACCTCTTTCTCACAACCCCCTTATTATCTCCCTCTCTGCTTTGCTTTCTCCTGTTTATTCTACCCATAACCTCTATCACTACACCACCCCAACTCTGCACCAGGTAAACATCTAAGTTGTAATGTGTCCAGAAGCCTCTGCTTGCTATGCAAAAGATTCTAAATATCCTCCCACCTCCAGTGCAGTCTCTAAACTCTTCCTTATTTTAGTGGAGGGGAGAAAAACTGGTAATTGCAAAGAGTGGAAGGATTGGAGATAACAAGGAAGTTAAAACTCAGGAGGCATGAAGGTGCAAGAAGACAGCTGTGGCCAGTTTAAGATCCTGGAGATCAAGCAGCTCTGAGTGACAGACAATAGGACTCAAGATTTGACTGGAAGGGTAAGGGTTGCTGAGGAGTCTGAAAGGATAAGGGCGTGTCATGCCATGTTGTTGAATGGGTCATCTGCCCAGACCCTGAAACAGCTCAGATGTATGCTATTATTCACAAGCAAAGAGCTAGCGAGTAAGAACAGTTCAGGGTAACCTTTCTCCATTCCTGGAAAAACAACTTAAAGCAAAGGACAAAGGGTTACTGTGTTTGTTCCCCCCATGTAAAAGGAAATAATAATTTTGATGGATTTGGTGGGACATTTTGGAGCCAAGTCAAACTGTGTGTGTGATTGTTTTGTAAAGGTGCTAGGACTTAATTTTCAGATCTGGAATAAGAACAGGTGGTGGCTGATGGCAGGAGTCACAATGGTTTCCATGACAACGGGACTGGGTCTTAGTCATCCTCCCATCCTCCACAAAACCTTCTGCAGCTTTTCTCATAAGGTGCTTATTAAATATTTGTTAAATGAATGAAGAAACACAGAACGATGTGTGTGCTTTGCAATTAAGGCTGCTGTTCTGTTGCTAGTTAAAAGCTTTTAAAGCAACAATAATGCCTGTATTTCCACATGATATTTTGCACAGTTTGCATATTAACCTGAAAATAAACTACAGATTATCATCCTTGTGAACAACCATGTCCCATAACTATCCTCTATTGTGGAAGAAGTATCCAGAGGTTTGGCTAAAAGAGCCTTAAAGAGGGGCGGCCCTGCGCGGTGTTTGTGCTTCCACCTTAGCTAGAACCACTTGCTTTTTCCACGCTTTCGAGCCCCTCCCCCCTCGAGCTCTCCGCAGCCGCCCACGCGCTGTCTGCAGCTTCCCCTCCCCCCGCGTCCCTCTTCCCGCGCGGAGGCTGGAGTCTGCAGGCCCTGCCGAGAGCACAAAGAGCCTCGCCAGCCGGCGTCCCGCGTTGCCCTTGGCAACCATTGAGCAGCGTCTCATTCTCCCTTGACCCTGCAATGAGAGAATAAACAGGGCATCCATTGGCTGGTAGGGGAAAGCAGGCCAATCGGAGAAGAGGTTGTAGGGAGGCGGCTGAGCGGGGGTTGTGGGGGTAGGAAGCTAGGGTTAGAGGCTACCGGTGAGGCTAGAAACCCGAGCGTGGTCGGTTGGAGCAAATATGTCTGTCCGGAGACACATTGGGAATCCTGAGGTGAGGGCCAGGTCCGGATCGGAGAATCGGAGGGGGCGGGCGCACCGGAAAAGGCTCCACATGGGCGGGGAAGAGTAGCCAGCGACTTCCGCCGTCCGGAAGGCGGGAAGCGGCGGTGTGAGGAGGGGTCTGGAGGGGGACGGAGGCGGGGCGGGTCTCGGGGTGATGAAATGCCTGACCCTTATCCTGCGGCCACAGGCCACCATCCGCACAGGCTCATTATGTTTATCGCCAAAAGAAGCGAAATGCATGAAGACACAATCCCTTCCCTCAGAGGGCTTACAGTCTAAGAATGGCAGCTAAAAAAATTAGTAACATCAGGATGAAGCCCGAAACACTAAAGGAACCAAATCAAAGGAGCCATCATTTCTGATTATGGGGATACAAAAAGAGCAGGAATAAGCAAACTAAGCCCATTGGAAAGGACGCAAAATATGACATAAATTTTACCCCCTCCTCGATTAAGACCTTTTACTTACTTGGCAGTTTCACAACCAGTTTCCCTTTGCATATGGGGTCATTTCACCGCAACAAATATTTACTGGATTCCTACTGTGCAGAGGGTGCTAGAAATACAAAGAGAGTCAGACAAGGCCTGTTTATTAAGTCTAGTGAGGAAGACTTATAAACAATTTGAGTTCAATGTGGTTGGAGAATAAGATGTTAGGAGAGCAGAGAAGAAAGCTAGGGCTCACCTGAGGGAATGAGAGAAGGGGTCTGGAGATGATCTGAAGTCTCAAATTACTAGGCAGATGAAGAAACATCCCAGGCAGACAGGACAGCCGGAGCTAGAGAGGACAGCTGGAGCCAAATTAAGGAGATGTGAAACACGCAGGTAGACAGCGCCTCCGTAGAGAGGCAGGGCCTCTGTGCCTTGCCAGTGTAATAAACTGGAGTTGCAGCTGGTTTCGTCTCATGACGGATGTCTATGAGCTTTGTTGAGAAAGCTGTACCTTTGTTGAGAAAGGTTGGATTTCGGCTCTGCAGGGGAGTGCCATGATCCATTGTAATATCTACCATGGATGTAGCGGAGGTAAGTATGAAGAGTAACACTTTGACCAAGGCCTATTGACTGCTGATCAGAATTTGAGAAGCTTTGGGGTTTTAAGCAGCCCAGTGCCATGATCAGTTGCGCATTTTAGGTGATGGTTGTAACCACATTACAGACAGTGGATTTGAGGGGCCAGGACTGGGGGCTAGGGAGATTAGGGTTAGGTGGTTATTATGATACAGACCTCAAATAAGGCTGTGGAACTAGGGTCAGAGAGAAATACTTAGGGGATAAAATAATCATGACTTAATGATTAACTTGAGAAATGAGAGTGTGATGGATGACTTTGAGCTTGGGCTACTCACTGGTGCTGATGCCATTAATGAGATCAGAAATATGGGAGAAAGAGGATGAATAGTCTTAGGAGTGTAGGGATAGAGGAGCAGGGATGCCCTTTATGGGTTGCATATTTGTGCCCTGGATAAAGATGTTCAGCTTACTTTCTTGTTTTCATGGAGCACAACTGCATAAGAAATATATTAAATTTATGTCTACATTAGGCATATCTAAAAATTTTATTTTACCTTCATGTTTATTTGCCTGAGAGCTTAGTTAGGTATGGAATTCTTGGTTAGAAATCATCAATCTATTGGAAACATTGCATTGTGGTCTAATAGCATTCACTTTTTGTTGTGGAGACATTCAAAAACATTCTGTTCCTTTGTATGCCACTTGAGTGTTCCTTTCTGGAAGCTCATAGAATCTTCTCTTTGTCACCAGCGTCATGATGTTTCACAAAGATATTTCTTGATAGATATTTGTTCTCACTTTTTGGGGGAGAGGCACCAGAAACTCATATCTTTCTATTCTGTAAACATTTTTAAAAATTGTTATTGACTCAGGTCCTCCATTTTCTCTGTCCTCTCTTTCTTGAATTCATTATTCTGATGTTGCTTCTATATGACTGGTTCCCTAATTTTCTTAAATTTTATCTCCTATTTTATACATCTTTGTTTTTTTGGTTCTCTTTGGAAGATGTAACTTTATCCTCCAATCTTTTTATTGAGTTTTTAATTTCTGCCATCATATTGTTGATTCTTAAAGAACTCGGATTTGGGCTCTTAAATGTCCTTTAAAAAAAACCTTTATTTTTAAATAAATTCACAGGAAGTTTCCATAATAGTGCAGTGACCCCATGTACCCTTTACCCAGTTTTCCTCAATGATTATATTTTATGTAAATATAGTACAATGTGAAAAGCAGAAATTTGACATTTGTACAACATGTGTGTAGTTTGGAGCTATCTTATCACATGTGTAGATTTAATATAATCAAGATTTGCTTGAGTGTTGATTTACAATCAAGATAAGATAAAGAACTATTCCATCGCCACAAATCTCTCCCTCAAGCTACTCATTGCTAGTCACACCCACTTTCCTCCTCACCATCCTAACCCCTGGCAACCATTAATGTGGCCTCTTATTTCTGTAATTTTGAAAATATTACATAAATTGGAAATCGTATAGTTTGTGACCTTTTAAGACTGGCTTTTTTTACTCAAAATAGTATTATTAAGACACACTCACATTGTTGCCTGTAGCAATAGTTCATTCGTTTTTCTTGCTGATTAGTATTCTGTGGTATGGATGTAAAGCAGTTTGTTTAACCATTAAACTATTGGATATTTTGGTTGCTTTCTGTTAGGGCAACAAACAGAGATATGAACTTTGGGATACAGTTCTTTGTGTGGATGTTAATTTTCATTTCTCTGGGATAGATGCTCAAGAGTGCAGTTGCTGGGTGGTATGGAAAACTTATATTTAGGTGTGTTTTTTAAAAAATATTTATGTGGCTGTGCAAGGTCTTCGTTGCAGCATGTGGAATGCAGGATCTTTTAGTTTCGGCGTTGAAACTCCTAGTTGCAGTATGTGGAAACTAGTTCCCTGACCAAGGATCAAACCCTGCATTGAGAGCATGGAGTCTTAGCCACTGACGCACCGGAAACTCCCATATATTAAGTTTTTTAAGAAACTGCCAAGCCAGTTTTCCAGAGCGGGTGTAGCATTTTGCATTCCCAGCCCTAGTGTATGAGAAAGCCAGTGTTTTTACATTCTTGGCGACATTATTACAAGCATTTTTAAATTTTGTTTTAATAGGTGTGTAGTGATACCTCCTCATGGTCTCAGTTTGCATTTTCCTAACTGATACTGGGGCTTCCCAGATGGCTGAGTGATAAAGAAGTCACCTGCCAATGCAGGAGATGCAGGTTTAATCCCTGGGTGGGGAAGATACCCTGAAGTAGGAATTGGCAACCCTCTCCAGTATACTTGGTTGGTAAACCCATGGACAGAGGAGCCTGGCAGGCTACAGTCCATAGGGTTGGAAAAAGTTGGACACAACTTAGCGTCTAAACAACAACAGTATCTTCACAGAGTTCTGTAGTCATCACAGAAATCAATTTCAGAGCATTTTCATCACCCCCAAAAGAAATTTTGTAACCTCTAGCTATCACTCCTTAATCCTCTCCTGTCTGTTTCTGTCTCTGTGGATTTGCCTGTTCTCTACATTTCATGTAAATTGAATTATGCAAAATGTCTTACGTGACTGGCATCTTTCATAATGTTTTAAAAGTTCATGCATGTTGTATTATGATTTGATATTTCATTCATTTTTATTACTGAGTAATATTCCTTTGCATGGATCTGCCACATTTTTTTCATGCATTCTTTTATTGATGGACATTTTCATTGTTTCCATTTTTGGGCTATTATGAATGATGCTACTATGTGTATTCATACAGGCATATTTTGTTTTATTGCATTTAGCAGATATTGCATTTTCAGAAATTGAAGGTTTGTGCAATTCTGTATCAAGTCTTTTGGCATCATTTTCCCAACAGTGTTTGCTCACTTCATGTCTCTGTGTCACATTTTGGTAATTATCACAATTATTTCAAACTGTTTATTAATGTTTGTTATGATGATCTGTGATCTTTGAATTACTACTACAACTTGCTTAAAGCTCAGATGATGGTTAGCATCAGTTCAGTTCAGTTCAGTCACTCAGTCGTGTCTGACTCTGCAACCCCATGAATCGCAGCACGCCAGGCCTCCCTGTCCATCACCATCTCCTGGACTTCGCTCAGACTCACGTCCATCGATTCCGTGATGCCATCCAGCCATCTCATCCTCTGTCGTCCCCTTCTCCTCCTGCCCCCAACCTCTTTTCCAATGAGTCAACTCTTCTCATGAGGTGGCCAAAGTACTGGAGTTTCAGCTTTAGCATCATTCCTTCCAAAGAAACCCCAGGGTTGATCTCCTTCAGAATGGACTGGTTGGATCTCCTTGCAGTCCAAGGGACTCTCAAGAGTCTTCTCCAACACCACAGTTCAAAAGCATCAATTCTTTGGTGCTCACCCTCTTAACAGTCCAACTCTCACATCCATAAATGACCAAAGGAAAAACCATAGCCTTGACTAGACGGACCTTAGTCGGCAAAGTAATGTCTCTGCTTTTGAATATGCTATCTAGGTT
This sequence comes from Neotragus pygmaeus, assembly GCA_006410875.1. Classification (NCBI taxonomy): domain Eukaryota; kingdom Metazoa; phylum Chordata; class Mammalia; order Artiodactyla; family Bovidae; genus Neotragus; species Neotragus pygmaeus. The sequence continues at coordinate 724,748 of SJYV01029990.1, forward strand.
GGTCATAACTTTTCTTCCAAGGAGTAAGCGTCTTTTACTTATTTCATGCAGTCACCATCTGCAGTGATTTTGGAGCCCCCCAAAATAAAGTCTGACACTGTTTCCACTGTTTCCCCATCTGTTTCCCATGGAGTGATGGGACCAGATGCCATGATCTTTGTTTTCTGAATGTTGAGCTTTAAGCCAACTTTTTCATTCTCCTCTTTCACTTTCATCAAGAGGCTTTTTAGCTCTTCTTC
>SJYV01029990.1:727577-873965 GCA_006410875.1 Neotragus pygmaeus
AATTAAGATATGCACATTTTTAAAGACATAATTCTTTTGTACACTTAATGTTGTTGTTTAGTTGTGTCCAAGTCTTTGCAACCCCATGGACTGTAGCCCTCCAAGCTCCTCTGTCTATGGAATTCTACAGGCAAGATTACTGGAGTGGGTAGCCATTCTCCTTTCCAGGAGATCTTCCCAACCCGGGATTGAACCCGGTTTTCCTCCATTGCAGACAGATTCTTTACCATCTGAGCCACCAGGGAAGCCTGAGAGAAGAAGCCTAGTTGAAGTTGCTGGAGAAATTAAAGTTAGGGGCTAAATTTCAAGATGAGTATGCACCAGTCACTTAATATCCCTATTTTCAGTAATGATAGCTTTTCCCTGTGTCTGGAAACTATCCCGCCCCAAGTCCAGAAACCCTTTTCAAGAAATAACTCTATGGATAGCTGCTGTGGTGGGGGAAGGGCAGTCACCCAGTGGCACAGAGGGAGAAGGTTTTGTAGATCCAGTAGCTTCTCATTCAGATTTCAACCAATTTTGCTTATTTCAGCCCTTTTACTTCTGGAGGTGCCTGGAGCTGTCAATTCCTGGGCCTTTTAAGAATTTTTCTTGGCTTTCCCTTCAATTTTCTTGAGTATATCAAGTGATTTTCACTTGTTGATGGGCTTCCTAGACTTCCGAAAACACATGATATCATTTCTCCTATCCTTAAAATAGTATCCTTTTAATGAGGTTTTTACTGAGGTTTTGGAAGGAAGTGCATTTGTTCAATATGCTATCTTCACCCAGTAGGTCATGATCTGTAATTACTTTATTTGCTTGTCTATTTCTGGCACATCTACAAGAAAAGATAGGGATCTTGTCTGTACTGTGCCACTGCCTGGCACACAATTGTTCTTTAAATATTTGTTAAATGAGTAAATGAATATATCTCAGCTAGGAGAAAAAGTCAAGGCTGCTGCTGCTGCTGCTGCTAAGTCACTTTAGTCGTGTCCAACTATGTGCAACCCTATTGATGGCAGCCCACTAGGCTCCTCCGTCCCTGGGATTCTCCAGGCAAGAACACTGGAGTGGGTTGCCATTTCCTTCTCCAGTACATGAAAGTGAAAAGTGAAAGTGAAGCCGCTCAGTTGTGCCAGGCTCTTAACCACCGCATGGACTGCAGCCTACCAGGCTCCTCCATCCATGGGATTTTCCAGGCAAGAGTACTGGAGTGGGGTGCCATTGCCTTCTCTGAGAAGTCAAGGCTAGAGTTCACTATTTGGAAATTAGAAGCATGTAAATAGAATTAAGGCCAAATGGCCCACAGAGAACTTATAGATTAAGAAGCTGGAATCCTAGGGAAGACAGTGTTTAAATGGCTAAGAGAAGGATCCATGAGTCATTGGAGAATCAGGAGAGAGAGCTATTGAAGTCAAGTGAAAACTGAAGAAGGTGGGACTATATAACACTGTGCAGAAAGGTCATATAAGTTAGAGGCTGAGAAGTAGCTGTTATATTTAACAGTTAGGGGATCTCTGAGATTGGCTAGCTCCTCCAGGAACCATAGTAGAATGATGCAGACAGTGGCCACATTGCAACGGATGGAAGAGTAAGATGCAGTTACTTAGTGTAGTGGTTCTCCCCCCACCCCCCACCCACAAGGAACATAGCTAGAGGGACTTCCCTGGCAGGCCAGTGGTTAAGATTCTGCACTTCAGCTGCAAGGTTCATTCTTGCATTCTGCACAGGTTCAATCCCTGGTCAGGGAATTAAGATCCCACATGCTGCATGGCATAGCCAAAATAAATAAATAAATAAATAAAACAAGGAGGTTAGCTAGAAAGTAAAAAAGGTGAGATGGCGTTCCAATTATATGTTGGTTTGTCATGAGTTTTCTCAATATTTAGTGGCTTAGAACAACAACAAACTGAAGAAGGTAGGATCATGACCTACTAGGTGAAAACAGCATATTAAACAAATGCACTTCCTTCCAAACCTCAGTAAAAACCTCATTAAAAGGGTACTATTTTAAGGACATAAAGCCCCCAAAAGACAGGGAGTGTGTAGGAGACGTGATAACTTGACATTATTGGTCAAGTTCTAGAGGTTGACTAGGCTCAACTTGGCAATTACTTGGGCTCTCTCATGTGGTTTTGCAGACTGATAGAAACTGGGTCTAAAGTTATCTTGAAGGCTTTTTTCACATCAGATTGCTGACATAGTCTGTGGCTGGGACTTCAGCTGGTGCTGTCAGCCATGCCACCTACAAATGACCTTTTCCATGTGACTTGGCCTTCTCGGTAGTGTGAGCTGGGTCCCAAGAACAAGTGTTTCAAAAGAACCAGGTGGAAGCTGTATTTTCTTTTATGATCCTGCCTCAGAAGTCCTGTGGTATCACCTCCATCAGTCACATGCCCATTCAGATTCAAGGGGAAAGAACATAGGCCCCCACCCCTCATTGGGAGGAGTGTCAACATCACAGCGTAAGTGGGTTGGGAAATCCCGTTGTGGCCATCTTGAAAAATACAGTCTGCCACAGGTGGTAGCTGCTGGCAGAGTAAGGGCTGCTGCACATGCAACGTGGGTCAAGGCTGGTGTTTAAGATCAGCAGAATTGGACCAGATTAAAACTCTCATTAAAAAAAAAATCTTTTAAAATTAATACCTAGTGCCTTCATTTTATTGACTTTCTCTTTATGCAAATGAGATAAGTAGAGAAATTCTGAACAAAATATGTAATGGAATGTTTTTTAGTCCTTAACTGTAAATCATACATTGTCATTTTAATGTGAACAACCTTGTGGATTTCATTTGAAAAGAACTGGGAAGTCAGAGAAGCTTATTCGTTTTTGAGTGACCTGTGATTCAGACAATCTCCCTCATTTTTTTTTAGTGATTTTCCTGCAGAAAAACCCCACTATTGGCGTCTCATTCTTCTCCCTTCTTCTCCAACATCCATGTATTCACAAATACATGTTCTTACCTTGCATGTAATAGTGATCTGCCAAAATACTCCTTGATTGTGTGGCTCATATTTCAGTGTTTCTGGTATCTTCCATCATCTTCAGGGCTAGTCCAGACCCTCAGACCTTGCTATTATAAATTCAAGGGTTTCCACCTGGTGCTTCTGTATCCATGTCCAACCTTACAGCATAGAATTCTATATACCTGTGACTCTTAACCATTTGTTGATAGACCCCTTTGAAAATTTGGTGAAAATCAAGAACCCTTCCCCTAGAAAAATGTACACACACTCGAAGTTTTTGCATACAGATTCATGGGCCTCATGGACCTCCTAAGTACCATCCATGGACCCCATATTCAGAACCGCTGCCTGAATGAGGCTGTGCAGTAGAGTAAGAGTTCAAGCCAGACTGTTCAGTTTAGTTCCAGGTTCTATCACTCTTACCAGCTAACCTCAGAAAGTCACTCCACCTCTTTATTCCCGTTTCCTAATATGTAGAATAAGGCTAACACTAGTATCTACTTTATTGGCGGTTGTGAGGATAAAGGAGATAATGGAGAGAAATGCTTAGCTGAGTGCCTGACAACACAGTTAAGTTCTCAGTAAATGTTAGCAGCGATTATGTTTATTGTTGTTGGGTCTTCTCCAACAAATAGAACGGTTTGCTGTTCTTTCAACATGCTTTTGGGGCTTCCCACGTGGTGCTAGTGGTAAAGAACCCACCTGCCAATGCAGGAGACATAAGAGACTCAGGTTCGATCCCTGTATCGGGAAGATCCCTGGAGGAGGGCATTGCAACCCACTTCAGTATTCTTGCCTGGAGAATCCCTTAGACAGAGGTGCCTGGCGTTCTGCAGTCCATAGGGTTGCAAAGAATCAGACACAACCGAAATGACTTAGCATTCATGCAAACATGCTTTTAAAAAGTGTCCTTGCTATTATAATTTCTTCCACTTAGAATACTTTTTCCATCCCTTTTCCCCATCTTGTTATCCACAGAAGTTCAGCCCTTGAAACCCAGCTCCAATGCCATTTCTTCCCTGCAGTCTCCCGTATCACCCCCAGTGTGAGAGCTCTCTCTGTTCCAGGTTCCTCCAGCCCTTGATGTCAGTGCTGCCCACAGGACACTAGCACTCACACTGTGTGTGGCTCAGGTCTCAGGACCATCTCCATGCATCTGGCAGTACTTATTACTCTCACGCTGGTGCAAGGCCCTGTACTGGGTACAGAGGTAGAGCCTCTGTCCCAAGTGCAGGCAGTGAGGGGTGTAAATGGTACAAAGTGCTGTGACAGTCTAGGCAGGGAAGAGATTTCTATCTGGCTACACACCTCAGAGGAGGAATCTTCCTGGAAGATGTGCTTGTGCTGGGTCTTGAAAGCTGACTAGAAGTTAAAGAGCACAGATAGGCAGGTATATGGGGAGGGCATTTTCTTTCAACCCTCCCTAAAGATGTAAGCCCTCAAAGGGCCTCTGACACTTTGGGTTGCTTTCAAAGAGCCTGTACTAATACCACAAACATGAACTTTCTCAACTTTCTCCCTCCTCCCTCCCGTTGAACCTTCATCATGACCACCTATCTTATTTCATTATTTATTGGCTGCACCACGCAGCCTGTGGGATCCTTTTTCCCCCAACCAGGGAGCAAACCCACCCCCCTGCATTGAAAGCATGGAGTCTCAACCACTGGACCACCAGGCAAGTCCCCTTATTTCATTATCTTAAATATATTTCCAAAGCTGCACGTTTCGCTGGGCTCTGGGCCTCATCTTCTCCTACTCCCCCGTTTTCATAACTGCTCGCCTCATTTTCAGCCTTTTATTCAGCCCATTTGCTTATAAACATCCTCGAANATATTTATTTATTGGTTGAATATCATCAGTAAATGTGCCCTCCATGTGCTAGGTCCTGGGTGAAAACAAATTTGAGGAAGTTATCATTCCTACTCTCAAGGAAATCCTAGACTAGAAAAGAAGGTCAAGGTATAAAACAATAGTGCAGGGTTCAGTCCTCTAGGGGCCAGAGAGGAAGTAGCTAATTTCACCCTGGACACCTTTATAGAGGAAGTGAAGTTTTACACATGGACAGTTAACAGTTTGCTAAGACTGGAAACCTGAGTGAACCTGGTACATTTGGAGAACATTTGGGCAACTTCAACCCAGGAACATGAGGGAGAGAACAGAAAATGAAGCTGAAGAGATATTACCCAGTTCTAATCTCAGATTCCACTGCTACCTGTCACTGAACATCTGCTTTTCATACTTGTAGGCCAGAAAAAAAAGCCTGAGCAAGAAAGTTATATTTTGTAATGTCTTTATTCATTAACCTTCCCTCTCTTAATGGCTTTTGAAAATGCCACTGAAATTTAATATGGGTAAATGCCTTGTACTTGGATTCAGATTTACTACCAAAGCACAGGACAGGGGAGACCTGACAGCTTTTTACTGACCATAAACTTTCCCTGAGCCTGTGTTATGCCCCAGCTGCCGTGAGAGCAGATGCCATCCCGGTGACATCTGTGAAGCTTCAACTCAAGGGAAGTTGCAGGAAAGACCTGCCAAACCGGGTCCTGACCTGGCAACATCTGGGCAGCGTGCTCAGGTCTGCGTGCCATTTTTTAGGGGTTGCATAGATAAAATCTAGAGGGCATCCAGAGAAGACAGCCTTCAAATCATCATGTAAAGGGGAAAATTAAAAAGGAGAAAAGAGCTGCCTTTAGTTATTTTAATGGCTTGCTTGAGGCAGGGTGGAATGGTTCATTCTAGGTTGTATCAGTGGACTGGGTGGAAGTTAGATCAGTTTTGGCTCAATGTCGGAAATCATTTTCAAGAGCTTTTTTCCTAATTGCATAGTGCTATGAGATTATTTTGACAAAATATGGAAATGTTTTGACAGAACATGATAACCATCTTCACCTGTGGAGAAGCTGTAGTGAGGAGCCCTGTTGGACCTCTAGAGCTCCTTCCATCTTTAAATTCAATTAAATTTTAGAATTTGTTCTAATTGTTAAAGTATATTGTCCCTTTCCCAACATTAACCCAATTATTTGTGAATTTTCTTATTTTTTTAGTATCTGACCAGAAGGATACCACAAAACCCAAGGTATCAGCATATCAAGTCAAGACTAGACACTGGTGAGTAAAGATTAGCAAATTAAAAACTTAAAAAAAAATCTTAATAGCTGATTATTGACAAAAAGCAGTATGTCATGCCTGATACAAATTGATAGCTAAAAGTTTCTCACTGTCTTGTCTGATGTCTTTCTGCGTTCAGGACTTATGAAAGCTATTTTTCAGATTATCTTTAAAAACTCCATTCACATAATTGAGCTCACTATAAATTGCAAAACTGATTTTTAAAAATTGTTTAATAAGTTACAGGACTGAGGCGAATAAAAATATCAGGATGTCACCTCTATCTTGGAACACCTTTAAGTATATTAAGCAGTGTAAGTATATTGCTTAAAACTGGGAGTAATCGATTATACTTTGTGCATGTTTGTTCAATTCCCTAGTTTCAGAGTGTAGCTACTTGCAAAGTTCTGAGCTATGGGACATATAAAGATGGTGTGAACTGTTGATTATTGCAATCAAAGAGCTTAGATTCAAGTGGAGGCAGACAGACTTGAATGAGTAACTAAAATACCAGACAAAATTAAATTAGTGCTGCAATTCAGGTAAAATGAAATTTAAGAGTGCATTACTGCTTATTTCCATGCCGTTGACATTTTTCAGTGTCAGGATGAAAACCACTCCCCAGGCCCCTGGTGGATTTGCAGTCCTGTGAGATTTTGGTTGGTTGTTTAGTTTTTTTCAACCTCTTAAAATCTGCTGTGGAAAATCCATCCTATTAAGATGGTTTTGCTAGTAGATTGGAGTGCTACATGCCTTTAGCAATACTGAATTTTCTACCACTAACCTCGAGACAACTAAGAAAATAAACTGAGATGTTGACTATTTAAATCTCATTCATTTTCTTTCTCTTTCTCCTAGTCTTCTTTGAAATTATTGTCTTCTGTTATGCATTTTTCCCCATATAAAATGGGCTTAAATGTTTTAAATGAGCCTTGCTTTGCAGATACTATTTCTTGGGACCTTTGTCTCAAAATTTTTATGCTGTTCAGATATCTGGCCTTGCAAATATCCTGTTTTATGGGAGGAGGTAAAAAATGTTATCTCTGTCTTTGAGGAAGAGGAAATCTTAGTCCAGAGATTACGTGATTTATTTAAAGTTCAATAAAGGAGACAGAATTAGGATTTGTGTGCAGGATAAAGAAGTCAACTTTGGAGCCCTGGCCTGAGACCCTGTGTACTGTGTCCTCGGCCACGCTGTCCCAGTTATTTCCTCCAGCCTCATTTCTTCTGCCACCAGTGCCCTCAGCTCCTGCATCTCTGCCATTCTCCCCATAATTGCAACTGTGACCCACCCTTCTGGAAAAATTTATTCGGAGAGGGAAGTACTTTTTATTAAAAATACCATATTTTCTCTGAGAAGTACAGATAATGTTTTAAAGACTGCTCAATGCTTTCTTTTGGAGCCTTCTTAAAATTAAAATTTGTTAGAGCTGAGATGTTTTTCAGCTATATAGATTTATTTATAATGTCATTTTGTTTTCCTCATGGAAATTGAATTGTGTTTTCTGAATGAACACCCATTTCTTTCTCTTCAGTTCCTCAACTCTTAACCAAAGTGTGACTCAATTACTATATCTGAAAATAATTCAGTTTTTTTTGGAAATTGAGATATTTGTATCTTCTTTTTACAATACAAAGTAATTGCCTATATCCTTTTATATTCTGAGATTTTTTAATCTAGTGTTTTTGTTAATTAAACTTGTTAGTGTCTATACATAGTGTTAATCACTAAGTTGTGTCCAACTCTTTGTGACCCCATAGACAGTAGCCCACCCGGCTCCTCTGTCCATTCTTGCCTGGAATTCTCCAGCAAGAATACTAGAGTGTGTTGCCCTTCCCTTCTCCAGGGGATCTTCCAAACCCAGGGGTTGAACCCTCCTGCATTGCAGGCAGATTCTTCACTGTCTGGGCTTTTCAGGTCATTGTAGATTCACATGGAATGGTAAGAAATAAAACAGAGATTCCATATACTTTACCTAGTTTCCTATAGTAACATCTTGCAAAACGATAACTGCACTACCCCAACCATGATATTGACATTGATAGATAGAGTCTGGATACAGAACTTTTTTTCCATGACCACAAGGATGCTTCATATCCACTTTCCACCCTCACCTGCTCCTTAACCCCTGGCTCCCACCAATCTGTTCTTCACTTCTATAATTTTGTCATTTCACAACTTCTATATAGGTGGAATCATACAGTATATAACTTTGACTGGATTTTTTTCCTCAGGAAGTTCTCTGGAGATTTAACCAGGTTGTTGCATGTATTAGTAGTTCATCCCTTTTTATTCCTGAGTGGTGGCTCAGATGGTAAAGAGTCTCCCTGCAGTGCAGGAGACCCAGGTTCTATCCCTGGGTTGGGAAGATACCCTGGAGAAGGAAATGGCAACCCACTCCAATATTCTTGCCTGGAAAATCCCATGGATGGAGAAGCCTGGCAGGTCCGTGGGGTCGCAAAGAGTTGGACACGACTAAGCGACTTTACTTCTTAGGAGTATTCCATAGTATGGATGCACCATGGGCTTCACAGGTGGCAGAGTGGTACAAAATCCGCCTGCCAATGCAGGAGATGCAAGAGACTCAGGTTCGATCTCCTGGAGTAGGAAATGGCAACCCTCTCCAGTATTCTTGCCTGGGAAGTTCCACAGACAGAGGAGCCGGGTTGGCTACTATCCATGGGATTGCAGAGAGTCGTGAGTTTAATCATTTTCCCATTGAAGGACATTTGAATTGTTTCCCCTTTTTGATTGTTACAAGTAAATGTGCTATAAACATTTGAATACAGAATTTTGTGTGAAAATAAGCCTTCATTTCTCCTGGATTAGTGCCCAGAAGTACAGTTACTAGGTTGTTTGGCAGTTGCATTTGTAGTGTTTTAAGAAACTGCCAAACTGTTTTCCAGAGTGACTGGACCATTTTACACTCCCATGAGCAGTGTGATCCAGTTTTCTCCATATCCTTAGCATTTGGTGGTGTTGCCATTTTTAATTTTACCCATTCTGATAGATGTGTAGTAACATATCATTGCCTTTGTGTTTTGCATTTCTCTAATGACTTATGTTGAATATCTCTTTGTGTGCTTATTTGCCATCTATATATNGCATTTGGTGGTGTTGCCATTTTTAATTTTACCCATTCTGATAGATGTGTAGTAACATATCATTGCCCTTGTGTTTTGCATTTCTCTAATGACTTATGTTGAATATCTCTTTGTGTGCTTATTTGCCATCTATATATCTGTATTTTATCTTCACTGAAATGTTTGTCTTTTTTCCCTGTGTTCTAATTGGATTGCTTGCTTTTTAGTTGTTGAGTTTTGAGTGTTCTTTATATATCCTAGCTACTAGTCCTTTGTTGGATACATGGTTTGCAAATAGTTTCTGCCAGTCTGTAGCCTGTCTTTTTATCCTCCTACAGGGTCTTTCAAAGATCAAAAATTTTTAATCTGGGTAAAGTCCAGGATATCAGTATTTCCTTTTATGGATCCTGCTTTTGTTGTCAGGCCTAAGAACACTTTGCCTAACCTAGATCACAAAGATTTTCTATCATAATTTTTTTCTAAAAGTTATGTATTTAGGTTTATATGTAAGAGTCCCTGATACATTTTGAGGTAATTTCTGTAGAAGATGTGCAACTTAGATTGAGATTAACTTTTGCTTGCAGATGTCCAATTACTCTACACCATTTGTTTAAAAGGTTGCATTTCTTCCATTGAATTGTATGTTCACCTTTGTCAAAAACCAGTGGGCATATTTATGTGGATCTATTTCTGGTTTCTGTATTCTGTTCCATTGATTTTTTAAAATTTATTTATTTTAATACTTTACAATATTATATTGGTTTTGTCATACAATGACTTGAATCCACCATGGTGTATATGTGTTCCCCATCCTGAACCCCCCTCCCACATCCCTCCCCATCCCATCCCTCTGGGTCATCCCAGTGCACCAGCCCCAAGCACCTGTATCACACATCGAACCTGGACTGGCGATTCATTTCACATATGATAATTCACATGTTTCAATGCCATTCTCCCATATCATCCCACCCTTGCCCTCTCCCACAGAGTCCAAAAGACTGTTAATACATCTGTGTCTCTTTTGCTGTCTTGCATACAGGATTATTGTTACATTTTTCTAAATTCCATATATATGCGTTGTATATTGTATTGGTATTTTTCTTTCTGGCTTACTTCACTCTGTATAATAGACTCCAGTTTCATCCACCTCACTAGAACTGATTCAAATGTATTCTTTTTAATGGCTGAGTAATATTCCATTGTGTATATGTACCACAGCTTTCTTATCCATTCATCTGCTGATGGACATCTAGGTTGCTTCCATGTTCCATTGATTTATGTGTATATCCTTCTGCCAATCGGAGAAGGCAATGGCATCCCACTCCAGTACTCTTGCCTGGAAACTCCCATGGATGGAGGAGCCTGGTAGGCTACAGTCCATGGGGTCGCTGAATCAGACACGACTGAGCGACTTCACTTTCACTTTTCACTTTCATGCATTGAAGAAGGAAATGGCAACCCACTCCACTGTTCTTGCCTGGAGAATCCCAGGGATGACGGAGCCCAGTGGGCTACCGTCTGTGGGGTCGCACAGAGTCGGACACGACTGAAGTGACTTAGCAGCAGCAGCAGCAGCAGCCCTCTGCCAATACCACAGTCTTGATTACCATAGCTGTATATAGTAAATTGTATATTGGTTAGATGGATTATCCCCACTTTATTTTTCTTTACAAAATTACTTTAGCTACTCTAATTCCTTTGCCTTTCCATGTAAACTGTAGAATAATCTTATTTACACTTTAAAAATATTGATATACATTTGATAGGAATTTCATTCAACCTGTCTTATCAATTTGGGGAAAATGGACATGTTCCTATGTTGAGTCTTACATCCCATTAATATACTGTTTCTCTCCATATACTTGACTCTTTGTTTCTTTCATCAGCATTGTACAGTTTTCTGCATATAAATCCTCTACATGTTTTGTTGGATTTACAGATAAGTATTTCTCTTTTTCTGAGCAATTTTAAATGGTATTGTATTTTTAAACTTCAGTGTCCATGTTTTCATTGCTAGCATATAGAAATACAGCTTAATTTTTGTGTATTTAACTTGTATCCAGAGATGTTGCTAAAAGTACTTATTAGGTAAGGGAGGAGTTTTTGGTAGATTCCTTGGGCTTTTCTATATAGACAATCATGTCATCTAAAAAAATAAAGTTTTATTTCTTCCTTTCCAGTCTACATGTATTTATTTCCTTGTATTACCTTATTGCACTGAAATGGCAACCCACTGCAGTATTCTTGCCTAGAGAATCCCAGGGATGGGGGAGCCTGGTGGGCTGCCGTCTATAGGGTCGCACAGAGTCGGACATGACTGAAGCGACTTAGCCACACACACACACACACACACACATGTCAGAACTGGCATCCTTCACACACACACACACACACACACACACACACACACGTCAGAACTGGCAGAACTATGTTAAATGAGTGATTGGAGCAAATATCCTTATTTTTACCCCAGACTTAGAGGGAAATCATTGTCTTTCATCATTAAAGATAATGTTAGCTGTATCAGGTTGAGGGAGTTTCCTCCTGTTCGTATTTTTCTAAGAGTTTTAATCCCAAATGACAATTGAATTTTATTGAATACTTTTTTACTACCTCAATTGATATAATCATACATATTTTTTCTTTATCTTGATAATACAGTGAATTACTTTTATTGATTTTTAAGTACTGTACTAGTTTTGTATTCATTGAGTAAACCTCACTTAATCATGGTATAATATTCTTGTTAATATTACTGAATTCTATTTATTATTTCATTAAAGATTTTTGTGTCTATATTCATGAGGGACATTGGTTTGTAGTTTTGGTTTGTTTTTTGGATTGTCTGTCTGGTTTTAGTATTGTTGTAATACTGGTCTCATAAAATGAGCTGGGAAGTATTCCCTCCTGTTCGGTTCTTCTGGAAGAGATTGTATATTATTAGTGTCAGTTCTTTCTTAAATATTTGGTAGAATTCTCCAATAAAACTGTTGTGCCTGGAGACTTCTTTTTTGAGAGTTCTTAAATTTTGAATTTAATGTTTTAATAGATAAGGGGATATTCAAATTGTTTGTTTCATAGTAGACGAGTTGTGGGTTTGTATTTTTTGAGGAATTAGTACATTTCATCCAAGTTTTCAAATTTATGTTCATAGAGTTGTTTGTAGCACTTCCTTGTTATCCTTCTGATATCTGTAATGTCTGAAGTGAAGCCTCTCTTTCATTACTGACATTGGTAATTTTCGTCTTTTTTTTCTTCACTAAGATTTATCCATTTTATTGATTTTTTTCAAAGAACCAGCTTTTGGGTTTCATCAATTTTCTCTGTGTTTTCTGTTTTAAATTTTATTGGTTTTTCTCTTTATTATTTCCTTTCTTCTGCTTGCTTTGGGTTTATTTTGCTCTTGTTTCTAGATTCTTGAGGTAAGCATTCAGATTATTGATTAAAGATTTTTTCTCTTTTTAATGCATATAGTTAGTAATATAAATTTCTCTCAGCACTGATTAATAGCTGTGTCTCAAAAATTTTTATATGTTGAATTTTCATTTTCATTCACTTCAGTGTATCTTTTTAGCTCTCTTAAGACTTCTTTGATCCATAGATTATTTAGAAGTATGTTATTTAGTTACAAGTATTTGGAGATTTTCCTGTTATCTTTCTGTTAATGACTTCTAGTTTGATACCACTGTGGTTAGAGAATGTACTCTGTATATATATATATTTTTTAATGTATTGAAACATATACCAAGGGTATATGTTCTGTGGGTACTTAAAAAGAGGCATAGTTTTGCTTAGTGAATTCTTTTTTTTTCATGATATTGTGAGATATCTTCTTTTATCTTTTCCTTTCTAAGTAGAGGGCTTCGTTTAACCATTCTTTAGGATAGGTCTACTGGTAACAATGTCTCTTAGTTTTCCTTAATGAGAATGCCTTGATTTCTTTTCTTTCCTAAGGGGTATCTTCTCTTCTATAGGATTCCAGTTGACAGTTCTTTTCTTCCAACACTTGAAAAATATTGTGCCACTTTCTTCTGGACACTTGATTTTTGATGAGAAATCTCCTGTTATTCAAACTGTTTTTCCCATATAGGTCAGGTTTCATTTTTCTGTTGCTGCTTTTGAGATTTCTTTCTTTACTTTTCAGAAGTTTGACTATGATAACATCTTACTGTGGATTTCTTTGGAGTAAACGCCAGACAGTATTTCCTTTTATTATAAATCTGAAGTTTATGTTACTTGCCAAATTTGGTAGTGTTGAAAGTGTTAGTCTTTCAGTCGTGTCTGACTCTGCAACCCCATGGACTGTAGCCTCTGTCCATGGAATTCTCCAGGCAAGAATGCTGCAGTAGATTGCCATTCCCTTCTCCAGATCTTCCCAACCCAGGCATCAAACCTGGGTCTCCCAAATTGCAGGCAGATTCTTTACCATCTGACCCATCAGGGACTGAAAACAAATTTGAAAAGGTTTCAGCAGTTATATCTTTGAGTGCATTTTCAGCCCCAGCCTCTTTCTCCTCCTTTTTGGTACTCTGATAGCATCTCATCACAGCCCAGCAAAGATGAAAATTCCCCATCTGGCCTTTGTGGGCAGGTAAGGGTAAGACATAGCTTCTCTGTGGAATGCAGCTGGAATCAGGCAGTTATTATCTGATAGTTTTCTGTCTTGCTGTCCTTAGGCTGGAGATAGCAGATTTTTGTTAGGAATTTTTTCATCTGTTGGTATTTTTGGATTTCTGGCTTCTTCAGCTCCAAGTTGAGGGTAATGAGACAAAAACCAAACACACGCACACCCAGGTGGCTCAACCATTATGTCATTGCTCGGGTCCCAAAGTCCCTAGCCAATCTGCCTTCCTTGCTCCACATATCAGAGTCTTATGTTTGTTTTATATATAATGTCCAATATTTTTTTTAATTTTAAGTATAATTGATTTATAATGTCATGTTAGTTTCTAGTGTATAGCAATGACTCAGTTTTATACATATATGTATATAAAGTATATTTTCTTTTTCAGATTCTTTTCCATTATAGGTTATTATAAGCTATTGAATATAGTTGCCTGTGCTATACGGTAGGACCTTGTTTGTCTATTTTATATACAGTAATATGTAGCTTCTAATCCCAAACTATTAATTTACCCCATCCAGGATTTTCTTTTTCGATTCAGTCTTTTTTCCTGACTGGGTATGTTTTCTTAAATTAAGATATAATTTACATGCCATAAAATTCAACCTTTACAAATGTACAATTCAGACATTTTTAGAACATTCACAAGGTTGTCAAACCATCAATACTGTCTAACTGTAGAATATTTGTGTGTGTGTGTGCATGCACGCTCAGTCGTGTCCGACTCTCTACAGCCCCATGGAGCCTACAACTGTAGCCTGCCAGGCTCCTCTGTTCATGAGATTTTCCAGGCAAGAATACTGGAGTGGGTTTCTGTTTCCTTCTCCAGGAGAATCTTCCCAACTCAGGGATCAAACCCGTATCTGTTGCATCTCCTGCATTTGCAGGTGGATTCTTTACCACTAGTGCCACCCGGATATTTCTGTCATCCCATAAAGAAACCCCATACCCAAAGCAGTAATTTCCTATGCCTTACTTTTACCAGCTCCTGGTAATCACTAATCTATGTTTTGTATCTATGACTTTGCCTCTTCTGAATATTTCATAAAAATGCAATCATACAACATGTGACCTTTGTGTCTGACTTCTTTCACTTAGCATAATGTTTTCAAGGTTCATCATTGTTCTAGCATGTGTCAATACTTTATTTTAATGCTAAACAATATTCTTTTATATAGCTATTCCTGATGTCTCAGATGGTAAAGAATCCACCTGCTGTGCGGGAGACCTGGGTTTGACCCCTGAGTTGGGAAGATTCCCTGGAGGAGGGCATGGCAACCCACTCTAGTATTTTTGCCTGGGGAATCCCCATGGACAGAGGAGCCTGGTGCGCTACAGTCCATGGGATCACAAGGAGTTGGACACAACTGAGTGACTAAACACAGCACCACAATTGGTGTATCTTCTCATCATTTGATAGATGTTTGGTTTATTTATGTTTTTTGACCATAATGCTGCTAAAACATTAGCATACATGTTTTTGAGTGAACTTGTTTTCAGTTTTCTTAGTTATATACCTAGAAGTTGAATTCTTGGTCAGATGTTAAGTCTGTGGTCAGATAGATGTTAATTTTTTGAGGAACTGCCAAACTGTGTTCCAAAGCAGCTGCACTTTGCATTCCCACCAGTAGTGTAGGAGGGCTCTTTTTTTCTCCACATCCTCAACAATACTTCTTGTTGTCCATCGTTTTGATTATAGTCATCTTTGTGGGTGTGAAGTGGTATTTTCATTGTAGTTTTGATTTGCATTTTCCTAATAAGTAATGATGTTGAGCACCTTTTAATGTGCTTATTGGCAATTATACATCTCATGTGGAGAGATAGCTATTCATATCCTTGGCCTGTTTTCTTTTTTTAGTTGGGTTATTTTTCTTTTTATTGTTGAGTTACAAGAGTTCTGTTATATACTCTGGATAGTAGACCCTTATCTGAAGGATAATTTGCAGATATTTCCTCCTATTTTGTGGGTCATCTGGGGATTTTCTTGTACTTAGCTGGAGGAGTAGAGAAAAGTACATCCTACCTCATCTTCCTGGAAGCAGAAGTCTAGTTTTATAATACCTTTGGAAGGGCCAAAGTATTTTCATTGCCAGAAACCCAGTGTATTTTAAAGTCAGTATGGAAGAAATGTAATTCTTTTGTTTGATTTTTTGTTTCAGATTTTAAAAATTATGTTAAAGTCAATTTAAGGGAAAGATTTTCATTTTTTGTATTCATTTTTGTGTGTGTGTGACTTACCTCTCTGTATATTCAGTACTGCAGCCTGTGGGTTATGAGCCAGGATATGGATCTCTTTAGCCCGCTGGCTAGCCGTCAGGGCCTGAGACGGCCCAAACCTCGGTGTTGTGTCCAAATGTTATCACTTATGTGTGCCTGCCATAAGGCAAAAAGTGTGAGGAATCCTGGCTGTGAAAACACCAAACTGACTTTAAAGGTCAAGTAAGAGTAAGGAATTCCTGTCTGAGGTATGATTTTAAGCTCTGCAGTCAGAGTAGTAGAAATAGGCACAGGAACAAATGAGCATTTCTCATTTCTAGGCTAAATAGATGGGTCTTTAATCTTTTCTTACCAAACAGTGAGCAACTCAGAGTTAATCCCAAGAAATCGAGAATTTTGTGGCATCTCCAATCTTCACCCAAATCGCCTTCTACTGAGTTCTTCAAAGCCAGATATCTTCTTCCTGGGTAAAGATAATATTTTATTTCTGTCCTTCTGACGCTACTTCTCTTATAAATTCAAACACCATTGTATAGCCATGGCTAGAAATATCAGAATTATTTTGAACTTCAAATATTTCTTTTGTTCCATAGGTGCCTGAGTGTATCTTCCCAGCTCCCCAGCACTGCCAGACTGTGCCCAGAATGGATTATGCTTCAGATGAAATCCCTGCCGGCACTTTGTTCAGTCACCACCGCAGGGTCCTTGTGTATTCTCAAGCACCCTCTCTGGGTTCCTGCTCTGTAGCCCTGCAGGCTGATTAAGGGACAATTTCCAAACCACAGGGCTCTCCCTTTGTTAGGCTCCTAAACGCTTTCATTTCTGGCATTATTCTCTCATTTCAATCTATATTCAATCTAATTTCAAATTTCTTTAGCTCTAAAAGTTCATAGACTATCTCCACTCAGTCTTTTCTAGCTGTTTTTTTTTTTAATTCATCTTACTTTTCTTATCTCCATACAAACTAGTCATTTACTTTTTTTCTTCTTAGTCTTTACTTTTCCTGAATATCTGCTAATAGCCTTGATCCTAAGCACTGAAACTCATTACAGACTAGGTACTCTTCATCACTACTTGGTATTTAATTCTGTTTCTTATGCCAAAGGAAGAAATGTATGTGAAAGCCTTTTACAAACCAGAAAGCACTATGCGCTCGTGTAACTTATTGAGATTAACAAAGGACCTCTGTGCCTCTTTTCATGCTTTCTGCTCCTTCCGAGCCAAAAGAACTTCTCCATAGAGGAGGGAAATATTGAAGAAAAATAAAGCAGTGGAATTGTCTCTTAGCAACTGAGTTCCTGCCTTATAAATCTTAACCACTTTAGATTACTGCTGCTCAAAATCACTTGCTTTTCTTACTGGCTCAGTACAAATAAGGTTATTACATTATAGGAAAACAAAGGAAAAACTCTAATGAATGAACCCCTCAGTTCGTTGTTTGTGCTGTATCTTTGCTTAGCAATATCAATATAGTTGAGTTGTCTCTTTCTCTTGATTCCACTTGTAAAACCTTTTTATGTATCTTTTTTTTTTTTTGCAACTTAAATTATAAACTAAGTAGAGGCTAAATATCACCTTATATATTTCTATTACCTGAGTCCTGAAACAATATACTAGTATGTAACATATATGTACTATATATAAATCAAGTTGTGTATAGCTTAGAGAAAATCAGGCATCCAAAAACTCAAAGCAAATTGGGGTATGATTATTTACATTATAATGTGATCCATTATAAGGATTCTTCAGCTAGTAGATCTTCATAGTATTTCTCATTTAGCAAATATTTTTGAGTGCCTCCAACACTAGACAGTGGAAAGGATGAAGATATTCTGTGTATGTGTTTGTCTGTGTGTGTGTGTGTAAATAGTTATTTGGGGCTTTCAATATAATAAGATAGATAAGACTTACACACAAATAAAGCAGTACAATGATAAATGCCTTGTGAGTGGTAAGCTGAGTGCTGTAGAAGTTCAGAGGAGGGAAAGGTCACTTCCAGCTGGGTGAGCTATTATGATTATGGGGGTAAGGTGATATGTTAGAGAGCCAAAGACTCACAGAGAGTTTGTCAAGTTTAGTAATTAAGGCAAGATTGAAGAGGTAGGTAAGATGTTGGCGCCTTCAGTAGTAGAGCAAGGAGTTTAAACTTCAGTCAGTAAGCAGTGGGGAGCCACTAACTTTCTTTTTTAATCAAAGTCTTGTCTAGGGAAATTTATCTGGCAGTAATATGTAATTTGAATTAAAAAAATTATTCTGTTGATAGTCTTTTAGCCTCCTTACTTTTGTATAAAATAAAAATGTGTTTATAAATAAGTCAATTATAGAATTGATTCATTTGTATTCTTTTTAAAAGGTAGTAAAAAAAGCTGTTTTCAGATGAAATTAGATCCAGTAAGGTGAGCTGCTTAGTTAAGATACAAGCCGTACATGAAGTGGGGTGAAAATACTGCTTTTCATACTTTCTGAAATCATTTTTAGGGATTTCTTTTATGTTGATTAGTCATTTCTCCAACTGAAGCAATGCAGAAATCTTCCATTTTCTTTTATTTCCCCCCTACAGGAGAGAATGAATAGCCATAATGAAAAAAGCTTCTTATCAATAGCACTCTTAGATTTATTCATAATTTTGCCAAGTATTTGTACACCTCTGCAAAAGACTTTGCTTCTCTGCCTTCTCCTTTAGTGGAAAAAATAATCAGTAGGAATGAAAACATACCTCACAGGGTCATTGTGAGGCTCTGCTGGTACAAAGATGAAGTGCTGTGTAAATATTCTGAAAATGTTGTTAACTGACTTAGAAATGGATTTTAGACACATTGTTAATGGAAACTGCTATAGACTGGAAATGCAGTGTTTTAATAATAAAGACTATATGATAAGGTTGGCTGTTGTTTCCCATGCATAGCATGCCTCAGGGAATTTGAGAGCATGAAATGGTTCCCACCTGCTACTATGAAGAAAGTAACACTTCCTACATATTTACCTCACAGTGAAATCATGTTTTTAAAACAGCACAGCTAGAGAAGCAGTGTGTTTCTATGAGCCATGTTAGAAACCAGGAGGTTGAGAATACTAATCTCAACTTAGTTACTAACTTGCTCTCTCCAGACAAGTCAGTGGACCTTTTTGTACCTCAGTTTTTCAACAATTCTGGAAGGAGACCTGAAGCTTCTCCAGCGAAAAGAAACTAACTGCCACGTCAATAGCCTGGCACTGTAAGGGGCAGAGGAACGTGCAACCAGAAGCTCCTATAAAGTTGTTTAAGAATAAGACTGTGGGACAGTGAAGAGCATGCCATTTGCCCTGTCTTCTAACCCAATATTGACCAGTTGAGTTCCCGCCCAAGTGCAGACTTGCACAGGAGAGGCGATGAGTCTGGGAAGGATTCACGGTTTCCACTGTGGAGATCTGGTCAACATCTCAGGTTCATTCCAGCTTGAAGAACCTAGAAAAGATTATATTTGATTCCAGCCTTGGTCTTTGGTCCTTTTTGGATCTCTTCTGAAGTGTTCTCAGTGTCTGTCTTGAGAAGCCTCAGGCCTTCTGAGCAGCCCTACTACTGTCACGTCTCTCTGAGCTTTTGGAAGGATACAATCTGGGTTCAGGACTACATTGAATCAGTCCTGCTCTTCGGTTCTGATCTGGGGACTGTGTGTTGTCAGATGAAAAAAGAATGTTCTAATTCAGGGAGATTTTATTCCATGATGGTATAGATTTAATAATAACAAGTGCTGTAAGTTGTTTTTTGAAAATGTGCTCTGGGTTTCAGAGAAATAATTTTCTTTCTCTGCTTGTCATCTACACATGAAGAAAAGTTCAGAACAGTGCTTAAAACCATAAGTTCATACCATTAATCGGAAGCATTTCTTTTACCCAAAGTTTGTGACTGAAACTGACTAGTTGCTCTCAAGGCTTAAAAGTTAGGAGCACAGTTTTAGAAATGAAAAATTATTTTTAATGTTTTCGTTTTGTTTTGTTTTGTTTTGTTTTTGCTATACATGAGAGGTGCCAGATAGAGCTTACTGTGCTGAACTGAATCAAATTGAAGCATGCTCGGTAAAAAATAATAGCCCCTGGCTTAAGAACCAGACTTTAGTTCATTCGGAAACCATAAGGATCCTGGCCCAGTTTTAATGCATGAAAACTCTCCAAACCACCTTGGCTAGAACCTAGCGTTATAGAACCAGGCCATAAAATATGAGGGTGGGGGACTCCCCACAGTGCTGAGGATCTGCTGTGATTTCTCAGCAAATCAAATCCATGGTGAATACTGGTGTACAGACTGTGTGGTCTAGTTCAAGCTGCAGTATCAGCATGAATAGTGGAAGACCAAGTTCAGGGAAGAGAAGGAAAAACCACAAAGATTCAGCGAAGAGGAAAGGGTTACTTGGCCGGGCACAGCAGCTCATTTTAGACATTGAGAGTTTGTTGCTTCTTTCACTTCCTCTGCACACCTTCCCCACAAAAAAAGCTTATGGGGCGAATAAATGGAGGATGAAAGGCTTAACTCAAAAAGAAAAGAAATTACATAAAGTGATCATTTATAGTGCTTGGGGGGACTTCTTAATGTTTATTGGGTATGCACCTCAGCTTAACACATTTGACCAAAACATTTCCCTGGATTCCTTATCTTTTAATAATGCCGTATAATCCTAAAGACTATTTACTATGTCTGATCCATTTGTCTACTGCAGTTCTGTAAAAACAGGATGGGAAGGCTCAGACGTCATTTTCTTCCATTAAAAGCATATTTTAAATCCGTCTCTTTTTAGGTAACAGTATGACTAAATACATTGAGAAGCTAGAAGAGATCAAAAAAAGTGAGTAACACTATTTATGGTGTGGGGTAATGGAACCCTATAGTAGCTCTGTAAGTTGGTTATTAACAATCCTAACCATCCTCTACAGGTGACTCGGGTACAAAGCTATGGGAGTCAGGTGAGCATGGCAGATACCTTGAAGGATGTGGGAAACACTGTACCATCGGGTCAGCTGCTGAGGTTGTGGTCTTTGGGTCTGAGTTCTGCCCACCTTAAATCCCATGGGAGATATTAACGTTGGACTATGAAATAATCTCTAGTGAAGCAGTGAGAACCCCAGCTTCTAGTTTCATTGTACTGCAGTCTTTATGATCTGTATTCAAGGGACTTAATCTTTCCTATTTTCTTATTTTCTCTGTACCTGAGATAGGAGTAATAATATCTTATTTCATAGCATTCTTTTTAGTATAAATTCGACAGTATTCATGAAAGACTTAGAGGTGTGAGAAAGAGCTTATTCTTAAAGTGGTGTTATGCATTATAAATTCATTGCAATCAGCTTTCTTTTAATTAAAAATCATATTTCATGCACATCCTTTTAAAAAACTAATCTTCGGCAAAGATATGCTTCTAGTCACTGAGTGCACTGTGCTTGCACAAAATCATAATTTTTCAATCTGTGTCCAAAACAGATGTAAAATGTACACATCATGGCCAGAATCAGAGAAGCAGAGACATCTGTTTTCTAAGATGGATTTGCTCATAGCTTCAGTAGGAGAACCCAGTGCTAGGGCAGTATTGAGCTAATGGCAGCAGAGAGGTGCCCTGACTGGTAGCAGTTCAAGACCTGGCTTTGGTAGAATATACCTTCTGGGAAGAAAATATTACAAATCCAGAATTCACCAGAAATTTTGTTTTTACATAGCAGGACTTTTAATTTAAATGATAATGTTCCTTTTCCTTTTGAATTGCTGCAGTATTGAGAAACCCCAGACAATAGACATGGACTCAGGAGCAGCTCCGTGCTGAATCTCTTTTTTGCTCCATTTAGCTATAACGACTGATGCTATAGACATTTGTTTTTTAATGTGTAATGTCACAGTATCCTTTTTTTTCTTATATATTTTATACTTTATACATTTATGCTGTATATTTAAAATGTTATATATCTGCAAAATATTCCACTTTACATACATACATATGTGTACATTAAATTTTTAAACTATGAAAAAAATCTTGTTTACTCACCTAAACTTTATTGTTGTCATCCTTAATTCATCCACTGTGAGAAAAATTCAACTGGCCTGCTTCTGTTCTGGTTTGTAGCCTTTTTCACCTCCTTAAGCGTAGGTAGCTGCGTGTAAACTCACCCATCCACACCAAAATTTGTCCCATATAAAAATTGTCCCATTCCACCCAGCTTGCTGAAACCCTGTTTAAAATATTCCTCATAAAAGCACAATGTGGTTTCTGTGATATATAAACTTTAGATGGAGCTTATCTCTCAAAAGAAATACCTGTGGGTTAGAGTCCTTGAAAATGCGTACTTCACCTTCCCTCTTCAGAGGTTCTGGGCTTCCTTTTAGTAAGACAGGAGGTTCCACTCACCTTGTTTCACACACTTTGTGCTGATACTCCAGCTAGAATTACTTCAGGTTCTGGTTTGGGATCTTGGAAAATATTCCCTTCTCTTTTCCTGTCTTCTGTTGTAGGTGTTCTTTTGGGTCAGAAGGAGGAGAATGTTGCCTTGTTCTGTGACACCCTAAACCCATCTCTTTTCTCAGATTACCTTAGATGCCATGTCTTTCTGTGAAATCACAAACCTTGTCCTGTTACTTCCTTTGATTTGTCTTCCACTGTGAGCCCACTTCCCTTTGCTAATAACGCGTTTTAATAGAACCCTGAAAACGCAGAATTCCTTTGTGATCTGAATATTCTTTCAACTCTGCCCGGGGAAAATAGACACCCTGTGTCTATTGACCATTCACAAAGCCCATTCTTGGCTTCTGGTGGTTAGATAACACTGGTTGGACCCGGCATGAAGCATCCTAGATAGTTAGGTCTCTGTCCTTCCAGTAACTCGAGAGAGACACACTTAGACTCCAGACTTACCGGAGAAGCAAAACTTGATAACATTTCTGAAACTAGGATTGTTTGTCTCCATTATAGAGTCCGGGAGAAGCTACAGTAGCAGAAGCTCCATTCTTAAAGCTCTGTTCGCCCTTGCAAGGACAGACTGACAGAGCTTTCCAAGTTATCCTTTTTATAAAATTTAAGACTTGCTGTAAAACGTCTAGCTTAATCTTTTATCTGAGTAATAATGTCAGAAAGTCCTCATGATGGCTGTCCTTCCAAACCAGAACCAGGTATGTAGAGTTCAGGTTCAAATGTGCAGTGCAATTTCTAGTGCTTATGAGAGGATGCTGGAAATGCCGATTATTAGAAAACAGCAGTGCCTGTTGTCTTATTTAAGGTGATTTCTATTTAAAGAGGTTTTAATGTGTGTATTTTGTACATAGAATGTGAAGAACTAGAGTAGTATTTCCAACTATGTTAACTATACCAAAAGAATAGCAATGGATTAATGCCACAGTGCAAACTACTTTGAAAGCTATTGACTATTTTCTTTGGCTGACTCATTGCCATTTTGATTTACATAAATGACTTTGGGTGGGCAAGTTGGTGGCAACTGAGAGAAATACTGTAGTTGAGTTGCACTTTCTAAAGCTTCTGCTCAGCTTATTCAGGTCTGCATCCTGATGTGTTTTAGAAGCTACTTTGCGTCTAGGTTTGTTATCATGTTGTATCTAGAAGAAACTGTTTTAAGAATTTCCTGGAAGAAAAATCCATTTTTAGCCAAATTGCTATCTTTAGAACATTTTAGAACAGAGAAGCTTTAGTTCCTCATCAGAAAGGGTCTTGATGTACTTAGAGAAGGCATGTTTTTAAGATAGTATCATTTCCCGACTCTGAGCCTCAAGGTGTTTGGTAAACCATGCTCACGTTATCCTCCAACGTAGCTCTCTGGTCTATGCTGGTTTTTTGGAAAATTCATGGGAATGATTAGTATAACCAAGTAAATAATATTAAGTACCTTTAATCCTTTCCTTTGCTAGGATTCTTTGTTTATGAGACTAAAGTAATTATCCAGCTAACCTTCAGTAATTCTGAAATAATGAGGTAGTATTTAAGGAGTCAAGGATGTCAGTATAAACTAGAAGAAGAGTGAAGAGTAGGAGTGGGCAGGAGTTCAATGCTGGAAACTCTTCAGAATTGGCAAGTCTTCTTCAGAAAAGTTTAGGGAGGCCAGCTTTTAACATGCCTCTATGGGACAAATAATAAAGTGAGATTGGCTGTATTTCTTAAAACTGTTTAATATGTGAAGAATTATTAACACAAACAAATGCAAAAGTTTGAGTTATGTCTCAGAATTGTAAAGATAGCACTGAGTAAATATTGATGTTTTCAGTTGATTTTTTTTTCTAATTTTGGTTTTAAAAAAACCCACAACACAAGATTTACCATTATAAATCTTTCATTATAAATTTTTCAGTGTACAGTTCACTACTGTTAAGTCTATTTACTTTGTTGTACAATAGATCTCTAGAACTTTTTCCTATTGCCAAACTGCAATAAGTTGATTTTTACTGAAGTAAAGTTGAAGGAAAATTGATATAAGAGATTATCAGGACCAATCATAAGTTTGTGCCCAGTATTGTACTCCAGGAAAAAAAGGTTGTCCTCCGTTTCTAGGACAGATAAAATAGTAGGGTATAAATGTCTTACCAGCTCTTGACCTAGGGTACTTCAGTTTCTCTGGGTCTCTGTCCTCATTTGTAAAATTCAGATATTTATCCCCTACTTGTTCTGAGAAGGATTTAAAGGACTTACAAAAATGTATGCAATACAATGGGGTCAAAGTAGAGACAGCATAGTAAGGATAACTGTAGACCAATAAAAATAAAGGGAAGAGGTCAAATCGCTGGACCCAAAAAGGTAGCTTAGAGTTTCAGCTGGAGGCTTCTCCTGGCCAGACAAAAATGGTGCAACACCTGCCACATTTAATTCTGAAGCTATCATAAGGATCAAATGAGGCAATACAAGGAAATACATGTAAATAACTGGAAATATATACCATTTTTTGGTACATTTCTTGATGAAGTTTCTTGATGACTAGAAAAAATTAATACCTCCAAGGAAGCAAAATAAACCTGGAAAAATATTTGTCCCGTTCTGCTTTGCAGATTATAGATACAAAAAAGATGAGCTTTTCAAGAGACTGAAAGTAACAACTTTTGCCCAGCTGGTAAGTTTAATGATCTTCCATTGAAATAAAGACTATCTAATTTGTGCTACTTTCTATATTTCTAAATTCAACTCTGAGTAATGTTTGCAGAGGGTTTTCTTCTGCTTCTTTATATTTCACCTATGAGAGGGCTAATTGGTATGAAACTTCTTTTCTTTGAAAAGAATTTTATACAGTAAAATATAAATTCTACTTTTTATTCATCAAATTTGTAGTTGAAGTTTTACTTTTCCTTGTCAATTTATCTTAATAATGAGAATCTAGAATTCTGGGTTCTTTATTGCTTGGGTGTATTTCTCTGTGAAAAGCACGTAATATCCCATCTATGACTGTACTCTTTTTTCCAAGTCTTTCTGCCATGGGCTATTTTGTTACTTTAGGAAAGTCACTTTCTTCTTTCACTTGAAAATTATGGACAAAATGTCTCTCTGGCCCCCAAACAAGGGTTTCAGTGATGTACAACTCAAGGTGGATGTTAGTCTAATGAGCTAAGTTGTGAAAAGTGATTTACTTATTTTTTCATTTGAATTCTACCTACTATTTTTTAAATGTTTATTGGAGTATAATTGATTTATAATGTTGTATTAGTTTCAGGTGTACAGCACAGTGATCAGTTATTATATGTATATATATTCTTTTTCAGATTCTTTTCTCATATAAGTTATTATGGAATATTGAGTTCCCTGTGCTATACAGTAGGTCCTTGTTAATTATCTATTTTATATATAGTAGTATATGCATATTAATCACAATCTCCTAATTTATCACTTCCTACAACAGAAAAGTACTTTAAAAACTATGTATTGGGTGTACAACATTATAATCAATATAGCCATAATTCATTTATTTCTTCATTGAATAATTTCTAATACAATGCTGTTATGCATTTTTTAAGAATAGCATGTTATATTGAAACTAGAATATACATGAAGGAAGTTTTAAACTCTTTATGTTTCTTGTCCAAAATTATCCTTTTGGTCTTTTAAGATTATCGTGTAATGTTTTAAACAAATTTTTTCTTCTGAAATAAAGAAAATGTAATTACTGCCATCAAAGTAAGAAGACCTGAGATTAAGTCTTCAACTTGGGACACTGACAGTTTCTTAAAACAGGAGATCTTTGATGTTTGATATTTCCTCGTCTTCGAATTGCCTCTGTTTAAAGACAAACATACACACATCTACACATTTCATTCTGTTTTCTATCAGGTCATCCAGGTTGCGTCCCTATCTGATCAAACACTGGAAGTGACAGCTGAGGAGATTCAAAGGCTAGAAGGTAATGAGAATTGAGGATTTGGGGGAAATGACAAATTGACCATTTGACTGTGGGATCCTGTGCTATTGTATTCACAGGGACTTTGATGTATCTGTCTGTAATTAGATTGTGACTCTGAGAAATGCTATCTGGTGCTTTGCTAATTCTTATTTCTTTAAAAAAAAAAGCTGTCTGCTTTACTGGTTGTAACATTTTTAGTCTTAAATGTTTTAAATGTGTTTAACATACTGATTAATTCTTTAAACAAATATTTTTTTCTGCTCTCTGTATATGTACAGGCCACAGAGTTAGGTGCTATGAGACTACAAAGATGAAAAAGACACAGCTCTGCTTACATGGAGTCATATGAATTTCTGTTATACGAGTAACCTGTCTTTCTGTTATTATTTTCCTCCCCAATACACGTGTGCACATGCACACCGTGGCCTTCGGGGCATGGAATCTCAACAGGTGCAAGTTAAGGGTGAGACTGTCTCAGGCTGAGGAGCAGCCTGAGCAAAGGCACGGAGAAGAAGTCCAAGCGTGTTTGGGGAATCACATAACCCTGTCTGGCTGGGGTCTGAAGTGAGGGTTATGAGATAAGGCTAGCAAGATAGGCACCAGATCTCCTTTCTTAAATACCAAGTTGAAAAGAAAGCCTCTTAGGTGTACTATCATGAAAAGAATCCACAGAGCAAAGGTCTTTATTCATCCTGAAGTCCTCAGCTGTCAATGTGCGGCTGTTTGTTGAAGGGGGATGTGTTTTGTTAAGGTTGATGTAGGCCAGGAATTTGACTTCTGATTTCAAGACAAGTTTCTCAGGAAGTCTGAACACCGGGTTTGTACAACTCAACTGTCATTTCCCCGGGCTTGTTTTTGTTAGGGAGGATAAAGAGAATCTGAAAAAGACAGGAATTTATCTTTTGACGGATGCCTCTCACACTGCAGAGAAATAAGGGCTCTTTGTAATAGAGATAATTGAGTCTCCTCATTCGAGTACTCCCAGTTTTAACCTGGTTATTATAAAGTATCTGGATTTTGTCCTTTTAATTCATTGTCGAGATTGCAACACCAGGACATATGGGCACATGCAATTTTCTCTTCTGAGATAAATTTGCAGAGCAAAATAGGCTCTTGTAAAGTAGGACACCATAATGTGTGAGTAATATTAGTGTTTTTAGTGCTCTATACAGAATAATAACTCACTCAGGAATGCCTGTCGAACAGATTGTATCTGTATACACATTGGCTGTTTTTGAAGGAATAAAAAAACTCCTTTTATAATATTTTTTTCCCCTGCTTTAAAATATATTTCTAGAAAATCAGAAACCTGTTAAAAAATATATAAAAAAGAAAATTAAAATAACTAATAAACCCTATTAACATTTTGGTCTGTTTTCCCCACCTAAATCCATACTCTTCTATATAGTTTTCTATTATGCTGCTTTCATTGAACATTTTATCATGAAAACTTTGCTATGTCATTAAATAAATTTCAAAAGCTCAATTTGTAAAGGCTGTGTTATCATATAATGTCTAGCTTTTAGATATGCCATGATTTATTTAATCATTCTCCTATTGTTGGCCATTAATGTTTCTCTGATTTTTCATTTTTATGAGAGAATGTTGTAATGTAAATACATAAATTTTTGTATGGTTCTGACTTATTTCCTGAAGATAAACTGCTGCAGATGGTCAAAGGGTGGAACTGTTTTAAGATGCTCAATGCTGATTCCACATTATCTCCAGAAAGATAATGTATTCCCACCAAACAAATAAGAAGACCCATTTCTCCCCATACCAACCAGTGCTGAATAGTTCTCACTTTTGTAAATGTTTCCCAGTTTGATGGATGAAAAATGGTATATAATAGTTTTATTTTTAATTTATCTGAAAACGAGATTAAGCCTTGGCATACATGTCTGTGTTTGTTGGTCATAGATATTTCTTCTTTTGAGGACATGTCTTTTCTTGTTTTTTTCTAATAGAATGTTCATCTTTTACTTACTGATTTGTAAAATCTTTAAATGATTATAATCTCTCTATTCATTGGAAACCAGTATAGCCTTGAAAATAAATGAGAAAAATCTTTACTTGATGTTATTAAGTTAAAAGAAAAAAGTAAACAACAAACCATAGTGTAGAGCAGTATGAATAGCATCTTTCTGGATATGTAGGAAGGGGAAAAATAAATATGTATAAAATATGTAGTTGTTTCATTTTTGGAAGGAGACAAATATTTAAAGATAGTTCCCTTGGGGGAAGGGGCCTGACGGCCTGCAATTCTGGAGTACAAAGAAGGCTTCCTTTCCATGTTAACAGTTTTATCTTGATTGCATTTTTATTTTGTGCATACAATCTTTTTTCTACTGAGGAACTAGTTTTAAAATATTAATGAACTAAGTACATTAACCTTTTCTTACTTAGATATGTCATGGATTTTTTTCCCTAACTTGTGATTTTAAATTTTCTTTGTGTTGACTTTTGACATATTTGAGGTTTGCATTTTTTCATGATTAAATCTATTAGCCTGTTGTATTTTCATTTTAGTGCTTTAGAGTCATAAAATCCAAAATAAGAAGAGGTATCTAAGTTTGCTTTTTTTAAAATCTTGACAGATTGTCCCAGCACTATTTATTTAATAGTTCTCCCTTTACTTACTGGTTTTTGTACCTTTAATATACATTAGATTTATATATATATATATCTCTCTCCTAGGATTTGTTTCTGTGTTCTTTGTAATTTTCCATTGTTCTACTGCATTGTTTTGATCCTTTACCTTTTCAATATATGTGGCTTACTTGAAAAGGCAGGTTCTCCAAATTACATATACATATATCTTTCTTCTTCTCATCTTTAAAATCCTTTTAAGCTTTTTTTTTTTTTTAAGTCCATTGGGATTTGTTTTAAGGCTGAAAATTAAATAGAAAAGAATTAACATCATTTCACTTTAATCACTAAGTCAGGAATATGCACAATATGTCACTCTCTTTTCATCCAGGTCTTCTTTAATATCCCTAAGTAAAATTTTTATAAGACCTATAAAGCACTTATCAGTTTTCATAGGACCTTTACATTCTTTAATAGGTTAATTTTCTAGGACACTATATTTTGTAACTAGCTGTTATCATAAATGAAATGTTCTTCATGTTATTTTCTTATTGGTATATAGAAAAAATATTTTGATTGTCAGTATTTATTTTATAAATAGCTTATTTTTTAATTAACCTTACAATCTAGATTAATTTTAAAATCTAACACATTTATGAATATTTTCCATATTTTCATAGGATTCTCTTAAAGTTTCTAGGTATATCATATGCAAATTAAAATTTGATATTCTCTTTAATAACTATACTTCTTATTTCTATTTATTCTCTCATTATACTGGTTAGAACAGCAAACTCTCATGCCTTTTGGTACTAGTCTTCCTCAACACTTAATTTTTGACGACCTCAAAGAGTTTTGCTTTTTGTGAATTATATCTATTAATACTTGAGATACTAAAAATTTAAATAGAATTTTAAGATTATTTATTTGCTATTTACCTTAAAAATAATAATACTAAACCTATTGCAAACCTAAATAATATATTTTTATGCAAAATAGCTGTGTCAACAAAACAAAAATATATATGAAGCATAACATTGTTTCACACTTTTTGTGAGTCTTGTTAATGTCTGATTTAACAGAAGACAGCTAATATCTCATATCTTCTGCATTCAGTCTGTTGCAATATGCTCTTTGGGCTGAAGTAACCTGAAGAAACTCTGGCCTCACCCAGATCTGTAGTTGAAAAAGGAAGAACATTTTGATAGCCCTTTCGTATAATATGGATTTTTTTTTTGACACTACATCAAAACTTGATAGCTGGTACCTTCTTAAAGATTGGTTGTAGTGTGGAATCTGAAACCATATCAATGAACTTTTCATACCCTGTTACATTGAACCCATCGGTCTGTTTTGAACTCTGAATGTATTTTTTACTCATACATAATTTTATAACATCATTCATTGGTCATTTGGAAAATCCTGATGAGGGCTTCCCTGATAACTCAGTTGGTAAAGAATTCACCTACAATGCAGGAGACCCCTGTTCGATTCTTGGGTCAGGAAGATCCCCTGGAGAAGGGATAGGCTACCCACTCCAGTATTCTTGGGCTTCCCTTGTGGCTCAGCTGGTAAAGAATCCACCTGCAATGCAGGAGACCTGGGTTCAATCCCTGGGTTGGGAAGATCCCCTGGTAAGGGAAAGGCTACCCACTCTAGTATTCTAGTCTGGAGAATTCCATGGATTGTATAGTCCATGAGGTTGCAAAGAGTTGGACACGACTGAGCGACTTTCATTTTCACTACTTTCACTGAGTTAAGTTATCTTCCAAATGTTGACAAATTTCACTACACAATATCAAAAAGTCACATTTATTAACCTCAACACCCATCTTATCAGAAAAGTCATTAAGATGGTAAAGAAGTCGAGCTCTTGGTGGCAAATAGTTTCCAAAATTCTATTTTTGTTTAAAATTTAATCATTACAACAAATACCATTGGTTGTTTGCCTTGAAATGAGAAATTCACGTAGATTATCTTTTAGAAAATATATGCCAAATGCACATGCCTAAATAACTATAGTTTTCATGTCAGTTTTTCTTCCACATAAAAGTGGAGTTCAAGGCAAAAGAATCCCATACATACTTTCCCTTGAAACACCAATGGGATGTTGGTATGTAGGAAATTTGTTGTGTGTGGATTCCCCCATTTCATCGCACAGAATATTTTAAAGGTGTGTTATTTAAGGAGGACATTTAATAAAAATTATGATTACTACTTTATCAGGGACTATTAAAAAAATGTTACCGCCATGTTTACCCTCAGTGCAAATATCTGCATGATAAAAAAGACAGATAGATTCATGGGGTCGCAAAGAGTCGGACACGACTGAGCGAATGAACTGAACTGAACATCATAGCAGTATGAAAATAGTTTTCACCTTTCAGATCCCTGAAAAAGGGTCTTTGGGACTCCTGGGGTCCACAGACTACAGTTTGAGAATCTGTATGTTAGAGAACAATTTAATAATGATCGTTATGAGTTCCTTTTCTCCACCTGCTTTCAGTGGAACTACCTAACAAGTAAATACAAATTCTGAGGTTTAAATTTATTTATTTATTCATTTACAAATTTTAGACAATGATTCTGCAACTTCAGAGCCTGATGCTGAAATCACTGCCAAGACCAACGGGAATGGGAGCCCTGGGGACCAGTCGCCAAGCCCCGTGCAGTTCATAAACAGTGAGGGAGCTGGGGACTTGAGCCGCTCGACTCTTCAGAGGTGCTCTTATCAGATTCGTGTTTTCACTGCATTTCACCTTCGTTAATTTATGTACCATGTCAGTGACTTAATTACCTTAGAAACAGATTGGCGTCGTGAAATCCCACATTTTCATCCCAGCCATTTGATTTTCTCTCTATATACATGCCACCTCCTGAATCTTTTCACAGCATTCTTAGTTAATGCAAGCATATATTGATAGAAGAGCATTAATTTTCATTCCTCAACCCCTTTCTTCTGAGCTTTCATATATGCAAGTTTGCTATTAGGACTCAGTTTTACAACCACTGTCTTTTGACTCAGAGAGTATGATCCCCCCCCCTTTTCCTTTTCTGTCTGCTGCAGCTTATAATTACCCTGTCTAGAATCAGAAGAAAAATAGAGTGCCACACATAGTGCTCTGATATTAAATAGGTGCAAAGGAGAGTGAAAGCAGCCTTGATGTCAACTCTCAAATGCACGTGGCAGTTTCACGATGCAGTACTTCCTCACCTATATTCACTGTTGGTTATAAGATGGTACTAATTTTCTGCACATATCCATCCCTTCTGCTGGTAAAACAGTTCTACCAGACAAGCTAGTTCTACTGGAGACAATATTGCTATTGTCAATGGCACTACTATTATTTTCATAACTACTTCTGTTCTGGGAACTCTAAAATTGCATTCAAAACAAGATAGACGAACAAGGCTTCCATGAAGATGTAGTTTCATATGACATAGTTTTTTTCTTCTTTGGTTCAACAAAATATGCACCACATGGCATATAGTTGTAGCTTTTCATTGGATTTAAAGGCAGAATTTGACTTGCTGTGATGGGAGAGAAACTATTGCTACAGACTAACCAACCTGTGGTTTGGCATGCATGTCTTCATATTACCAGAAAGTGATCATCTTCTTATCCCAGTGCAGATATTTCACTGCTTGCCATTTGGCTCATAACACATGTTTTCTCCAACTCATGTTTATGCCACATTTTGCCTATATTAACCCGGCAAGCAATTTTGGTAATTCTATGTCTTCAGAAAGGGATCAGAAACAGACCTTCCTCATTGTAATCGTAGTTTTTCCACCGTCTTATCATATGCCACAAAATCTAAAAGCCTCTTCAACCTCAACGTTGTAACCTATAAAAATTTAAGTGACTACAGATAACTATTAAAGACATTGAGGATAAGACATAATGGATAAGTCACAGTATATGAAAACACCATTGTTACTTTATGTTACATGTAATATACATAGAAATGTCTTCGGTTTTCCTGTCCTGTCAACCTTATTCTTTCCTGTTGCTCTGCTTTCTTACACTCATCAAAATTCCATTGGATTAACTGTTGGCCTCTTTCTTTCTCTGAATGCTGCCCTTGTTGCTGGAGGCAGCATGTGCCCTACAGTTTCTACCCCCTCTGCCATGCTAATGACCTAACATGAACTCTCTGAAGGTGAGTATGGACAGTGGATCCCTTCCTTGCTGTCCAGGGTGATAGAATCCATCCATAGTACCTTGCATTCAGAGACAGAACTGAGACACCATATCCATTTTCCTTTTTCTTTGAAGTGTTTTTTTGAAAAGACATTGAGCACTCTTGTCGCCATTCTGAAGAAGCGCATTTGACCTTTAAGCCACCCACCCCTGACTAGTGTCTGCCGACCTACTTTTGCACTTGCAGCGTCATCAGTGGTGTTGGGGAACTGGATCTAGACAAAGGGCTTGTGAAGAAAACAGAGCCCAATACCAAAGACAAACCTTATCCCGACTGCCCTTTCCTGCTGCTAGATGTACGAGATAGAGACTCTTACCAGCAGTGCCACATTGTTGGAGGTAAGAGAGAAAGGCTTTTCAGTGACTCACTCCCAAAAACAGAGCCCGGTCCTGAGCCCAGGCAGGCTCGACCCACACCCCGTGGTCAGCATAGTGCTGGCCAGATGGGTTCTGGGAACCTGTGAGTCGGCTCCACTGCACGTTCTAAGAGAGGCTGGGGAAATTCTCAGAGGGGTCAGGGGCCCAGGGCTAAATGTCAGAAACAGCGAAGCAGTGCTTCCTGTCGTTCACTGTGTCCTGGTCTCTTCTCTTTCACAGAAGTATTTAGGTTTATCACCAGTGAGTTTGAAAATATGTTTAACTCTTAGATGTTAAACCAGCTAGGGATTGGGGCCAAGTTGTACTGAGAACTACAAACTTCCTAAGCTTTTTCTTCTCTTTGCAGCTTACAGTTACCCAATTGCAACTCTGTCTAGAACAATGAACCCTTACTCAAATGATATTCTTGAGTATGTATCCTTTGTTGCACTTTAAAGAGCTGGGTGGTATAAGGATTGTAAGAATCAAATTTACTTATATTAATTAGCTAACTTAGCATATTTTAGAATTTGGATCCTTAGCTATTGCTGAGGCTTTCTAGTCTGTCCTGCAGTTGGACAAGAAATGTTAGATTAACAGTTAGGATCTCTTGACAGTTAGTCCTAAGACATTTTTTTCCCCAGAAAGCTTTTTTTTTTTTTCATTTTCCCCAAGTAAAATATAAGGAGTGAATTTTTTCCTTCTATTTTAATTTTTTTCTTCTTAAAATTTTAATTTGCTTTGCTCATAAAAATTGTACAAATGGAAAATTTAAATACTGAAATATATAAAAAAGAAAATTGAAATCCCCCATAACCACACAACTGAATAACAAACTCTTACGGTATCTTTTGTGTATTTTATTCCAGGCGGTCTTCTATGTAGTCTTTTTAACAAAGTGAAAGTCATATATATAATTTAGTGTTTAGTTGCTTNATACTGAAATATATAAAAAAGAAAATTGAAATCCCCCATAACCACACAACTGAATAACAAACTCTTACGGTATCTTTTGTGTATTTTATTCCAGGCGGTCTTCTATGTAGTCTTTTTAACAAAGTGAAAGTCATATATATAATTTAGTGTTTAGTTGCTTCCCCCACTTCCTATTACAGTGAATTTCCCCACACTAACAGAAGCTCTTTATAAACTCTGTTTTTGACGCAGTAAAATATCTCATCTTTAGATTTACTGTAGTTTAGTAAATCATTCCTCTCTGGAGGACTGGACTTTTAGCTGGTTCCTGCTTTTTTACTGTTCTAACTAAGGCTGCAGTGGACACATCAGGCACAAAAGTTTTTATGTTTCCTCATCTATAAATGGAGGTTATAATAATTGCTCTCCAGGATTGTACAGATGAAAGGGCCAAAGAGTATACAGTATGTAACTAGTGCCATCTCAAATACCAGCTTGTGCTGGTTTTCAGCGCAGGAAAAAAATCCAGGATGCCCTGAAGAGGGGTCATCCCGTGCTCCCTGAACTCAAGACAGGCAAACCTTGACTGCTTTCCTCCCTTCAGCATATCTGTATAGTCTAGGAGCATTAGCTCAGTGTGGTCAAACCTTAACTCATGTGACTGTTAGAAAAATGCCCACGGCAAGATCATCATCCTGTATGACGATGACGAGAGGCTGGCCAGCCAGGCGGCCACCACCATGTGTGAGCGGGGCTTTGAGAACCTCTTCATGCTTTCCGGAGGTGAGGGCTATGTTCTGCTTAGGACTTAAAAGGCAAATACTTGGACTCACACTCCTTCAGCTTCACTCCTAGAGTTTCCCCCCTCCCCTCCCCTGCAGAGCTCGGAATTCAGTATTCTGGAAAGAGAAAAAACATGCTGGCGGAAGGGAGTCAGGATATGTGAAACTTCCCTTAGCTCAATCAGCACATGTTTCTAATTCCTGGAAGAATGGTGTTGCTTTATGGCTGTGTAAGAAAGCCTTACTGCTGAAGACTTGAGCAAAGCAATTTCTGGTGGAATTCTCAGAATCCCACATAACAACGGACATTTTCTGATGTAATTTACTTAATGGTGAAGCAATTAAGAAAGATTTCCCATCCTTGTGTTGAGGAGACACGTGGGCTCCTTCCCAGGTTTGCCTTGGCCTCACCATGCTAACAGTGCTTTTTCCGATGATCTTCCATACCTAGGTCTAAAAGTCTTAGCTCAGAAATTCCCAGAAGGACTGATTACAGGCTCCCTGCCAGCATCTTGCCAGCAGGCCCTTCCTCCTGGTTCTGCCCGGAAACGATCCAGTCCCAAAGTGCCGCCCCTACCAGCTGAGAATAAATGGAGATTTACCCCGGAAGACCTAAAGAAGATAGAATATTACCTGGAAGAGGACCAGGGTCCTGCAGACAATCCTAGTAAGATATTTTGACTTTGGGAAATAATGTTTCTGTAGAACTTGAGATTTATAGCTTTGAACATCAACCTCATCATATGAGAAGCTTGATCTCTTATATTCAGATTCTTAAAATATTTGCAGAGGGGAAGGGAATATGCAGGTGCTGTGTGAGGAGAGGGGAAATGAGTGAGTGGAGGTGCTCCCAGGTGATGGCAAGAATTAGGCATTGCACACAGACAACTGAAAGAGAAGTTTTCAGTCAAGTAAAGTGGGTATCTTAGGCAGAGTTGAGAGGCTAACCTAAAGCATTCAGATTCCTTCTTGGAATACAAAGCAGTCCATCTTTCCCCTCATTATTGTCATTGTTTTTGTTGTTTAGTCGCTAAGTCGTGTCTGACTCTTGCCTTCCCAGGGACTGTAGCCTGCCAGGCTCCTCTGTCCATGGGATTTTCCAAGCAAGAATACTGGAGTGGGTTGCCACTCCCTTCTCCAAGAAGGTCTTCCCAACCCAGGGACTGAACCCAGATCTCCTGCATTGGCCAGTGGATTCTTTACCACTGAGCCACCAGGGAAGCCCTCGATTCCTTCTCGGAAAACTTTGCTTCCTTCTGCTCCTGCCTCTTACACTTCCAGCCTTTCCTTTGGCCCAGTGCTTTCTCTTTCCCCTCTAGTCGTTCCTGTTCCCTTCTCTACTGACGAAAGGCAAGGTTCGTTGGGATAATGGAGAGGAAGGAAAGAAGAACACTCTGGGTTTCCTTTCATCCCTACCCTCTTCCCCACCTTCTAATTGATCTCAAGGCTCAAGAGTCGGTTTTAACCTGAAGTAGATGCTGAATAGAACTTCATTAGCTTAAAAGTGGTTTGTAGCATAAGACTTCATTAGTTTAAAAGTATACTTGGCAGATTGTCTCTGCAATCATTTTTGCAGCTCTGCTCCCTGCTTTCTTGCTTCCTCCAGGCCGGCTGAGCCAAGCCAGCGCTTCTGGAAGAGATGCCAAGGTTCCAGGCACCCACAGCGGTCAGAACCTGCCTGCCGGGGGCCCTGCCAGCCACCAGAATCCCCGCTCACTGGGCAGTGGCCACCTGCAAGGCAAACCCTGGAAGTAAAAGACTTTGTCTGCCTTAGTCAAATAAATGTTTTCTCTCGTTTTGGAGCCCCGAGCAGCCCCCAAATTGGTCAGTTCAGAAACTGCTGCAGAGACCTCAGCGTGTGTGTCAGGCCCTCTTCCTGTCTCCAGCTCCTTTCCCACATCCAACTTGGGAAGGATTTTTACAAAAACCAGAGGCATGACAGGCTCTAGTGTCCTCCCTGTTGTTTACAGAATATTTAAGTCTCTGAAACTGAGTAGCAAAAAACAGTCTTAATTTTTTTAGGCTTTCATTTAAAAAAAATAAGGTCGAGTTTGTTTTGGTCTGTATCCTGCATTGTTTTGTAACTACTTCAGGCACATCTGTGTGTCCTTCCCAGCCAGTTCTTTTTCACTCAGTGTTCTTGGTTTCACAAAGGTTCTCTAGGTAGGCTTTGCAGCCTGAGAAGCTGCCCCTGGGGGTGCGGATAATTCATAGCCGCCACCAGGGTCCCCATCAGGTGTGGACCCGCTGGGCTGAGGAGATTTTTGCCCAGCACCCACCCGATGCCGGTTCTGTCTTGAGTTTGGAAGCCGATACCTATAAGCACTACTCAGTTAAGATTTAGTAGCCGCCGTCACGTGTGTGCAAAGCTCCCCCTCACAAGACGTTCTGGGGCCAGCACAGGTGATGCTGTATGCTCAGCCTCCCTCATGGGAAAGCCCTATCCCCTGTACAGGGCTGGGTTGAGAGCCATTCATTGAAGCCCCCTGGAGTCGCCCCTCATTTGTGGGTGGTTTATTAGTTGTAAATTTCCGTTATCCAGCTCAGGCATATCCATATTAGATGGGTAGAAATCATGGCCCCTTGAAAACACTGGCTTTGATTGGGTCACTACCAGCGCACAAGGTGAGGACGACTCCACAGCCCTTTGTCAGAGCTGACAACCCCTTAAATCCTTGCTTTAAAATACAGTATTAGTCTAATTGAGTAATTAGTGCAATTTCCTGCTTACTTTTCATTCTCATGACTGAGCTGTGATTAGGAGGTTGTGATTATAGATTCTTGTTTGGCCAGAATTTTGAATCGGCATTAATTGAATTGCTAGATGACTGACATTCATTCCATTTAATTGGGGGAACAAAAGACCTCAGGTAAGGATGAGGAACTCTGAAATCATCAGGAAAAGGAAAAAGAGGCTTGTTAATTTTTATGGTCTGTGATCTGTAGTTGTGATAAGGGACTGAGGAATAAATTGTGCTCTTTGTCATGGCAACCAGCCTCTGAAAAGCCAGCTGAAAATTGCCTATCCTTAGGTGGTTACTGCTGCTGGGTAAGATTTGTCTTAACAGGACTATTTTTCTCACCACCGAAAAAAAGATATCACAGTATTTCCAGCATGGGAAGCTGTATTTGTAGGAGAAATAAAGGTAATAAATATCTTATAGAGACATATGGAAAAATAACTTTCAGATTCAGCCCAGTTCTATTTTAGTGTGTTTATTCTTCTCTACTTGATTTCCAAAGTGCAACATTTTCCGATGCTTTAGAAATCAAACAAACCAGGGACATTGTTCAGATGTCAAGCCGTGCCCAATTTTCCATAAGATTCAAGAATCTTGTATAAAATTCAGCCAACGTACACAAAGCTTTAATGAGGAGCCTGTCATGTTTCCCCATAAATTTATTGCCTGAGAACTAAGTTCAGCCTTTTGCTAATGCCAAAATGCTCTGGCTTTTTATTTTCTTTACAGCATAGATTTTTTTAAATGCAAATTTTTCCACATTCAACTTTCCCCTAGCGTGGACAAGATTTTCAGCCATTTTGGACACACATACATTTTTAAGAAAAAAATTTTTTTTTCTCTGTGACAGAGTTCTGTTTATTTCATTTTCAAGTTGACTAGCCAGGAGTCTAGATTTCCCCCACTGGATTCAGTTTTACAAGTAAGTGGTAGCCCCTTTTGCTCCTATTCTGCATTCCCATCACCACACAACACTAGAGTGTTTGAAATGACTGTGTATGTGTGCACAGCCAGCGTAGCCGAACCTATTAGAATTGCTGTGCGTTTACTGGAGAGATCTGGCAGGTTGGCCATACTGATGTGTGTTTCTCCATAGTGCTTTGCCTGTTGATAAGGGTTTTAAATAACTACTCCTCAAAGACCTGTTCTCATTCTGTACTCTGTGTGTTAAATGTCACTCGCAGACAGTTTTTACATGCTCACGGTATTGCTCTGAATGTTCTACATTACTAGTTTCTTCATTAGATTAACTGACATGTATTATTTAAGTGATCTGTGATACTCTGTGCCATTATGCATGTTGACGATTAAAGTACATAGTTGCTAATCTGTTGTTGCTATTAATATGCTGAAGTCTGCCAACTTCTCTGTCCCTCTCTGTTGAGATGATCTGTGGGGAGTCACATGAGACTGGGGTGATTGGAAAGTGTACTTCTTTTTGCTGTATCTCCCAGGAACGCATATTTTCTTTGTATAAATGAATCAGGAAATCATTCCAGTTAGGGCAGGAGACCTTAGCTCTCTAGGTCTCCATGCCCAGCAGGACTGATGGCCACCTTAAATACAATACCGTGGGACTCTCATCAGTGTTGCAGGGGCTGGCGAACTGCTCTTGCCTGGGAACTTAGGACCCCCTAGATGGAAAATGCTTCCTCGAGGTACAACTCCTCCTCTCTCTGAATGACAGTGATGGTCAAAGTCTAACTAATACGTTCAGTACTCTAAAGAAATGTGTATTTAAGAAAGAAAGGAGGGGAGGAAGGAGGGAAGCATGAAAGCAAGAAGTGGAGAGGGAGGAGAAGGCAACATTACTCATTTGAGAACAAAAAGAACATCGTGGGCTGTCATGTCAGGGTCAGTCTGCTGAAAGACATAGAATGATTTAAATGGCCTAAAAGTAATTTTATTTTTCGCCTTTAGTAGAAAGTCAGAACTAGCACAATCATATTGGACTAGGGTGTAAGTCAGAATTAAAAGAGAACAAATAGTGTTCATTAGTTGCTGAGGGATTTTTCCCGTGGTGCTATTGAGATTATACAAAAATTCATAAGACTTTAGGCTACTCACCAAGAACACAGAACAAAACAAAACCTTCTTTTCTCTAATTCCCTTGTGGAATATAAGTGAAATCAGAGTCCTGGGCTAGAAAGAAATATGTAGGCAATTTTTCTTGTGTTGGTTTTGGTTTCTGTCATGTTATATATTCGTTGTAGAGTCTGTCTTTTATGTTCTCTGACTTTTTTAGGGGGGATAATTAATTTCTGTCCACCTGGATTTAAATCCATGACTCCCTTCCTGTTCTATCCTGAAGATAATCATTAAGAACCTTTCTTTCTCCAGTTCTAAAATACTCCCAGTATCTATAATGTGCTTTTATTTTTTCACAATTCTTTCAAAGTTGTAACTCCCATAATACTCTCCTTTTTCTTTTTTCAGGAAACATCAGAAATGTGTATTTTACATCAGCTTATGTGAGCATGATGATACGCTTATCTTCTATTCAATTTTTTTTGATTAAAATTAATATGTTTTTCCTATAAAAACAATAAATAGGACACATTGTGCTTCCCAAGTGTTCAAAATACATTTGGGTAGTAGTACTTTACTAAAATTGCAGTAATTATTGAAATTGCTATTGCCATGTCCTTAAATTGGCACGCAGGTCAGTTGTAGCATGAAATGTGTAATGGTGGCAATTTGTCAGCACTGGATCCTGACAGAACGGGATTCAGTGCATGATTTTATGTGTTTACAGAACTCTGCTGCCTCCTTCCCCCTCTACCCCGTCCCCTTACAGTCTCACTTTCTGATGGTGATCCTCTTTGTCCTGAATGCAGACTCAGATTCTCTTCACTTGCATAACATCCTGAGGCACCTGGTGAAATGTATGGCAACAGAGGTCACTTCACTACGGACTGATTGACTACATTTTTAAAAATTATTTTGACTATAAGCTCCTAGAAGGTAAAAATCACCAACTATGTGATAGTGACCCTTAATAAGGGTATGTGAATAAATGACCTAAAGAAATCCATCCAGACTGAAGTCTGAGATGTAAAGCCCACTGTGGCGGCCACTCAGCCCTGGTCTGCCATTCTGGAGACCCGGAAAGTTTGTTATCCCTTGTCCCCTTGGACCTCCTACTTTCGTAGGTGAGGCATTTATAACTCTGAGAATTTTAGATTACCCCCCAGGAAGCTGTGAGGACCTTTACTGTTACCCTGGCTGTCTACAGTCTGCCTGTTTCCACGGTCCCCTCAGGCTCAGTGTAGCCTTCAGAATTCATCAGCTGTGCGTTATACACCATCTCCCCATCTGAGAGCAGGTTTTACTTTCTCTTTTGTTTCAAATCTTAAAGATTTCCAGGTATTAATGCTTGTAAACATTTATGGGGCGCCTACTATGTGTTAGGTAGTATTCTTAGAGTCTTCATTTTATGTTTTGACTCATTTGACCATCCCAACATTCCTACAAGTTAGGCGCCCCCATTTTTAGGTGAAGAGACTGAGGGTCGAGTGGAAATTAAGCACTTGCTCTTGAGTCACTGAGCTGGAAGGTTGAGAAAACCACTCTGCCCTGGGCTTCCCCTCTGGGTGGGCCCAGTACGCTCTCCCTGGCCATACCTCTGGTTTACCAACAAAAATGTAACGTTCCCTTGGCTGCCGGCCTCCCTTCCTTCCCCGTTGCCCGAGATTCCACTGAAAGCCCTCCTCCTTTACCTACACGAAGGGCAGTGGGAGTTCAGGGACAGCAGCATCTGCTTCTGGGACCATGAATTTCCCCATCCCACCGTTGACTGTGTCTGGTGACCTATCCTGAAGACAGGTGCCCCAGGGTTTCTGAGATTTGTTTTGGTTCTCAGTGTGTCCCCAATGAGGTATCACTTAGGGAAGGGGAGTTACAAGCTTTTCAACAGATTGTAGGGGAAAAGTAGGCTGTTTTCCTGATGGTTGAACTTTCCAATAAAACCATATTGATGTGATTTGTGTCCGATCTTCTCTTTCCTTTGTGGCTATGTTTCTGATGTAGGCTGAAACATAAATTGTGTGAATTGGCTCATGGTCACAGGCCTAGGCTTCATGGGAGGAAGCAGCAGCAAACCTCTGCGCC
Organism: Neotragus pygmaeus; assembly: GCA_006410875.1. NCBI lineage: Eukaryota > Metazoa > Chordata > Mammalia > Artiodactyla > Bovidae > Neotragus > Neotragus pygmaeus. The sequence continues at coordinate 769,605 of SJYV01029990.1, forward strand.
TCCGTCTGTGTGTGAGCAGAGCTCTCATTCCACTGCACTCCTCTAAAAATGTAGCTGAACACACCACTGTGGTTAAACAGAAGACTTCACTTTCTTCTTTTAGTTTGGCAGTAAACATTTAGCCGCTTTGTCTCTGGGGTTGGTAGATGATGCTCACAGTTTGAGTTGCCAAATGGATCCTGAAAGCTCTGGAGAGAATTCATTACCCTTTGACAGTTTTGTGGGGTTTTTTTCAGATTTGACGGGTGTTCTGTGCTTTTTTCTCGGTGCTCTTCCTTCATCTGGCCAGTTTGAATGTTTTGGTTGTCCTATCAGTTTCCTGTAAGGAGCATCTGGGTCTCAGGGTGTTCACAGAACGATGTTTCTGACCTCAGAGTCCTTGGAGCAAGAATCCGTCTGCATCTTTAAATCCACCTAGTCCCACATGTCCGTGCAAAACAATCGCTGAGATAATGAACAGCCCTGCACTGGATGAGGGACTGGTGAGGTCATATCTGGATTGTATTCAGTGACATTTCAGTTTTAACTTCAGGCCAAAGCTAGACATACATATCTTAGTGTTAATTCAAAAGACCACCCAAAGGATTCTTATGGACCACCAATGACTTCACAGGCCACACTGAGAACCATAGATAAGGATCTAAGAATGGAGTGAATGAGTTCATTTTAAAATAAAGATTTTTGAAAAGTCCTGGAGGATAGGCATTAGCCTAATCAATTCCCCAGATTGCTGCAGGAACTGAATGTGAGCAGCAAGCGCTCCTGGGACTTGTCATCTGCACTACCTCTGGCCCCGACAAGGAGAAGTTGGTACCCTGCCTTTGGTAGGGCACTTACTTCCAGCTCTATCTGGAGTATAAAGTTTTCCAAAAGGAAGACAGTTACCTTGTTCAGGGCGACAGCAGAAGAAATGAGTTTAGACAAATTATGAAAAAGAATCTGGGTACAAATTAAGATGATCATTTAGATGTTTGATTTTGATAAGTTGATATTGGATAACGTTACCCACAGGTGATCTGGTGTGTTTGTAGTAGCTTCTTTCATTGCAAGAAACTCAGAAAAGTGTAAAGAGGAAAAACCATCAACCAGGGTAACCACAATTATTATTATTGGAAAATATCTACTTCCAGGTATAGTGGGTATATGTTTTTCAAACAAAAATGAGATTCATACTCCACATACTACATTTTAGCCTGCTTTTTAAAAAACTTTGTGGAAATACAAATCATATGCCATAAAATTCACCCATTTGAAAGATACAGTTCAGTGGAGTTTAGTAAATTTACAGGGTTGAGCAAGCATTACCACAATCCCTATTTTAGAATATTTCCATCATGTGACCAGCTTCTTTCACTCAATATATTGTGACCATTTTTCCATATCAATCACAGACTACAACGGCTTCCCAATATTACATTGTGTAAACATGTAATATCCATATTAATACTGGTAATCTATCTAGGTTCTTTTCTAGTTTATTTAAATTTTTATTATTACAATGTTGTACCTGTGTTTATTTGAACTTCTCAGAGAATTTTTATAAAATAAATTCCTCCAAGTGGACTTACTGAGTCAAAGCAGCAATATGTTGAAATGTTTTATTTATATCACCAAATTCCCCCTGAGAAGGTGGTATAAATTTATCCTCCCACCAGCAGTATATGACAGGTCTTATTTCTTCATACTCTTGATAATACTGAGTTGTCACTCTTTTTATTCTTTATCTGATGGGGGAAAAAATAATATATTTTTCTTTAATGTACAAAAAAAATTGCCCAGAGAATCAGTATCTTTCATTTATCAACTTTTTCTATTTTTTCTTTGGGGAAGAAATATTCTATTTTTCTTTTGAAATGTTAAGTCTTTTTTTTAACCCCTTTTACTTATAAAGGCTCTTTTCCTCTCAGGGTTATTAATAATTTTTCATATATGCTGTATTAGTTTCTAAATTTATCATTTCTCTTTTAGCATTGTTTAATTTAGAAAATAAAAACTTTTAATCCATAGATTTATAAAAATACGTATCTGCAAAGTATAAAGTTAAAAAAAATTTTTTAATTAATTTCCATGTCTCCATTTGAGAAGCATTTATTAAGTGCGTGATATGTGTCATGTACTTGGCCAATCATTAGAAACTAGTGTTGAGCAAAACAGCACAGTTCCTGGCCTCGTGGCATTTTCATTCTGGTGCTGTGCTTCTTGTCTTTTCAGCTTTTTTAATACTTTTACTTGTTCGGAGCATTACTTTCTAAACTGCAGCTCAGGGAAATTCAAAATAACTTGCAAGCCTACACAATACAGGCTATAAAAATGAAAAGTTTTCTAGTAAATGTGGAGAACATTAGTTCAACAAATATTTATTGGGTATCTGTATGTCAAGTACTTCTGAGGGTTTTGCAGACTGAATACCAAACCAAGTGGCCTCTCCTATCAGGAATACAGTTTATTTTAGATTAAGCAATTCCACCGTTGATCCCTAAGTAATCCAGTTTTAATAAGAGGATACACTATCTTGCTAACTTAATATTTTTTTCATTTATCAGTCTGTATGAAGCAGTAAGATGAGTTTTTTTTTCCTTGTCCAATTTTTTTTTTTTTGCTGAGCTATCACAGTGGGTTTCAGCTTATCTACATAAATTGAAGGGAAATGCTCCTCAAAAGATAACCTGAAGGAAAGGTTATAAAATCTTTAGATGATCTTTCTGTAAAGACTGAAACACCGTTTCACCTTGCCTCATAAACTTATATATGTGTAAGTTTATGTGTACTATATGTATAGTCAGCCTCATCCTTTTTATTTTTCAGCATGTTTGGTAGCAAAAACATATTAAAATAAAAAATGAATGGTGTATAATATATAAAAATTTTAAATCCCTATTTTATATACCTGAAACTAATATATATATATTGTAAATCAACTATACCTCAATTTTAGAATATCAAAGATTATTTTTAAAACTCCAAGATGAAAATTCCCTAATGGGCCCTTTAAAAAAAGCATTTGAACTTCAGGCTACTGTATGTGCAAAAGACACAAATTTTTAAGTCACTGGAGTTGGAAGTATTGTGGTACTTTGTCTGGCGGATACAGGGAAAGGCTGCCCTCCTTACCCCAGCTCCCCTGTTTGGGGAGCTACCGAGCCATCCGCCTACCCCAACTTCCCAGTAACTTCTTAGGACTGACTCCCTACTCAACAGTCACACCTCAAGAGATCTGGAAGAAACGAATATAGATTTTGCTTTGAAAAAAAAGTTGAGATATATGCTACATGTTTGTGGTGCTAGCCACTAGGGTGATATCACAGACACTAGAATCACCAAGCCAAAGGAGGGAAGCCAGATTCTAGGAGCTGAGGAGGTGATGTATCAAGAGGAGAGTCTTCCGTTTGAGAAATTTTGCAAATGGTAAGGAGCGGCGGTAGGTGGGAGAGGAGAGGGGACACAGACGGTGTACGAGGAGATGCAAGAAAGCGTGTGGCCGTGAGAAGTAAACTACTTCTGTCTCTAAAGGCAAAGTCTTTGCGACAAACTTCAATTAATAAAAATGCCTGGGATTGGTGTTTGTCCTTTATCTTTAAATGATTCCATTTAATGCAGTTGTTTTCTTCCAATTTAGTTCAGGAGTGGGAGACCATACTTTGCTGTATAGAAAGCTTTGCCTGACTGTGACATCCATCTGGGAAAGCAGTGACCGCCAGGATTATTTTATTTCATACTCTGGGTTATTGCTTTTGTAGATGAATGGATCCAACTAGCTAGACTATTGTACAAGCTGAATTCCTTACCACGGCGGGGTGCTGGGCATTTGGTTAGCAGCTGTGGCTGCTGCTTGCTCCTAAGGTATGAACAAATCACCCCACTGACGAGCTGAACTCAGGGTGGTCTCATTAAAACAGATGCCACTTGGATACAACTTCACAGGACCTTGGAATGCAGGGAAGTTTAAGGGTCATCTAGTCCAACCACCCACACATTTCCACTGAGATCTGCAGGAACTAAATTACTTCTGCCCCAGCTTGAAAAGGCAGACATGCCACATGCACCCGCACACGAGAGTCCATTCTGTTCCATGTACTCTCAGACTTTATTCGGTTGTCTGGGTGGGGCTGAAGAGGAGGAGGAAGAGAGTGCTGGGGGGCTGGGTCAGTAAGGGTTATTCAACGTGTGCTCCATGATGGTCAGAAGCCCCAGCCATGTCTCCCGGGCCGTGGGGATGATCTGGGAGGCTGGCAGCAGGAAGCCATAGCGTCCCGTGTCCCGGAGTTCAAAGGTGAAGGAGTACTTGATGCCTTGGTTGTAGGACCAGTCAATGCTGCCTCCACTGGCTTGGTCTGCGGCAGGAGCAGAACCGGCAGAACAAGGTCACTCACTTGAAAATATTTGTGTGGGCCAAGCTAATGGTCCCCAGCCGAGAGCCTCATGCAGCATCGACTGGAGTCAGCCTCTGCTACCTTTCCGCTCTTGACCAAGCAGCCTGGCTTCCTCCCAAGAAGCTCCCCTGAAAGACTGCAGTCCAAGAGGCCCAGAGAGGCAGACCTGCAATGGTTCTCCTCTCACTCGGGCGTGCAAGGAAGCTCCCATGATTTTGAAGCCGCCTCCGTCTAACAGTGGCTTGGGTCAAGCCCCCACATATTCCAGAGTTGCCCACTTGGGTAACCAGGATTGTCCCCCAGGGTCCTGCTCTGCAGGGGGAAAGTGCAAAGGGCCAGAGTCATAGCAGGAGCCCTCGGCTGTCTTTGGCAGACAGCTCTGCAGTAGATAAAGCTCCTGAGGAACTGGGCTGGGGAGGAGGAAGTGGCTCCAGATCAGAACTGAACCCCAACACTCTGAACAAAGCAAAAACCTTGTCATTCAGGGTTGAAACAGTCTCCAAACAAACTTCAAACAGTCCAAAAGCAAGGCCAGCCAGAGGTGAGATTGCAACCCCCTTTGCCCCCCAAAACTGGGTAATCAGGGCAGGAAGTCAGAAGTGTGCCCCTGTGCCCTGCTTCTTCAGGACTTCCCTGAAGAGTGAACCCCAAATTTGCTGTATCCCTCAGGGCCCTGCGGAACCTCCTCCACCCCACACCTGCCTCTGCTGCGGCCAGTGAGTCTCTGCTCTTCCTGCTGTTCCCAAAGCACACCAGCCAGAGCACGTGGTAGGGACTTTGTTCTAGAAGATTTCTCTGCCTAGAATCTCTTCCTCAAATAGCCTCTTGGCTCCATCCCTCATTTCCTTCAACACTTGCCCAAGTTTTGCTCTCATTGAGGCTCATGCTTCAGTCCCACTTCCACCCCCATTACTTGAGTCCCCTCACCCTGTCCTGGGAGTTCTTTTTCTCCTTAGCATTGATCACTTAACACACCATATCACTTCCTATTCGTGTTTATTGTCTAGAATAAATGGTCTGTCCCTGACTAGAATAGAAGTCTGCTTATTTTATTCCCAACTGTGTCTCAAGTACACAAAACAAGCCCTAGTGTATCGTAGGTATCCAATAAACATGTTTTGACTTAATTCCATTTGATGCATTGCATGGATAAATAAGCTGAGAAAAGATAAGATATATTCTATAATAGAAGGGCATTGGAGGAGAAGTATTTTTTAAGTTGAATTTCTTGGGGGTCTACAAGGCCAGCAGAACTCTCTACCTGCTCCATGTGTGAAGCTGGATTTAACCAGAGTTAACCAGGGACAAGAGTTCTCAGAGGAACTGAAGTGTTTGTTTGAAGGTATCAAGGAAGGCAGAGTTCACATCAGGAAAGGGCCCGCTGCCCACCAAGCCAACAGTCAGCTGGGGCCATTCTCTTGTCCATGCTCCCCACATTGGGGTACCCCTGGCTACTTCCCCTGGGAGAGACACTGCCGTAGGCAGGAAAAGTCAACTGAGCTTCCTCCCAGGACCACCCACGAGACCGTGCACACTTACAAATTGTTGTGATGATGCTGCCATACTCATAGCTGGTCCCATACAGAGAGCTCAGGGCCTCAACAGCAGACTTAGCCACCTGATTCTGGAGAAAACGCCAAGCAGGACGATTTGTCAAGGCCAGCAACCCCAGATCCCTCATAACCTAGGGCCAGGGTATCCTGGGGGCTGGCAGGGTGACCCAGGAGCACACGCCCTGTAGAAGCCCACCCCCAGCATGGAGACAGCATGGAGACCGCTGGGCCTTGCAGGGTCAGTCTCAGGAACTCAGAAGCCCTATGATTCTGAGCTTGTGGGCTGTCTGGCTGGTATATCACTGCCCTTTGGTCATTCTACAGCTCCAAGTGTGAACTTGTGGTACTAGCTCGAAGTCCAGCCCTGCCCTTTGCTCTGTCGTGTGACAAGAGTGACCGAAGCACTCTGTGCCTCAGCTTCCCAGGCGGAGAGTCTGATCGGCCCTGCTGGTCTTCCCGAGCCATCAGGGGTCCATGGGAGAAAGGGGTGCTAGGCACAGTGCAGGCCCTCATGAAGCAGGTTTGATGGGCCCGCCCAAAGCTGCCTGTGGGCTGCGAGGACAAGCAGGCATCAAGCACATACCAGCTCATTCTTGTCAGAGATTGATTGTGTTGTGTAGCCATAGGGATAGAGGAGGAGCTGGGAGTAGCTGTGGATGGAGAGGAAGGCCTTGAAATTCCCATGGTCTTTCACAAAGTCCACGATGGACTTGACCTCCACTTCAGAATTGGCATACTTGCCGTGATAAGTCTCCGAGCAGGGGTTGCTGCTGGCTCCTGCCACTGTGGGAGGGGAGAGAGGCGAGCTGGCATTCTTTACACCCAAGTAATTGGTTTCCAGGGGCTTCTGGTCTTTGCATGAGGTGAGATGTACAAGGCCTCACCCCCGCCCCAGATAAGGAAAGGGCAGAAAGGCCTTTTATAACCTGGGGGTCCTGGGCCTCCCTCCCGAGCCAAACTTGCACAGAGCTGATGAACACACCCAGAGAGGTAAGAAGGGTCCTCATGTGAGACTGCTCCCTGCAGTGCAGTGACCGCGGAGGGAAGGGGCTGAAGTTATACTAGAAAACCCCTGGATGGGTTTCAGACCTCAGATCCATTGGGAAGGACTTTCATTTTACTGGCAAGGAACAAGCAGGTCTCAGAGGCCACCTTCCTCACTGAGTACCTTGGAAGAGGGGCCAGCATTCCCCACATGCCCCCAGGGCAGGGGCAGGAGTCAGGTGGGGCAACAGGACAAAGGATGGTAAAAACCATTCTGGGGATCCCACCCCTGCTCCCCAAACCACATTGGGCCTTACTCCCAAAGCCGGCATCCCAGTTCCGGTTGGCATCCACCCCAACACAGAGGGAGCTCGTGACAGATCGCGTCTTGCGCCACAATCGATTCTGAGAGAGGAGAATGGTTAGCCACCCCATAGGGGCCACAGTCAACACAGAGCCTGGGTGTGGACACAGTAGGGGATCAGAAATTATTTTCAACTGGTTTTCAGGGAGGAAGATCTGCAGAGGAGGCTCTTGGCTGAAGGAAGATGGAGGAGATGATAGATGGCACTTGGCAGAGGGTTCTACTGGTGGAAAGTGAAGAAGGCATGTGGCATTCCCCCAACCCCATACATAGCTGATTGGTAGCAAGTTGTCCCACAGAAATAAAATAAAACCAGGAAATAATTTCTGGGGAGTATGTCTCCACTGGGGACAGTTCTGTCCCCCACAAGCTGGGGATGTTTTCAGTTGCCTCATCTGGGGGCTTGAGGTCAGAATGATGTTTACGCAGGACAGCTCCCGACACACTGAGAATTATCTGCCCAAACTGTCAAGAATGCCAAGGTCAAGAATCCCTAGTTAAGGAGAAAAGGTCTGTTTGTCCTTCCCTCAACTTCTGGGGGCTGAGATTAGGGGAGAGTAGCTTGTGGGGCTCAGAGAACAGAGGCTTGCCCCGCTTCCCCCAAGAACAGGAGAAGGGCTATACCTGGCTGTGGGTGAAGACAAAACCATCAGGGTTGGTGACAATCTCCAAGAATATGTCCATGTTGTCAAGAATGGCGGTGAAAGTTGGGTCCTGGCCATAGTCTTCTGTGAACTGGGGTTGGGGGAGGGCGGTGTTAGGGAGCAGAGGGGCAGAGCAGGCCAGGCCAGGCATCTGCTGCGCTGGACCAATGGATGCCTGCCCTTAGCCTCCCTCTGTGCTCACTGCTTCCTGATGGGAGGCAGGGGCCAGGGCTCCTGTGGGCTGTGGATACCAACGCTCCACCAGGTGAGAGCACCCTCACCTCCCCAGGCTCACCTTCTTTGCAAACCAGACCCCAGTGGCCTGGGTGATCCACTCCCTGGAATGGATGCCTAAGTCGATCCAGATGGCTGGACGGTTGCTTCCCCCAGTGCTGAACTGGATAAGAAGAGCAGGAATAGTTCAGCTGGGGCCCCATCTCATCTCCTGGAAAAGGAGTGCACCCTAGGCTGTCTGGTCTTTGTACCCCAGGTTGAAGCTCCATCTGAGGGACCGTCACTCAGGTGGGAGGCAGAGGTGGGTCTGGACAGGGATCCTGCAGAGCCTAGCTTCCTGCCCTGAGCTCAAGCGAAAGTGAAATTCGCTCAGTTGTGTCCAGCTCTTTGCGACCCCACGGACTGTAGCTTGCCAGGCTCCTCGGTCCATGGAATTCTCCAGGCCAGTATACTGGAGTGGGTAAGCCATTTCCTTTTCCAGGGGATCTTCCCAACCCAGGAATCAAACCCAGGTCTCCCGCATTGCAGGTGGATTCTTTACCATCTGAGCCACCAAGGAAGCCCGAGAATACTGGAGTGGGTAGCATGGGGCAAACATGACTTGGCCAGACTTCTGGGCCCCACCATGTTCCCAGGCCCACACATAGTTCTGTCGAAGGTCATGAGCATTTTATCTGGACTACCCAGCTCTGGGATACTTTGCACAATGTGACACTTGACTGGGAGCAGGGAGTCACCTAAAAGTTTAAATTGTGTGTGCAGGTATGTGTACCCCTGCACCACACACGGAGTCTGTGTAACTGTGTTTTCTGTCACCCTGGGCTCACCCCGGGAGCCCTGCACAGATGCAGGTGTCCTTCCTTGGGGAAGTGCCCACGTACAGGCACTGGCAGGCACGCATTACCTTCAGCACGTAGATGGGACGGCCTTCATAGCTGCTGCCAATCTGGAGCTTGCTGACGAGCTGTGGGTGCTCGGCCACCAGCAGGTCCATGAAGTCATAGATCTGAAGGGGCAGAGGAGAGAAGGCTGCCTTCGTGGCTTCCGAAGGGAGCCTGGATGCCTCCCTTAGCAGCTCCCCAAGCGAGCCTGCTGAGAGCCCTGAATGTGGAGGAGCTTCAACTCAGAGCCTCCAGGCAACATGGAGATGGGGCAGAATCCACATACTTCCAGGCTGGCCCTGACGCAATCTGCCAGTCCGACCAAGAGCTTGGTGCTCGTGGGGAGCAGCACCCTCCCGGGGTCCCTCACCTCGTCCAGGGTGTGGTAGGTGGCGTAGTTAAATGAGCTGGTGCTGCGGGCCCGGCTCTGGGAGGCGAACATCTGTTCCTGCTCCTCGTCTAGCAGCGACTGCACGTCCTCGATCATGATCCTGTATCTGATGCCATGGGCTTCCAGGAAGACTTTAACAGCCTGGAGGCTGGGGAAGGGCACTCGGACGTCGATGGGGGAGCCTGGCTGGGCAGGGCCCCTCCAGAAGTCCAACTGGGGAGGACAAGAGCCACTGTCAGTGCGGGCTGGGGAAGGGCACCCATCGGCGGGGGTGCTGGCGCCAGAATTTCCCATATAACTGGGAATAGGGAGTGAACATGAGGGGAAGAGGATGAAGGGGACCCCTGGGCACTGCACAAAGTCCAGTTTGGTCGGGTGAATGGCCCAGGAAGCAGAGTGGCAGGGGGGTGGGGGTGGGGGGGTGCTTAGAGGCAGCAAGGGAGAGACAAGAACTAGAAGCTGGGACGGGGACAGTGGGGGAGGCCCTTTTCTCAGATGCACAAACGCAGTAAGATTCCGGAATTGGGAGGTTTAAGTCACATCCTAACAGGAATCATCAGTCCCATGGCTCGTTCCTGGGTAGCTGGGGAGAAAGAGCCCAGGTCCCGGTGGCCCCAGGTGGGTGGCGGTCTGGGGCAAGCCCATCTGCTCTCAGAGGTACCCTGGGGCCCCGGGGCTGTGCCCACGTCCTCTGACCTGCAGATGCTCCAGGTCCTCCAGCTCCTTCACCGTCTGCACCTCGGCCTCATCGGCGGCAGAGATTCGGAGCACCTGGTGCCTGGGCAGAGCAGGAGGGGAAGCTGAGGGCTTGAGCGGCTCCTACTGGCCATGCATGCTCCCCAGGCGGGAGCAGGGGGGCTGAGCCAAGTAGGGGAAGCACAGGGGATCCCAGCAATGGGAACCCTGGGCTCCCCGGAAACTTCTAGACACTGCTGCCATCACCGCCCCAGCTTAGACTCTTTCTCTCTCCAAAGACCCCCAGGCCTCCTCCTGCCTCCGCTTCTGAAAATTCCTCTTTAGGGCTCAGATTCTCCAGGGCTCACGAGGCTGCCCTGAAAGACTGGACCCTTTCTCAGTCCTGCTCCCCGGCCAGCCTGCCTTCTGGGATGTGCTAATTTGTTGCCCTCTGGCCATCTTCCCATGTATCTCCCCCAGGCGCTGGCTGGCGGATGAGTGCTCCCCATCTCTCCTCTGAGCACCCCCTCCTCTCCATGCTCCTACCCCACAAAGTCCTCTTTGCCGAGGGCAGCCCCCAGCAGCACACTCAAAATCAGCAGTCCCTGCATGCTGCAGTCAGTTGGGAAGGTCAGCAGATGCGGAGCAGGTCCTGGGGCCTTTTAAACTCTTCCAGGACAGAGGTCTCCTGGCTGAGCCCAAGAGTAGTCCTTCTGCTCACACCTGGGCCTCTCCCATGGGCAGTGGGGAGGGGAGTTCCGGGCTCTGACACTGGCCCACCCTCCGTGATAAAGTGGCAGGGAACAGGCAGCTGGAGAGATAAGCCAGGCCTCAACCTCTGGCCATGAGGGCCCAGCCTGGGCCTGAAGGTCAGCTAGGGCTTGAGGCCTCCCAGCTGGAAGCCTCCTTGCCCACAGACCCTCCAGTTCTATTACTGACCCAGCAATGGAGAAGAAGCCGGGACCCTGTAGCCTGGCTGCACCAGCTGGGGCCTTGTGTGGGGTGTCCCCTTCTCCCACGTTCCTGAACGCCAGCTCTTTTGTTCCCACGAGAGAGCAAGCTGGGAGCCAGACTTGCTGGCTCCTCAACCACCCTGGTTTTGTCTAGGGTCGCCTGACCTGTAAGGGCACAGCCCTGGGAAGGAAACTTCCCAGCCCCACTCCCACCAGTCTCGGCGGCCTTGTGGGAATCAGGCCACAGCACAGGAACAGAAGTTCCCCTCCCTCCCTGCTGCTCTAGGGCTTTGGGAATCAAGGGTTGCCCTCGGCGGGAGCTGTAATCAGATGTCCTCTGAGCAGAAAGTGTGATGGTGGGAACCAGGGCCAGACCCCTATGGGGACTGCACAGTGGACAGGATGCTGACCTCACTGAAGAGACATCTAACACAAATCCACCCTAATCCACAGGGGTCAAACAGTTCCCTCGCGGCATCTGGGGGCTCTGCATCAGGGCCTCAGGCTCGGGCACTGACGAAACAGCCAAGGCGGCCCTTTCTGGTTTCCATCTGTTCCTTTTGCCTCTCCAGCCCACCCTCTCCCTACCTGGCCAAACTTCCTAGGCCAAGGCAGAGTGACCCGCTGTGTTTACCGACAACTCTCCCAAACATAGCTCCAGGAAGGTGATAAAACGCTGGATTCATCCTCAACAGATGTCGAGCCTCCATGAAGAGTGTTCCTTTCTATACGCTGGCAGCCTTGCCAGCCCTCCACACCCCAGGGACATCTTACCTCCTTCCTGAAGCTTCCTCTGGCTTTTCTCCCACCTCTCGGTCCCACCTCTGAATGAACACTCATCTCTTTGCTCATTCATCCTTCTGGGCCTGGGTCCTCCGCCCCACCCTCCATGATGCCCAAGATAGATGGACCCCTGATCTCATGGAACTTGGTCTGATGGGGCACACGGAAGTAACCAACTTGGTTGTGTTCTCTCAAGTTTTCCTAGATGCTGTCAGTCACCGATACAGAATTAAACATGCATGACATTCATGGGGAGACATACCCATGAGAGATAAAGGGGAGGGGGAGAAGAGCCTTCAGCTCGCCGCGGGACTCCCTGGGAGGGGAGCAGGGAGAAGGCAGATTGGGTGGGAGGAATTCAGGCAGCAGCACAGGTCTGAGGACATTTCAGCCAGGCCGATGCAGAACCTCGGAGCCAACACGGCAGCTCAGGGAGTCCTGCCTCCGACAGGAGCACTGCTGCTAGTGCTGTGCTATGCTCAGTCACCAGCTGAGAACAGCCCACGGGACGTGCGGCCTTGTCACACCTCAGCGATGCGGCCATCGGGCCCCTAGTCTCCCCAGTGACTTGTTAGGATGCTGACAGAGTTCTAGTGGGAAAGACAGAAATAACCAGCCAACGTGTTGGTTCTCCAACAGGTCTCCAAGAAGCTGTCATCAAGATAGGAAGAAACACGCAAGACACTCCTTGGGCCGCTCCCCTTGCTATAGGAGACCTATAAGCATTTTCCCTAACGTGGTGTGAAAGACACCAGTAGGGCTGTGGACTCAGAACTGTGGACCCAGCCAGGAGTGTCCAGCAAAGACTTTACCAAGAAAGTGAAATCTGACCCGGGTCTTAATGACTGGATTTTGCCAGGTAGGGCAGAGAAGTGATGTTTATCACACTGTTTGGTGCTTGAACACAAACACACATTTGTTTCTCCTTAATCATTCCTAAAGTGTTATTTCTGTCTCCCCAGTGAGACTATACACTTCCTGAGACCAGCAACCATGACTCACGCATCCCTCACAGTCCCCCTCATCTCTCAAGTGTCCTACAAGGCTCTCGAGCTGCTCTAATCAGTCCCCCACCACCCTCCCAGGAAAGTTTTGTAGGGCCTTTCTTTAGTTTGCACTATGAAAACAGTATTTCTCTTTTTAAGTCAAAAGCTGCCTTATAGTTTTTAATGTTTCATGCACACTACCCATGTTGAAGGGGGTGCTGGCTAATTCTTGGTCTTTTGTGAATTCCTTTCAGGAAAGACAAGCCCATTGGAAAAGGGGGAGCAGAAAGGGAGGGTGCCACAAGCCGAAATTAGGGTCAGCACCGAGCAGCAAGCTGAGAGCGCCGTGGCAGAGGAACGTGGGTCTCAAGTAGAGGTTAAGCCTAGTTTCCGGGTTGCTGAACACTGCCTTTTGGTAAAGACCAATTTGCTGGACTGGAAGTGGGGGCAGAGGGCCACAGCTCTGCCTGTCTACCCACGGGCACGCTTCACATCAGTCCAGGGTAAGGGCAAAGATGAGGGCCGCTGGGCTGAAAGCTGGGGGAACAGGCAGAGCACCAAGACCTGGTCTCGTGAGAAAGAAAACAGGCTGGCATCTAGATTCAAGGACAAGCCCCTGGGCAAGCGCCCGAGTGCAAATAGACGGCCCTGCTGTCACCACGTCGACCGATTCAGTGTCCCTCGCTCCTTCCTGCCGCTGAGCTGGCTGAGATAACCCAGAGGGTGTGCAGGTGCCACCCCTCAACAGTCACCCCATTCCCAGCTTAGGGATAAAGTCTAAGATTGGAAGTGAAATGAAAGTGAAAGTCACTCAGTCACGTCCGACTCTTTGTGAATTCTCCAGGCCAGAACACTGGAGTGGGCAGCCTTTGCCTTCTCCAGGGAATCTTCCCAACCCATGAATCGAACCCAGGTCTCTCACATTGCAAGCAGATTCTTTACCAGCTGAGCCACAAGGGAAGCCCAAGTTCTAAGATTGGTCTAAGACAGTCTTCAAAGAATCTCATTCTATTTTGCAAGTGATTGGTTAGAGGTAGGCATGTGACCCAGTTTTGTCAATGAGATATGAGGGGATACCAGCAAGGAAACTTCTAGAAAACATTTCCCTCTTCTTGAGAAGGAGATACCTTTCTCTGGACATTGTCCAGTCTGTTGCCCCACCTTTGGACTGTATAATATGAAAGAACATACATTTTGTTTTTATTAATTGGGATTTCTGTTGTTCCTGTAAAAAGCATTCTAACTGATGCACTTACTAGGGTAAGCATACAGGTATTTTTAAAGTACCTGTATTGTCAGAAGACAATAAATTTTAGCCCAGGAAAGCCTTTATGGGAAATGGAGAAAGACACCCCTCCCGCTCTGGATGACAGACATCATTCCTTGTCCTAAGCAGAATATCTTTGTACAGTGCATAAGCTGGACAAGCATCCATGGCAGTCCTGTTGCCAGAAAATACCCAAGCATGGCCAATAGGAGCTCTAAGACAATGCTTAGAGATCCCCACAGCAAAACCTAGAAAATGGGTTGGTAAAGCAGCATAAGGAGATACAGTCCCCCACATTCACATTAGAGATCCAAGGGGGACAGTGACAAGGGAGATCTTGGAAGAGAAGACAAATGGGTGCAGTCAGAGTGGCTAGATGCAATAAAGGAATGAGACATCAGCTTTCCCGCTTTGGCAGCTGTGTTTAAGGCTGTACGTGCTACATACAGTGTGCATGGGAAGAGACGTCTATGGGAATCTGGGGCAGCCAAGTGGTGGATGTAAAGGACATCTCTTATTTGCCCACCCAGTATCCTCCTCCTTCTGATAACAGCACCTTCATTTTCCCTTAAGGTCCACCCTTCCCAACCCTGAGGCCATGTGACTCGGGTGGATGGAGCCACCCTGCCCCCACCCCAGCTTTAGGGACGAGCCAACAAATTCTACTTCTTTCCCACAAGCTTTTTCAGGTTGGTTTTCTGTCACATGTGATTGAAAAATGTATCTAGCTATAAAATAGATAACTAATAAAAACCCACTGTATAGCACAGGGAACTTTACCCAATACTCTGCAATGGTCTGTACTGGAAAAGAGTCTAAGAAGAGTGGAGAGAGATATATATACTGATTCAGTTTTCTGTGTACCTGAAACTAACCCAACACTGTAAATCAACTATACTCCAATAAATTTTGGTTTTAAAAAAGAACCCACCTAACACAGACACTGTCTAACTTCAGAAGAGAGAAAAATGGGACAGCAGTGCCTTGTCCAGTGATTGCCACAAACCCAGCATATGATTTAGGGCAGCTCCCTGCACATCCCTGGACCTCAATTTCTTCATCTATGAAATGAGGGCATTGGTCAAAATGATCTCCACAGTCCCTTACAGCTGTGACCTTTTATGATTCTAGGACATTTATATTTTTACCCTGGGCAGAGTGGAGAGAGGTTTGCCAGGTTTGTGGGAAGGTCAGAATAGAGACAGAGGGGCCCTGGAGTCCTCAGTGGGTAAGTGCTCCCAGGGCAGTGTAGGTTGAGAGGGACCACGAGCTGCTAAGGTTGTATTACGGAAGGCGGTCTTGGTGGGGGGCACGGAAGCCAAGGAGAAGAAGGTCCATCAGCAACCCTCCTTGAGTTCCGCTTTCATAACTGAGTACCCAGTAGAGACTATTTGTTTGCTTTCAAGTTATGGAGCTGTCACTTTAACATCGCTAGCAGTGTTCATCCTCAGAATGGAGGCAGAAATATTCTTTGGAAGAAGAGTCACCTGCAGAAAGAAGCACTCCACTGGGTCTTTAGGAAAAAATCAGAAAAAAAAANCTTATTTGCCCACCCAGTATCCTCCTCCTTCTGATAACAGCACCTTCATTTTCCCTTAAGGTCCACCCTTCCCAACCCTGAGGCCATGTGACTCGGGTGGATGGAGCCACCCTGCCCCCACCCCAGCTTTAGGGACGAGCCAACAAATTCTACTTCTTTCCCACAAGCTTTTTCAGGTTGGTTTTCTGTCACATGTGATTGAAAAATGTATCTAGCTATAAAATAGATAACTAATAAAAACCCACTGTATAGCACAGGGAACTTTACCCAATACTCTGCAATGGTCTGTACTGGAAAAGAGTCTAAGAAGAGTGGAGAGAGATATATATACTGATTCAGTTTTCTGTGTACCTGAAACTAACACAACACTGTAAATCAACTATACTCCAATAAATTTTGGTTTTAAAAAAGAACCCACCTAACACAGACACTGTCTAACTTCAGAAGAGAGAAAAATGGGACAGCAGTGCCTTGTCCAGTGATTGCCACAAACCCAGCATATGATTTAGGGCAGCTCCCTGCACATCCCTGGACCTCAATTTCTTCATCTATGAAATGAGGGCATTGGTCAAAATGATCTCCACAGTCCCTTACAGCTGTGACCTTTTATGATTCTAGGACATTTATATTTTTACCCTGGGCAGAGTGGAGAGAGGTTTGCCAGGTTTGTGGGAAGGTCAGAATAGAGACAGAGGGGCCCTGGAGTCCTCAGTGGGTAAGTGCTCCCAGGGCAGTGTAGGTTGAGAGGGACCACGAGCTGCTAAGGTTGTATTACGGAGGGCGGTCTTGGTGGGGGGCACAGAAGCCAAGGAGAAGAAGGTCCATCAGCAACCCTCCTTGAGTTCCGCTTTCATAACTGAGTACCCAGTAGAGACTATTTGTTTGCTTTCAAGTTATGGAGCTGTCACTTTAACATCGCTAGCAGTGTTCATCCTCAGAATGGAGGCAGAAATATTCTTTGGAAGAAGAGTCACCTGCAGAAAGAAGCACTCCACTGGGTCTTTAGGAAAAAATCAAAAAAAAAAAGTCAAAATCAGAGCCCAAATCTCAGGACAGGGATGCAGAAGAGAGAGACAGTGAGCGGGGGTGCCCCGTGTGCACAAGGGAAAATGTTTCTGACCGAGCCTGAGAAAGGAGCTGGGGAGCACTTGGGGGTGCATTCCTACCCTTGGGGGCAGGATGGGCTGCCCCAGCAAAATAGGAACAGGCAGAGGAAACCACCTCTGAACCACCAACTTCCAGTGGCAGCAATCTCCAGCATCCAATTTAGATGTTTTATTTTCTACATTGCGTTTCCCTTCTGTGTCCCCAAGTAAAATTTTGTGAGATGTTACCCCTGGTTTTGACTCTGTTTGGGGGAACTGAGGGAGGTGGGCTGCTGGGTAAGGAGGTGAGGTGCAGATGGAGAATCAGAACTTGGTGAAGCTGGTTAGGACAGGGCAAGAGGCCGAGTGCAGACCCTGGGGAGAGGTTAGCAATGAACAAACCAAATGAATAGATTTGCAACCGTGTCATCATTCCCAAGGATGGCCCCGAATCCTGTGGGGTGGACCCTCCAAAGGCAAACAGGCTGGAGTTGTTATTCAGGACACACACCCCACCAGCAAGAGGAACACGGTCTGGCCAGTTTGTCAAGCACTGACAGGTCCCACGTCAACTGGGCTCTCCCTCAGTTTGTACTGTGGGGCTGCCTGGGCCTTCTTGTTTTTCTAAGGAAGCTTTTTAAATTTTTACTTTATCTTTCAGTAAAGTCATTTTCTCTCTGACCCTGTTGGGGGCATGCAGAGGTGAGAGGGAGGAGGATGGGGGAAGTGGGCAGCACCTCCCTGGACTCCCAGGACCCCAGCCATTAGCCCTCGGCCCCTGCCGCCTGCCCCGCCCTCACACGGGACTCTCACATTCCACACTGCCTGCCTAGTTTGTTTTTCTAAGAAAGCAATAACCACAGCACATTCACTGTGGTTCTTTATAGCTTTCCATATGTATAATCGCTCTTTCTCCCTTCAGTTTTTCCAATGTTTTTTTTCTTTCAAATAAATGCTCATAAATTCTTCTGGTGAAAAGGATGAAAAACACACCAAAAAAGGACAGTCTGTTGGGAGAAAAAAACAAGCAGAATGCAGGGGGGAAAAAAGTCTTGTTTAGTATTATATACCTAAGAAATGGAGCGGGGTCGGGGGGGGGAGTTCAAGCTTTATGAAAAACAGATTATTCTGTAATAGCTCCCAAACTTGCATGTCTAAGTCTTGAGCTTTTACTTGATAAACCTATACCACACCCCCACCCCTCCATCACGGCTTGCTAGAAGAGACCCCTCAGTCCCAGGGGGACGATCCCTGGCTTCTCTCAGCCATTAGGTTTATGTGGAGCCTTGCATAAGTCGGATGATCCAAAGGCCTCCAATCTTTATAACTGCAAAGTGTTGGATTAGAAATTTTCAAAGAACTCCTTAAGCTGGAAAGTTCTATGGCTTTATGATTAAGTCAGTCACTTGATGAGCTAGAGCAAAGAAATGGATTCAGAGGCCCCTGAAAATCCTCTGCCTTCTCAGAGAAGCTGCAGCAGAGTCTGCTGGCTGCTTTTCCAATATCCATACTCCCCTTCCTGCTTGCCAGCAGAACTCCAAATCTGGGGGGAGGGTCAGCAATGTCACCAGCTAGAAAGCAACTTTCCAGCCTCTCTTGCAGGTGGGCATGGCCACCTGACTGTCCCAGCCAATAAGATGTACATTTAAGTTCATGGACAGTCAGCTCAGCCCCTTACACTTTCTGTCTGGAATTCAGTCCTATGATGGCAACAGACCAGCAGTCAAGAGGATCGCAGAGTGGTAAGACAGAACAGGCCAGAGGGGTCAGGGTTCCCAGCACATCACGGACGCACTGAACTAGCCCTGGACTGCCCAGCTCAGATGACTTGTTAAGAGAAACAAAACCTTCATCTGGTTAAGTCACAGTAAGATGGGTTTGGAGAAGGAAATGGCAACCCACTCCAGTATTCTTGCCTAGAGAATTCCGTGGACAGAAGAGCCTGGCGGGCTGCTGTCCATGGGGTCACATAGAGTCAGACATGACTGAAGTGACTAAGCATGCATGCATGCATTAGAGAAGGAAATGGCAACCCACTCCAGTATTCTTGTCTGGAGAATCCCAGGGACAGGGGAGCCTGGTGGGGTGCTGTCTATGGGGTTGCCCAGAGTTGGACACAACTGAAGCAACTTAGCAGCAGCAGCAGCAGCAAGGTGGTAAAGATAAAGTGCTTTTTCTGTCACCTATGCTAAACCTACACTAGGCAGAGGAGAAGAAATACCCCTTCAATACTGAGTACCTACTGTGTGCCTGACAGCCAAGTGAGAGGGAAAAACCCAGACATGGTCAGTACCCTCATAGGCTCTCAAATAGCAGTAGANGTGCTGTCTATGGGGTTGCCCAGAGTTGGACACAACTGAAGCAACTTAGCAGCAGCAGCAGCAGCAAGGTGGTAAAGATAAAGTGCTTTTTCTGTCACCTATGCTAAACCTACACTAGGCAGAGGAGAAGAAATACCCCTTCAATACTGAGTACCTACTGTGTGCCTGACAGCCAAGTGAGAGGGAAAAACCCAGACATGGTCAGTACCCTCATAGGCTCTCAAATAGCAGTAGACAGAACCACAGATAAAGAAGTCAACTAGTATCACTGCTGTCAAAGAAATTAGTCAGTTCAGTTCAGTCAGTCGTGTCCGACTCTTTGCCACCCCCATGCACTGCAGCATGCCAGGCCTCCCTGTCCATCACCAAGTCCCGGAGTTTACCCAAAGAAATAAATAAGGTTTGAGAAAAGGAAATGATAGATCTACTTCCAGTGGGTGGTCTGAGAAGGACTAGTGAGGAGACTATACTGAAGGGGAAATCTTAAGGAGTGGGACACGTGAGGGAAGAAAAAGAGGACGCAATGTTGCAGACAAGCAGGAGCAACACGTGCAAGGCCTCTCGTTGGGAAGGAGCTGAAGGAACGACGAGAAAACCGGCGAGGCTGGGGCTGATGAAAGAGGCATTAAAACAAAGGCAAGACATGGCTGGCCACTCCCAGGGCCTGGCGGGGCCAGCCACGCAGTACCTTGGGCGGGTTTTAAGTCATTGAAGGATTTTTAAGGGAAAAGTTACCTTTTAAGAAGACCACCCTCTGGAAACGCATTTCAGCGTCGACTTCAGAGGGCCTGTTGGCTGCACAGAGATCTCGCCAACGTGGCTGTGAGAATGAGTTCCTGGCCCTGGTCCTGAAGAGCTTTGAGCATGACTGGGGTGACCTGCAGGCCTGTCCCAGGCCTGCCACTCAGTAGCTGTGTGCCTTTTAAAAGCCAACGTCCAGTCTGAGTCTGAGCTTCCTCTTCTGGAAAATGAAAGACAGTACTAGTCCTACCTCTTGGAGCTGCGAGGAGACAATGGGTTGACTCCTTGGAAACATGCCTGGCGTGTAGTGTGCACCAGAAGAGAGCCGATTATTTTCACTGTTACTGGGAAGCCCATCAGAGTCCAGATCTGCTGCCCCAGGACACTGCTTCTCTGACTAGGCTTTAGCATCACCCGGGTCCCCTCCTCAGAGATCCTGATTCAGGAGGGCTGGGGTGGCTGGAGAATCTGCCGTTCCAACAAGCTCCCTGGTGATGCTGATGCTTGTGGTCTGCAGACTACTCTGCACTAGGCTAGGGTCAAGGCAGTCCCTGGGAAATATTTGGGAGAAGGGTGACTGGATCCCCAGTGTTGTAGCCACCTTCAGCCCTAATAGCAGCAGAGGGTAGGAGGCCCAAAGCCCCAGGAGTCCCTGGGAGACTTGAACATGTTCCTTCAAGTCATGGGAGCAGGGATCAGCCTTTTAGAAACCTCAGACCTTCTGGGAAGGATGGTAAAAAGGTGGATTTGTGGGCCCACCCCAGAGAGTCTATTTCAGTCTGGAGGTGGAATCTAGCCATCTTTATGTTAAATGACTCTCTACAGATTCTGCCCGGGCCACACTAAGACAAATGGTGACATGGTGGGTTTGGAGTTAGACAAAGCCAAGTTGAAATCTCCAACTTTCCATCTGTGTGGCCTTTTATGATCTTTAAAATCTCTCCAAATCATGCTCTCCTTATCTGAGCTTATTAATGAGTCTATACACCAGGAATATCCTCCCCTCAAGGCTGAAATAAAAATATTTGTGCAAAGGGCATAAAAGTTATAATCACAGACTCCAGTGTGCAAAAGTATGACTTGCTTTATTTATCTATAGCTTATATTAACTTAGCCCACAGCCTCGGGTTTCTGTTAATAGCAGAAAAATTCAGCTTGGAAATTCTAGGCTGCTTCCAGCTTTTTAAAAAAAAAACACACACGAAAACTCAAGTCTCTTTTAGGAAACTCTAGCCCGAGTCAGGATTCTTTCCTTCTTCGTCGCTGGCCTTTTTCCTGGACATGATCTAGGTACAGCTGGCCCTGGACACAGGCATGCCCACCATGCCATCACGGCCACTGGCTGCATATGGCCCATCAGCTCAGCCTTCTTGCCTCTACCTTAGGCCTCTTACATGCCAACCTTCTCATTTCTTTGCTCAGAGCTCTCAACAGCTGCTTTACTGATGTGTACCCAGCCATATGGCTGCCTCTAACCACCTGTCCAGACTCCCTATCAGCCACTGTTAATCTTTGGCTCAGGCGCCATATTGGACATGGCCCGTACCTAGAGCTTTGATCACCACTGATGCTCTCTTTCCACTAACTGGTCCAGCTTCTGTCTTCTTCTACAGGTTGGGTGGGAAGCAGAACTTGTTCTTATTCCCACCATCCCCCCTTTTCTCCCCTGTCTGTAAAACCCTGCACTCTTTGTGTCCTGCAGGGGCTAATTCATGGGTACCCACAATTCTGTTGTGTTTTTTTTTAAACTTTTTATTTTATATTGGAGTTGTGAAAGTTTCAGCAGCACAGCAGAGTGACTCAGCCATACACATACATGTATCCATTCTCTGGTACCCACAATCCTTTAGCAACAATAACAAAAGTCTGGCCCTTGCAAATGAAGGTCTTGCTTTCTTCCTCAGACTTACACAAGCCCACACAGGTATCTAGTTGACCTCCTGTTCTTGGGGGTACCTGAGCAGGGCAAACAGACCCACTATCCCTGCTCCCCAGTGATGGGATAACGCAAAAGGGACAAGGCAGCCTGAGGATGGGAGAAGGCAGCTCATTTGTGTTCTAGAAGCTCTCCTTGAGATAAAGTGATTTTAGTAAATGGCCTTGCCTGGACTAACTTCTCAGTGCATGACGACTGTGGTGAGTAGCAAGAGGACCTCTCCCTCTGGATGTGCAGCACGCTGCGATACTGGCTCTGACGGGCTGCAACTTTGCTCCCAAGACCAAGGGAGCCTCTGAGGGTGCCCAGGAAGAGTGGGTCACAAACCAGTGACTTGTTCACTTTTGTTATCCGGGTGATGAAATGGGGAGCTCTGAACAGGTCACTCCAATATGGGCAACCCCACCCTACCCAGGATGGGAAATGCGGCAGAAAGAGGAGGTCGCCTGTCTGTACCCACTTCTCACTCAGGGTGCCAGAAACGCCATCTTTGGAGATCCACTCCTTCAGATCAAACACTGCCCCTTCCAGGGTCCTCTTAACATTTAACTGCCAAAGGGATCACGTGGATATTAGTAGCTCCAAGGAGTGTGTTATCTGTTTTGGGCCCCGAGACCATTTTAAGAGGAGAAAAGGGAATGCCTGCTAGTCTCGCCTTTCTCCTGGGTACCTAGGAGGCCAAGAGGCATTTTCAAGGCCTCTGTCCCTTCCTGAACCCAAAGGGGTGGCAGCCAGCACCAGAAGCTACCAAGCCTCTTCAAATTTGTTTTTATTTCCTAAGGAGTCAGGGCAGGGATGGGGAAGGGGTCCATAAACTTGGATTGCAGCAGGAGCCCAGGCCTCAGAAAAGAAAACCACTCCTCCGGCTCTCCCCTCAGCAGTTCCGTCAGTATGGATGATGCAGCGAGTGCTCCATGATGGTCCGAACGGCCATCCACGTCTCCTGGGCCGTGGGGATGATCTGCGCGGCTGGCAGCAGGAAGCCATAGCGCCCTGTGTCCCGGAGCTCGAAGCTGAAGGAGTACTTGATGCCACTGTCATAGGCCCAGTCAACTGTGATCCCACTGGCCACATCTGGGGACAAAAGGGCAAAGAAATGCCCCCCAAAAGGAAGAACAGGGTGTGGTCAAAAGGTACAGAGGCTTCCTGCAAAGACAGTGTGCCTTGGAGACCAACCCCCCTCCCCCCCAATCCCAGACCACACCAAGCTTCCTGGCCCAGGCTTCAACCTGGGCCACACCCTGCTCACCCAGTGCACGCTCTGCTCTAGCAAAATGAAAGCTCCTGGAGGCCACCAGACTTGGGATATTTACACCTAAGGGGCATCGCGGTGAGCCAGCCATCAGGGGCTGTGCACTAATTAACGCTGCAGAGAAGTGGGTGCTGGGTCTAGGTACCACTATTCACTCTTGTACTCAGCTGTGGAAATCAGCTCTGGCCCAGCCCCGCTGGATCTGTGGCACAGCCCTGTGGCCAACCAGGCCTGCCAGCCAGCAGAGCCTGCACCTGCCTGAGCCCAGGTGGATGTGGCACCTGCAGGAGCAGCAGCCAGGGGATGGCTCACTCACAGAGGGTGGTACTGATGCTGCCATAAATGTACTCGATCCCATGAACCTCATACAGGGCCTGCACTGCATCCTTGGCAAGATGGTACTGCAAGATTCAATCCAGAGAGTGAGAGGCAGTGGGTCCCCACTCCCCGACACCCTCACCAGCTGCTGCAAACCAGGGACTTAGGAGTCTTAGAAGTTGAATGTGTAGATGGCTCTTGCGGGAAGGAAGCACAGCATCTCCAGCTGTGAACTTGATCACATGTGAGAACAAGCCCCTCACCCCCACCCTGCTCCCTACCAGGGGGCCAGTTGAGAGTCTGTTGGATGACTCCCCCAAGCCCTAAGCAGCCAATCTCACCAACTCCTCCTGGTTTGAAACAGGCTCCAGAGAGTGGCCATAGGGGTACATGAGCATCTGAGAGTAGCTGTGGATGGAGATCAGAGCCTTCACGTTCCCATGGGATATGATAAAGTCCACGACGGCAGCCACTTCTGGCTCCGACTGAGGGGAGGGCCCATGATAAGTCTCTGAGCAGGGGTTGTTGTTAGAACCGTTTCCTGGAAGTAGAATAAAGGCACCCACAGGGTTCAAATTCCCAGGCGTGGGAAAGACTTTCACAAAATATCCTGTATTCCTCTCTAATCCTAGTCTTCTTTGCAGTTTGGCTGAGGTCATGTGGCTACTTTTGACCAATGAGAATGTGAGCAGTAATGATGGGTCACCTCTAGTTTGAGGCTAAAAGCAAGTATAACTTCTTTATATTCTCTTCTGTGTTGTTAAAGCAAAAAACAAACAAACAAAAAAACCCCTCTAAATGGAGAAGTGTCCTGGATCTCTCTGTCACCAATGGAAGACAGCTATGAGGAGGGTCACCTACCCACAGTGGACTTTACGTACACGAAAAATAAATTTTTTACTGTGTTAGGCCACTGAGACTTGGAGGGATGCTTGTTACTGCTGCATACCCTGGTCTAATACATCAGAGGAGTGTTGCCACACCACAACTCAGCAACTCTGTGCCCTGCAAAGTGCTCCGTTAGCTTGTCTTTTGGTTAAGTCCTGACTGTGGTTCCATTAGAAAGTCAGGCCTGCTTCAGCAGTTGCCACTGGGTCTCCAAGCTGGCTTCCCCTACGAGCAGTGACCCCTGTGAGCTGACCCTCCTCTGCTGACCCTCCACTTCCATGGCGAAGGCTTGGGTCAGTTGAGTGCTCAGATACAATGTCTGCACAAGTTGTGCCAACCCAAGGGCAGCATGGACTTGGAGCTGGGAAAAGAGAGAATAGATCGCCATAGTTGCCTAAGACTGCTCGGGGAAGCACAGATGTAAAAAATCCTTGAAAATTCTTCTGAATGGGTACCTAAGTTGGAAGGAGGGCAAAGAGTAACTGTTCCTCTACTTTGCTCACAAACTTAATTTGTTCCCATCTCCTACTAGATTCTTTGCTCCTCATCTCTCTTCTTCCTCTCCTGTTTTCCTCTCTTCCCCAGTGGCCAGCTGGAGGGCTAGGCTGGGCTGGTCAAGATTTGGGGGTTAGGAACACATGAAAGGAGCATCCCAGGCCCTGCTCTCACTTCTCCCTGAAATGACTGCACAGAAGCCCGGTCAGAAGCCAGGGGCTGCCCAACTTCTGAAGCCTCCTGAGGATGCCAGAGCAGCCCCCTGACCCCCAGGGCAAAGAGTTGGCTGCAGACCTAGGTGGCTGGCCCATGGACTGGTTCAGATGCTGTTCTAGGACTGCAGCAAACAGGTCCTCCCCAAGGGTGCAGGTGAGGGCGGTATAGGTGGGAAGGATGACCTACAGATTACTCATTATGCAGAAATCAAATTAAGGCAATAATAAAGTCATAAACAAAATCTTCCCGCCTGAGTCACTAACCAGATACTCGCTATTTCTGGCCACAGGCAGGCCCAGAGGCAATTCTGTCACCTGGAAGCACATCCCCTCTTGGTCTGCACGACCTCACTGGGGGTGAGGACTGACCCTGGTTGGAAGGGGGTGTGCCTGCAGGGAATGAAGGGGTAGGAGCAGCCTGGTGGGCTGGAGCTGGCCCAGCTAACAGCGGCCCTGTTTGTTGTGTCTGCTGGGAGCTTCTGCACCTGCTACACTTGATGAATGACAGATAGCAACAGATGAGCGGAGCGGGGGCGGCTGCAAGCTTTGTCTGCTTTTGCAGCCCACGCATGGAAAGCGGTTCCCCTGCCAACGGCCAGGTGGCTTTGCCCAAATATGGAGAAACACTTCAGGCCATTAGTTCTGGTTTGAGCTAAGCAGAATAAACTAATCTTCCCCTGACCAAATGGGAATTAGCTGCCTGCCTCTCTCTGACGTTCACACAAAGTCCTCGGAGCCTGCCTGTTTCACAAGTACCTGCTAATGGATTCATTAGCTATTTATTTTTCCTTCTCAAAAATGTAATTTGTAGCAAGGGGAACTCGCTGGAAGGACACGGTAAATTATTGAAAGCAGTAATCTTTGGGCAGTGGGATTATGGGAGCTTTTTGTCCCCTCTGGGCTTTTTTTTTTTTCCACTTTTTTTTCCACATTGTGTATATACTGATTTTTCCCCCCTGTGGTGAAACCCACAAAAGATATTTTCTTTAAGAGGTAATTTGTCTTTCTTCTAGCCAGTCTGTCTCAGGGTAGATAGGCACTCACTTCAGCCAGTTCTAAGGGGCCCACGTGGATCTTTCTTGGGACAAATGTCTGGTCATTTGGAGATGGAAACGCCTAATTTTACACAGCTGTTTCCTTACACAAGCAGTTACAAGTGCAACCCAGATTCTCAGGCAACCCCTATACCGTGGACTGATTGGCTTTCCTCTGTAGACTTCAGAGCTATCCTTATTTTCACAGAACGGATTCAAAGAAGCCAGATTTTCGAAACAATGGGCATCTGGATCTAGAATGTTCTGCCTTGTTGGATTAGCCAACAAACAGGTCTGCAGATCTGTTTTTCAATAGCACTGTCTCCTGTGGAGCTAAACTCTGACCCCTGGTATGGCGTGGCAGCCACATCTGGAGGCCAAGGGCTCTGCTTTGGAGACTGTCCTGGTTAGACCCAGCATCCCACCCACCCAGCTGCTGCGTTCCCAGGGTTCACATACTGGTCTGTTTCAGTTTCCCCACGTGGCCCTTATGCCCCTGGCATGGCAAGGGAGATAATAAGGAAGAACACCAAGGGAACTCAGGAGGAAGCTGCCCACTCCTCCCTAGGATCACAGGGCCCTGTGGATACACAACAGCCCAGGGTCACAAAGTAATTGGACCGAAAATAAAAGCCAGGCTTAAGCCAGTGTTGATGATAAGAAACTAGCTTATTCTATATTTAAACCTTTGTCCCGGGCTCCCCAGAGGGCAAAATTCGGGTCACAGTTCTCAGGGAATGAGTTTTGAGACATTTTCTTGTGGCGTGCTCCCTTCAAGGAAGGGCTAGAGACATTCAAGGGGCACCATAAATCCTGGGTTTTAAACAACAAGCAAGACTACTTTGGACCTCCTTAAGCCTTTCTCTGCCATATTTAGGATCTGATCCTTGCAGTTAGTCCCCATTCAAGGAGCTGTTTCCCATGAAGGCTTAGCATATGTATACATTTAACAGACGTACGCAACCTCTCCCCATACATCACAGCCAATCCTAGGCATGCGCCTGCCTGTCCCTGGCCATGACTCACTCGCATTAGCTAAGTGCTCTGCCTCTCCGGTTATGCATCAACATAATCTGTGTGGGAGATGTGCCAAGGACCAAGTTCTCCCCAGCCCTGCCCCTGGGGTGCAGCAGCCTGAGGTACCTCCAAAGCCTGACTTCCAGTTCCTGTTAAGGTCCACACCAATGCAGAAGATTCCCGGTCTGCTGGACTTGTTCTTCCGCCACAAGCGGTTCTGAAAAAGTGCAGGGCAAGTGACTGAGCCCCTTCTGGGTGGGAGCCTCTGACATCCTCGTCTAGGAAGCGGGTCTGGTGGGACAGGGAGGGATGAAAGGAAGGAATCTCTAGGGCAGGATGGGGCTGGCATGCTGAGCCACGGCTGCAGATCAAATGCTTTCTGGTTAAAGCTGGGGTATGGCGAGAGGCTTGAGCACAGCCAAATACAGCGGACTTCTCTGGGCAGCTGGAGGCCAACAGCTGCAGCCACAGCACCTGAGCAGCCCGCCTGCCTCACGGAGACTCTGCAAGGAGCCCCCAAAGGCTCTGTCCCCAGGGAACCTCAGCAGAGCATCCCAAAGCCATCATGACCTTTCTTTCCTCCATTCCCCCCAGAGCTGACCCCTGATTCCTAAGCCCCTCCCTCTCAGGTGCTCTCACCATACTGTGGGTATAAGCAAACCCATCGGGATTAGAGACAATCTCCAGGAAGATGTCCATGGCGTTCAGTACATCTGTGACAATGTGGTCTTTGCCGTATTCACTGACAATCTGCAAGAAAGGGCTCAGTAGGTACAGACTGAGAGACAGGAGGTCCTGGCGGGCTCTCCTCCAGAGTAGAGCAGGACATCGGTACAGCCACTGGTTACAGGCAGGGATGGCATCAGGTCATCAGGTTCATCCTTGTGCAGAACGAAAGGCTTGGATTTTCAACAACTAGAAGGTGGGGGCTCTGGGCTGCAAATGGCCAGAGCACGTGGCAGCTGTTCCACAGGGCAGGTGTGCAGAAAGCACCCCAAGTCAGATGAACCAAGTAAGTTTTCAACTGGAGGTGCCCTTAAACAGTTGAGCAGCTCCAACCCTCCACCCCATCCCAGCCCCCACGGTCCATGCTGACCTTCCTGGCAATCCAGATGCTGGTGGCATGGGTGATCCACTCCCGAGAATGGATTCCAGAATCAATCCAGATGGCCGGACGCCGAGAACCTCCAGTGCTGAACTGGGGGAAAGCACCAGGCCCCACACATATTTGAACCACAACAGCTACAGGGCTGTCCCCAGACTGCCTAGAAGGAGGCCCCAGATATATCTTCAGTGCCTGGGGTGGCTCCCTGTTCCTGAGAGGGGGGTCATATGTGCAGGTACATGTGTAGGAGCCCATGGAAAGTGCACACATGTGGGGACCTTGGCAGCACAGTGATGCTCTTGCAGGGCAAAGTGATCTAGTTAGAAGCACAGAAGTGCCCAGGTCTGCAAGTGTTTTAGACTAGTGCTTTGCAAACTTTCAAGGGCACGTGAATCCTCCAGGGATGTTACTAAAATTCAGATTCTGATGCAGTAGATCTGGACGGTGAGGTTGGTAATTTCTAACAGACTCTCAGAAATGCTGCTCCTGTGGGTCCAGGGACCACTCTGAGTAGCAAGAGCTTAGACAACATTAAAGAGAGAACACAGGCAGCCCTTATGAGAAATCAAAGCAGGCACAGGTGAAGTCAAGTCCTACGTTAGCCGAGGCCAAATGACCCTTCAAAAGAGTCCCCAGGGCACTTTTGAGGACAGCAGAGTCTGTCTTCTCTGAGAGCTGCGTGTCAAATGACCTGCGTGGTCCGTGCTCTCGAGTGCCCTCAGGGCACATACAAAGAATTGTTTTCCAGTATGCTTCACACTTCCACCTCTCCCGCCGCCTTCACGGCCAAGGGCACTGCTGCTGCCAAGTTTACTGGAACCCTGTTTCCAGTGGGCTCTGTGAAGGGCTAGAAGGTCTCCTCATAGACTCAGGCCTATCTATGGGGCTGCCCAAGCCAGAGGGCCTCAGCCATTTGTAAATGAGGCCTCTGTGTACCTCTTTTCCCATTGACCAGATGAAGCAGCTGAGTTAACAGGAAGAATGCTGATTCACTCACACTCACATCCCAAGTTCAAGGTGATGACTGCCATTCTGAAGTTCCATCTCCTTAACAAACCTCCCACCAGATTCCTGACCCAGGACGTGCCCAGGTCATTGTACTGCCAACTGTCCACACCTACAAGGGGTGGGTCCCTGAACACAACCATCCCAAAGCTTGTGCATCACCTCAGGACACGAGTGTACACATCTCTCTCCCTAAACGGACTGGCTGACTCCCACCCAGCCACAACTTCACATGAGCTCAGTCTTATGCCTGAGGCACTCACTGTACAGTCTAGCGGTCAACACTCCCAGTTTTTACCTTCAGAACAAGGATGGACCGATTTTCAAAGCTGTGGCCAATCTGAAGTTTTGAGACAATATCTGAATGCTCAGTTACAAAGTTGTCAATCCAGGTATAGATCTGAAAGGAATGAAGTTTCTGAGATGGGCAGTTAAGCAGGGAGGGAGCAAACCCCAGGGTCTCTCTGAAAACTCTCCTTCCCTGATCCTACCACCCTCTTTAATACTTTCCCACCTCCTCTGAGGATCTAAAAGAACTGCAAAAACCAAAGACTACCTCCAGGTCTAAGGCAGGAGCTGTGGTCATCCTGGATTCCCAGACTTTTCACCTCCGTGCAGTGCTATGCCTTTGCCTGGAAGAGCAGCTTGTGCTGAGCCTACTCAGTCCCCTAGGGTCAGCCTGCAAGGCTCTCTCTGGTTGGAAGTTTCTCTTACTTCCATTTTATTGGCCCCTTCCATCCACTTACAGATCTCATAGTCCTTGCAGTGTTGTTTTTAGTCATCCTGTCCCTTTTATATTCTAAGCTTCTTGAAGGCAGGATTATTTATCTCGGACATCAATAACTTTCTCCCAGTGTCTGCTCTACACTCTCCAGGCATCAGCTCACAGTCTCCTATAGCCCCAGAGCCCTGAGGCTGGACAACCTGAGGGTCCAAGAGGACAGCAGAGTCTAGAGCCTGATGGGGCAGACCCACCTCCTCCAGAGTGTGGTAAGAGGAGTAACTGAAGCTACTGGTGCTTCTCTCCAACCGGCGGGATTTTGCCATGGCTTCTCTCTCCTCGTCCAGCAGCACCTGGGAGGCAGAAGCACATATTGGAAGGGAAGGTGAGGCTGGGCCAGGCATGTCACTTCTGGGCCCTGCCTCAGCTGGCTGCACAAACATAGCGTAGACACAACAGAATGAGCCAGAATGAGTGTGAGCTGTGCAACAGGAGATGCCAGGTCGCTGGGTGATTCTTCTGCTTGGCAAGCTGGCATTCATCCTGCCTTTTCCCAAATGAGCATGGGTCAAGAAGTCTGGAGAATGCAGTCCTAAGTCTGCCACTGCCACTAACTTGCTGTGGAACCTTGGTTTCCTCAGCTTGAAAATCGGGACTTGCCTTGCCCATTTCAATAGGATAAAATGTAATAACAGATACCAAAGTGCTTTGGAAAATATGCCCATGGGTGGCTGCCAACATTGCTTTTGCCCTCTGTGAACACTCTGCTGAGTGAAAGCCCAAGCTGAACTATGTACTCTGACCCCTGGGAGAGCAGAGGGCTCACCTGGCCCACATCATGAACTCTCCTCCAGGAAGCAGCCCTGACAGTTGGCGTCCGAGCGATGTGAGAAACCTGTCCAAATCACTTTACCTAATGTGCCAACAGTCTCTCACTCACCACTTTAACTGCCTCTTAAACACAAGATGAGCCAAAGCAGCATCCTTACTTGAGTGGCAATTGGGAGCTGGCTCTCAGTCCTTCTGTGGTGCTTTGAATTGACCTCCCACATCATCCTGGGGCATTTTCCCCACTTTTGGAGTCAGTGAAATGGGCAGGTGCCCTTCACCCTAAACTCATACCCTTACATTGTCACACAGGGACGAAGGCACCCCAGAACTCAGCGATGACTACAGCATGGGAGGGGTCTGGGCCTCTTTGCAACAAAAGGGAAAGCAAAGGCCCTCAACCCAAAGTCACCCCGGTTTGCCCCTCTGTGGTTGTTGTTAGTCACGTCAGACTCAGTCATGTCTGACTCTTTGCGACCCCATGGACTGTAGCCCACCATACTTCTGGGTCCACGGGATTTCCCCGGGCAAGAACAGTGGAGTGGGTTGCCATTTTCTTCTCCAAGGGAACTTCTACACCCAAGGATTGAACCTGTGTCTCCTGCAATGGCAGGTGGATTCTTTACCACTGAGTCACTAGGAAAGTCCGTGCACCTCTGGGTCACAAGTAAATCCTGATGATGCCTTGCTTCAGGCCAGGGCCTTTTAGTTTACCAAGCATCTTAATACTCATCATCTCAGTTGATCTTATGACCTGATGAAAGGACAAGAATTAACTATTCATGTTTTAGAGATAAAGCAAATTAGAGAGATAAACAGACTTAACAGAAAAGCTAACAAGGGACAGAGATGAGATAAAAATCCAGATATCCTAGGTTCTAGCACTATGTCCCTTAAGGCCAGCTAGCTAGCAAAATTAAAGGCAAATAAGAGTCAAACACACACACACACACACACACACACACACACACCTATGTATCTGTGTGTGTGTGTGTGTGTGTGTGTATACATAGAGGGAGAAAGAGAAAGCACATGTATAAAATATTAACAACAGGTGAAAAGTCCATCATACTATTCTTATAATTTAAAAGTGCTTTAAAATAATAAAAAGGCAATACCCCAAGCATAGGAAAACAAGACAGTAAAATGCCAAAAAAATTTACCCAAATGTTAACATGACTGTTAGGATAGAAAGCTTGTGATTTTAAGCAATTTTTCCTTTTCTCTATTTTTACATTTTTCTCAGCATGCTCATATTATTCAATAAGTAAAATCTTCTAAATGAATAAATACAAAAACAAAGGCAAAAATGCCCCAATGTCTAAAAATGAAGGAGCAGCCATCCATGGGGTCTCCAGTCCCAGGGCTAGAAGACAGCCCCTCTCCATCCCCACCTGCTGAGGCCGAGGTCATTGCCGGGTGACACTCTCACCCCACTCCCTCTGTCAACTTACTCACAAACTTCAAATCACAAATTTAAAAATGGGAGTGGAAATCAAAGCTTAGGGGCTTATTTCTTTTTGAGCACCAACTACACATGTGGCCTTTATGATTGTGACGTTTTCTAGCTAAACTGGCTGGGCTGGGGACGTTTCCACTTGCACAAAGCAGGGGCTGCTGGTTTAGAGAGAGATGGCTGGAGGAGCCCCGATCTTCACTGACACAAGCACCATCCTGGGAAGTCCTAACAAAGGAAATTTGTCTTCTTCCCAGAAAATTGACAGAAATTTCAGCAGCTCCCATGACCGATGTGTGCCTGTCACCGTGGGCCAGCCACGACCAGCTGCAGTGAGCAGCTGCAGAAAGAGTAGGTCGGGCCAACGTACCCGGAGTCAAGGCCGGTTCTGTCCCATGCTGGTCCCACTGCCATGAAGTTAAAGGACTAACTTCCTAGGGGTGGAGATGGTGGGTGAAGATGGAGAAGAGAGAAGACAGGGCTGGAGGACCCAGTTCTTTCTACACAGCCCAGGGACACCCACAGGAAGAGAGTTCACACAAGGTTGTCCTTTGTTCTACACAACAGCTTGGAGGCAAATGGGAAGTCTGCACCCAACTGCAAATAACTTTCCAAACACCCTCACAGCCTTGTGAATGGATGTGACACCCGCTTACAAATTGGAAATGCTCAGCCCTCACAGCTGGGCCCTGGATTCCAGGAACATGAATCTGTCCTGGCCTGAAAAATACACAGATGTTTGCTCCCTTCACAGGGCTGAGGTAAGGGAAGGAAGGGGATGGGAGATCTAAGAATGCAGTCTCATCTCACCACAGCCCTGTCAGGCTTCTTGGAGAAAAAAACAGATTCAGAAGTAAGCCATTTGCCTCCTGGAAGCCATAACCTGACAGAAAAAGTAGTACCTTGGTGTAAATTAATTTATGACAGGAGTAAGGAAGGATGGAGACATTAAGAAGTGCACCTCCAAGATGCGGGGGAGGGGGGTGCAGGGAGCAGACTGAGGGCCCCAAAGGTGAAGATGACCCCTGAAAGGAACCTGCATTCACAGCTCTCTCCATCCACAGACGTGAAATGGAAGCAGCTCCCGGAAGCGGTGGGTGGGGGACAGGAGACAGCTCCAGCACAGCTCTGTGAGGACGGCAGTCACTTCTCCTTACCCACCCCTGACCTCCTCTGCAGGCCTAACTTCTGCAGTGGTAGCTGCATGGCTGGTAGCAACCACAGTCCCTGCCTCTGCTGGGATGTGGGGCTGGGAGGGCACAGATCTGCGACTGTTAGAATGAACCCTTCGGAAGTCAAAACTGAACTGGGGCTTCACTGTCCTGAAGGCAAAGTTAAAACACCACATGAACAGCAGTGACACCCACTAGGGAGGCAGAAGGCACAAGAGTGGAGCCCAGGGCCTGGAGTCAGGCTATCTCAGGTTAAACCCTCTGTGGTCACTGACGGGCAAATGACTAAGTTCTCTGTGCCTTGGTCTCCAAACTACGAATTTTTCTGAGCTTTCATAAAATGGAGGTCATGTTATCATGTACTTTCACACATACTTGAAGTGTTCTTGTGAGGATTAGAAGGTGAATACATGTAAACTGCTTAGAACATTACCCAGCATGCAGTAAATGCCAGCTATGATGACAAGGGATGACAACAGGATAACAGTAACTCTCGAGGCGACTCCAGGGCTTCGTGGTGGAATAGTCAGTACAGGGCACGACCAGGAAACCTGGGTTCCTCCAGAAACCTGGTGTCTGCCAGACTTGGACAGTAAGTGGACTATTAGTGGTCACTCGGGTGAGTCAGAGAGTCCCTGCCTCTGCCCTCTGCCCTCTGCCCTCTGCCCTCTGCAGGACCAACAGAGGGGCTGGCCCTTCTGTCCCTGTCTCCCCACTGCCTGGACCCTCCTCAACCCTCACCCCCAGGCAGCTAGCCTCTGCCTCTCCGTCAGGGGCTTGCCCATGATTCCTATCTTTCCTCACCTATTCCTGTCCTCCTTTCCTCTTTAGAGCTGCCACCCACCCCGACACCAGCCAACACAATTCCCACGTTTTAATCTCTTCTGTTCAGCAGACTGGGCTTCCCAGGTGGTGCTAGTGGTAAAGAATTCAGCTGCCAGTGCAGGAGATATAAGAGACTCGGGTTTGATCCCTGGGTTGGGAAGATCCCCTGGGGGAGGGCATGGCAACCCACTCCAGTACTCTTGCCTGGAGAATCCCATGGACAGAGGCGGGCTACAGTCCATGAGGTCACCAAGAGTCAGACGTGACTGAAGCGACTGAGCATGCACACACATTCAGCAGAGGAATGCACACACTGGGCACTAAAGACACAGCAGTCAACAAAACGAAACTGCCTGCCCTCATGGAGCTCTACAGTCTGGTAGGGGAGACAGACGATAAACAAGACAAAGAAGGGAACCATATAGGATATTAGAAGGCCATAGCTGCCAAGAAGAAAAGTGAGGGAGGGAACTGGGGAAATGTGGGAGAAGAGTACAGCTTAACATAAGGTGAAAAGTTGACATGTGAGTCAAGTTTTGAAAGCAGTGAGCCACATGCTGTTATTTACAGAATCAGCATTCCAGCAATATAGGGCCAGAAAGTGCAAAGGCCCTGAGATATGATCCTAGCCAAAGGCATTGAGGCAAGGATAGCTCAGGCAAGCTGGAGGAATGTCAAGAAGGTGATGGTGCCTGGAGCAGAGTAAGCAAGAGTCAGCAGTGCAGGGCAGCGCGTGGATCATGTAGAGCCTTATAGCAGTTTTAAAGACTTTGGCTTTTACTGTGAATGAGGTGGGGAGACACGGAGGGTTTTAAGCAGAGGACTGATATAACAGGACTTGCATACTTTTAAAGAACACCTCTGANGACGACAGAGGATGAGATGGTTGGATGGCATTACCAACTCAATGGACATGAGTTTGAGTAAACTCCGGGAATTGGTGATGGACAGGGAGGCCTGGTGTGCTGCAGTCCATGGGGTCACAAAGAATCGGACATAACCGAGTAACTGAACTGAACTGAAGAACTGTCTGGGGGATGTGAGAAAAAGAGTCAAGGATGACTCCAGGTTTCTTGTCTGAGGGACGAGAGGACGGCATTGCCATCTGCTGCACTGGGGGAGGCTGTGGAGGAGCAGGCCACAGCAGCTGGATTTGTACCTGTGAAGTCTGAGATGCCCATTAGACACTCAGGTAGAAATGCCAAGTAGATGGTCAGAGATGTGAGCCTGGAGTTCAGATCGGATATGAGAGGCTGGCTGGAGCCACCAACGTGGGAGTGCTCAGGAGGTGGAAGGTACTCAATTCCATGATCCTGGATGAGAGGTAGAGAAGAGGTCGAAGGACAGAGCTGGGAAACAGGAGAACAACGTGCAGAGAAGCAGCCAGGAAGATGGGACGACCCAGGAGAGTGCACTGTCCCGGAAGTCCAGAGAGGAGAGGGTGATGTGTCGGGCTAAAAGCTGGAAGCAGGATGCACACTCCGAGCTGACTGCTGAGGGAACCTGGGAGCTGTGTGTGATGCTGTGTGTGACGCTGTGTGTGATAACTGGGGTGAAGGTAGCGGTGGGCAGTTTACCCAAAAAGAGGGATGAAGATGGCATGTAGAGTCAACATTTCCCGGAGTTCTGCTCTTGGAATAGAAGTGGGGTGATAGCTGGAGGTTGGGGGAAGGGATCAAGAGAGGACCTTTTCAAGATGAGAGAAATAACTCTATATTTGTATGCTAATGGGAATGATCCAGGAGAGAGGGGAAAATTGGCCAAGCAGTATTTACACTAAATTGTATTTTACTCTAGAGCGTGCTCGGAGCATGGGTGATTTTTGTTTTCTCCTTTGTGCTTTCCCCTATTTTCTGAATTATCTACCATGAATATTTATTAATTTTGTAATCAGAAAAAAAGCCATTAAAATCCACAGAGCTGATTGCTCAAGTGAAGCCTTTCCATGGTGACTCATCCCAGGGAAAAAAAAAAGAAAAAAATAAACCAAAGGGCTAAAAAGAATGAGGAGGTGAAGAAAAATTAAATGCAAATAGAGCTCACTCACAATCAGATGATTCCTTTCCTGGCCCACTGCAACTTCCTCAGCACTCTCCTGCCGTCAGCCCCTCCCTGCTCCTGTCCCCAGCTCAGCACTGGCAACACTGTCACTGTCAGAAGGATTTTTCTTAAATGCAAATCTGATCGTGTCAGAGCCCTCCGAAGACTCCCCCACGGTTTTCGGGATTTTCTCTCGACCTTTTCACCTGGTGGAGGGTGCCCTTTGTGCTCTGGTCTGGCCTCATTGCCAATCATGGGCCCCTTCCCCTCGCCGGCCCTCCCTTCTCCTGCTCTTCAGCCACACCGTAATTGCCGCCTTCTCCGAGCCTCAGAGCGACCATGCAGTGCCTCTTGTACTCGCTCCCATAGCAACCTGCTCCACTCCATCAGCGCATCATCCACTCCATTGTAATCACTGATTTACTCCCCTCCGCTTCCCCACCCCCACAGCACTCCAGCTCCCCTGGATACAGGGACTGGATTTCTTTATCTTTGTTTTTCCAGTACGTTGCCTAATACCCAGCACACAGTTGGCAACTCTGTATCTGTGGGCGGAATGAATGAGTCCACCTAGTCTATCTCAAGCATCTTTCTGATCACAAGACAGGAGGGAGTAGGGGGCACTTCCCTTCCTCAAAAATCTCCAGTATCTCTGGCCAAGGTGAAAGCTGGAATCAAGGTTTTTCACCCTTTCTCTTAGCCTGGTACTAACCAGCAAACACACCGTCTTTCCTTTCCTTCTCACAACCACTGAGTGAAGTAACATTTACTAGTGCTGTGCTGTGCCTCGTCACTCAGTCATGTCCGACTCTTTGCAGCCGCACGGACTGTCGCCCCCAGGCTCCTCTATCTCTGGGACGGTCCAGGTGACAAGACTGGAGTGGGCTGCCATGCCCTCCTCCAGGGGATCTTCCCAACCCAGGGACTGAAGCCAGGTCTCCCGCATTGCAGGCAGATTCTTCACTGTCTGAGCCACCAGAGAAGCCCAAGAATACTGGAGTGGGTAGCCTATCCCTTCTTCAAGGGATCTTCCTGACCCAGGAATCAAACCGGGGTCTCCTATATTGCCAGCAGATTCTTTTCAGCTGAGCTACCAGGGAAGCCATTTACTAAGTCCTACCTAAATGGCAGGGCCTATGGTAGATGCTGGGGTATAAAGACAGATAAGGCAAATGATTCTATACCTTGAGGGGCTTCGGGAGGGGACTCTTGAGACAAAGACCAATATATTAATCAGGTCTCTCTGGGCACACTTTTCCTGAACCTGCCAATAGAGCAATTCATTCAGCACACAGTTACTGAGGGTCCCGTGCAGGAGACACTATGCCAAACACTGGGGTGAGAAGATCCAGAAGACAAAGCAATCAGTCCTGTGCGTCAATAACTAAAACATGAGACCGGAGGCCAGCAACCTGAGTGGTGCAAAGCCCTTCCCTTCTGTTAACACCTCTGAGTTTCCCTCCTCATGGACACCTTCCCCCATCATCACCACAAATCAACTCAGCATAGCAGTCTCCCCCCAGCCCCAGCTTCCTGGAAGCCAAAATGTGATCTCAAGTACGACAATCAGAGCTTGATGCACTGCAGACAGAGCACGTTGCTGGTGAAAATCCTGCCTGACTGGGTTAGTGCCCAGAGTCCAGGGCACTCTACTGAGGGGCAGTGAAAAGCTCCCCTTTCCCTGTCCTTAAAGGGAATCCAGGGCTGGGGGTGACAGGAGAGGACAGCCCCAGAGGAGCCAGTGATTCAGCGAGACTCCCAGGTGCCTCTGGGGCCACTCCTAAAACACAGAAATCAACAGAAAAATTTTAGAGACCTCTTCATATCTGTTTGCCGAATACTGCAGAGTCTACAGGGCAGGGCAGATGCAGGGAAATACAAACTTAGAAATCCAGGCACGGGCAAAAAATGAGAATTGAGCACTGGATTTTTTGATGTGGTAGCCTCTCTTGTCTATGCGAGTTTCCCCATTTTTCTTTGTGGGGGATTTAATTGGGCAAAGAGCCTACTCCCAGATGTTGAGCAGGAAACAGATGTGCCTGAGGAGGACGAAAGGTCTTTGAATGGACCACAGTGCCCCAGCCCTGTCCTTGCATGAAAAGGAATGCACCTAATGCGTTTATCCCCTGGCAGGCGGTGAGTGTGTGCACTCCACAGACTGTGTGTTCTCGCACTCAGAGCCTGTAGAGGAGACCAGCGGCAGCACAACATGGCTGGGCAGGAACCTGTGTGTATACAAACCTACAGGTACGCAGCAGCATCTGCAGAGGGCTGCAGCCAGAGAGGTTTAACCCAGGGATGCCCCAGAAGAATCATTTTAGGAAAGAGGCTCCTTGGGGGTATTCTGGAAGACAGATCAATTAAAACAGAATTTCATGATGTTCTGAAAAGATGCCATTAAGATGCAGCAACGAGTGAGGGTGGGGAGAGAGTGGGGTGCCTGGAATGAAGTCTCCCTTCGCCCTAACCAAGGGTAGGTCGGTAGTCACTTCTCCCAGAGCTGTTCTTCTGGGAGAGTCCTGCCTGGGAGAGACGCCCGGTACTGAGAGCCGGCATTGGAGGCGGCAGGAAGGGAACCACAGCAGGGTTCACAGGAGCGGCTTCGCTCACTCTTCCTGCTTCTCTGGAGTGAAGGAATTCCCTGCTATCACACAGGCGAGACACACAGGGACAGGAAGGAGCGGTCAGAAAAGCAAAGGGAGCCGTCCAGAAGAGCCCTCCCTGCCCTCAGTGCCTAGGAGAGAGCCGAGCTGCCCCTTCCCACCTCCCTTCTCCCTGTCTTCTCCTTTGCCACGAACTACAGATTCCTCCATAAGAGAACTCTTAAAAACACAACCATCTAGTGAATGTAACAAAAGAGAAGCAGACTCACAGATCTAGAGAACAAACTGGTGGTTAGCTAGTGGGGTGCAAAGGGGCAAGACAGGCAGAGGAATGGGGAGTATAGACTGTGAGTGTAAGAGAGGCCCTGGGATGTAGTGTACAAGGAATACAGCCAATACGTTTTGTAATAACTATAAGTGGAAAGCAACCTTTAAAACTATATAAAGTTAAAAAAATTTTTTTTTCGTTGAAGAGGACTCCACAAGCTACACTGACTTGTGAATTATGAACTCTTTCTTGGATTTTTCTTACATTTAAATTTTTTAGAAAGATCTTTCTTAGATTTAAATTTTCTTTGACTAGTGTGAGGTTTCATTCCTTTCCTGGAAGGTTCACAAAAAAGCAGATGAAACTCCAGAAAGAAAACATCTATTTTAGCCTTGGGTATTTTTTCTCCAGGTTGGGCCCAAACCTGTAAGGGATGTGAAGGTGAGACCCCCAACCTCAGTGTTGGGGCAGGACCTCACCTGGATGTCCTTTATCATGATGTTGTAAGCAAGGCCGTGAGACTCCAGGTATGCTTTGATGTCTTTCAATTCGGAGAAGGGAACCCTCATGTCCACAGGGAGGCTGGGCCTGGCTGGGCCACGCCAGAAGTCGACCTGGATCACGAAGGAGAAAAAACAATAGGCGCGTGGGTCACACATCCTGCGGGAACCCAGAGAACCAGTGATCTTCTCTTATACAGCTGAAAGGGCCTCGGCTCCAAAATGAAACAAGGCAGAGCAGAAAGACGGAGACAAACAAAATCCCCAGGTCATGGAGTTTCCTTCCCTAACGCTAAGCACCTTTGTCTCCCAGCCTCACTCACTCCATGTAACTTCACCCAGATCCAAAGAGCCCACAATAGTTTTCTAAAGGTGAGACAGCTTATCATCTGGGACATTCACATGGTCAAGAACACTGGGCAGGAGAGGGAGACATCACTGCCCCCGAGCCCCGGAGGGGTATAGGAGAGGCCCGATCCGGAGCCCTGTGCTGTCCGATTTTCATTTTGTAAAATGGAGAGAATTATTGTAGTGTTCTGAGTCCTGGTTGATAGGGGCACTCACACAAATAGGATGGTGGGTGTTGGGGCACATCCAGAAATATATGGTTGTTTCAACAGCCCTCAGATCAAACTCTTTTATATTGAAGAAAACGTCTTGCCTAGTGGAATACTTGCAGAGGACACATTCTCAGAAACTAGGGCTCAGGCTGAGGGACAAGCCCAAATAAAACAGGTTTGCTAAGCTAAGCCATTTCAGTCGAGAAGCAGATGTGTCCAGTGCGTGCAGCACGGCATCCCACCCAAGACTCATGTGCCCTTGTGTGGCTTTAGGATCTTCCAGCCGTTTTCAGAGCAGCCCTCCCTTACAGGGCAGAGGGGAAAGCCCAGCAGGGCTGCCCCACCCCTGGGCCAGTGTTCCCAGCCTCTCCTGAAGAGAAGCCTCGCTTGATTCTCCCCCGGTGCTGTCATCTCCGGCAGGCACACCCAGGGGGCCAGGTTTGGGGTGGAGGGAACGGGACAGGGAGCCGAGGGTGCAGGCCTCTGGGAGGGAGGAGAGGACGTGGCCCCAGCCCCGCGGACACCTCACCTTCTGCGGCTTCAGGCCCTCCAGATCCCTGAGGAGCGAAAGCTGCTTCTCATTTTTAGCCAGGATTCGAAGAACCTGGTCACTGGAAAGACACAGAGGGGACCGAAGGGGCTTCTCAGGGGGGTCCTGAAAGGCTGTGCCACCTGGAGGACGCAGAGTGGAAAAGAGAACCTGGCGGGATAGCTGGAAGGCTAGAGGACCCCTGAGCAGAAGGACCTGCAGCTCTGGGGAGTTCCAGCTCCTCTAGCCTGAGGTCAAGGGGTCTCTCCAGACCCAAAGACAGACCACCCTGGGACTCCATAAAGCCTGTCAGTGCTGCTGACGAACCCACTGCCAAGACAGGGCAAACAGGATGCCTAAGGAGCATGGTGGTGGAGAAGGGAGGAAGAAAAAAGAGGAATGNAACCTGGCGGGATAGCTGGAAGGCTAGAGGACCCCTGAGCAGAAGGACCTGCAGCTCTGGGGAGTTCCAGCTCCTCTAGCCTGAGGTCAAGGGGTCTCTCCAGACCCAAAGACAGACCACCCTGGGACTCCATAAAGCCTGTCAGTGCTGCTGACGAACCCACTGCCAAGACAGGGCAAACAGGATGCCTAAGGAGCATGGTGGTGGAGAAGGGAGGAAGAAAAAAGAGGAATGAAGGAGAAAAAGGGATAGATACAGGGAGTCGAGGTACCGATAGTGGCCCCATGTACCCTTTATACAAGGGTCCAGGCTATGTCTGCCCTAACCCCACTGCCTTCTCCCAAGAGCTGGAGGACATGGAAGAGACAAATCTCACCCTACCTCACAGGGGGAAGCTGAGCCGCTCCCCGTGCCCCTGGAGGGGGTGGGAGCTGGGGCAACTGAGCAGCCTGCAGTCGGGATGGCCTGGCTCCCTCCGTGGCCGGCTCTGATACCCTGGATGACGAACCCCCCTCTCTAAGCTTGCGTCTCCTCTTCTCCACTGTGGAAATACTATGGAGTGCTCACTTTGCGGGGCCTTTGGAAGGCTGAGAAATCATGTCTGTAGAGGGCCTGGTATGTAATACTCATACTTAATTTTACTCAAAGGAGGACAATACCACACCCACACATTAGGAACACATAGTCTTTGGGGGGTTATGACTTTTTTAAGAATCAGAGGAAAGTTATGAACACTGGAGAAAAAGTAGATACACACAAAATTTTACACATGGTTTCAGGGGATTCTTGGGTTCTTGAGATTCATGCAGACTAAGAACTCTAGATATGGGGAGGAATAATAAGACACCTGTGCATCCTGCCCTCACACGTGAAATTGGGAGGTGAAAGAGTAAGAAGTGGGTTCAGGATGGGAAATGAAATCCTGAATCCTTCTGCCCTTATCAGGTCCCACTGGGCCACCAAGTCACCCAGCTCCTTGCAATCCTCTCTCCTACCAAGGAGCAGCCACTCACCCTGTGAAATTCATCTGGCCCAAAGCTGCTGCCAGGATAAAGCTGCAGACCAGGAGTGTCCGCCTGCCCACAGGGGACCACCTGCAAACCACGCCTCCTCCAGGGGAACTCTGCATGCTTCTTCCTCCAGGCGGACTTCAGGGGTTTTCCTCGCACACAGGCATACGCAGGCCTCAGGACAGCAGAGCACCTAAAAGCCGGCAGGCCCAGCAGAGGACGTGCGTTAGGCTCTCTCTGGGGAGACCCTGTGTGGGACTCCCACATGTCAAGCCTTCCAGAAGTGGGGCGTCCCTCCCCATTTCTAGGCGAGTCCTCTCCTGGGAAAGTGCAGGGGGCAGGGGTAGGGAAAGAGGAAGTCAAGGCCTTTAGCTGTTTTCCTTCCCAGAGGTTTACTGGGCCAGCCTCTCATGAATATCAACTCCTCCATCTCCAGAGAAAGGCTGACAGAAGTCATAGGCCCAAGGAAATCGCTCCTTTCCAGTCTCCTGCTAATCTCTTCTTTGTTCTCCTTCTCCCTCCCCATCCACTCACACATATGATCCCTGAACATAAGGATGTGGAAGCCATTGAAACAGCACCGGGTTTAGACACAGAGCTGGGTACTNATCCTCTCTGAAGATAATTATAAAGCTTTACTGAAAAATGCTAAAATTTGAAATAAATCTGAAGATACACTTTATCGGAGGATAAAGAATTTCAATTCTTCCCAAATTTGGGAATGTAACTTGGGAAAATTACATTCTTCCCAAATAGATTTAGAGATTCAATATAATTCCAATCAAAACCCCAACAGCCCATTCAACTTCATAAGCTGATGTAAATGTATATGAAAAAATAAAGGCCATAAGAAGAGTCAGGCCAATCCTGGAGAACTAATTAGAACTTT
Source organism: Neotragus pygmaeus (assembly GCA_006410875.1). Classification (NCBI taxonomy): domain Eukaryota; kingdom Metazoa; phylum Chordata; class Mammalia; order Artiodactyla; family Bovidae; genus Neotragus; species Neotragus pygmaeus. The sequence continues at coordinate 812,446 of SJYV01029990.1, forward strand.
CTATATCAGACACTAGTACATGTTATAAAACTATATGAGATTCTGCTCTAGAGCCTGAGAACTGTAGCTACTGAAGTCCATGGGCCCTAGAGCCTGTGCTCTGCAACAAGAAGCCACTGCAGTGAGAAGCCAGATCACTGCCGCTGGAGAGTGGCCCCCGCTCGCCGCAGCTAGAGAAAGGCCCACGCAGCAACGGAGCCCCAGCACAGCCAAAAATAAATAAGTAAGTAAAAATTTAAAAATAACACAAAACGATAGCGATTGAGATGGCATAGTATTGGCACAGATAAACAGAACATAACAGAAACAAACCCAAGCATATTTGGAAACTGTTTTTTTGCAGACTTGGCACTGCACATTCTTGTGGAACAGAAAGACTATTCAGTAAATGTTGCTGAGACAACCATAGATCTATATGAGGAAAATGGCATTAAATCTCAATCCCACCACAAAAGTCAGTTCCCGGTAGATTAAAATACTTAAATGTAAAAGACAAAGTATAACACTCTCAGAAGACAACATAAACAACATTTTATGACATTGGAATAGGTAATAATTTTTCTAAATAACATGTGAAAGGCAAAAAATAAAAAACAGAACTATAAAGTTTCCCATAAAGGGAAAAAATGAGTAAAATCAACTACCTTATAATTAAGAACTTTGCAACAGAGAATAGAAAATAAGCCTCAATCTGAGAGGATTTTTTGGTAATACATAAAACTGGAAAACAATATCCATGATATAAAAAGAACATCTGTGAATCATTTTTTAATGGGCAAAGAACACAAAAATCCATTTCTCAAAAGAAGACTCACAAATGATCTATAAACATATGAAAATTATACTTAGTAATCAGGGAAAAGAAAATTAAAACCACAATGAAATTACCATATCATACCACCAAATTGTCAAGAGTTAAACGTCAGTCAATACCAGGAGTTGAGGGCAAGAGCACCTCTCGTCACTCCTGGTGGAGCTTTAAAGTGGTGAAATCACTTCAGAACACCGTTGTTACCTAGTAAAGCCGCATATCCTACACCCAAACAATTCCACACCCAGCTATACGCCACGAAGAAACTCTTGTGCCTGTGCAGCAAGATTTATGTCCAAGATTGTATTTCTAAAATGGAGTTGTAGCTGTAATACAACAGAGGAGAGAAAATGAACCAATTACAGCTACATGCATCCAGCAGACAAACCTCAAAACAGCGATGTTGAGTGAAAGATGCCAAATTGGAACATGCACTGTATGTTTCCATTATATATGTTCAGACAGGTAAGACAGAACAATACATTGTCCAGGAATATGTGCACAGTTGATATTACAAGGAAAAGGAAGGAAATTATTATCATGGATTTGTGGTTTCATCTGGGGAAGGGAAGGGAGTGCAAAGAGGCTTCTAAGGTGTGTTTGTTCTTGTTAATGCTGAATGGTGGGTAAAAGAGTTAATTTTAACAGGCAATGAAAGTTTTACACAGGCTCTTGTACATATACTTCATAGTAAAACCTATTAAAGGTAATATAGAAAAGCTAAATTCTTNGGAAGGGAAGGGAGTGCAAAGAGGCTTCTAAGGTGTGTTTGTTCTTGTTAATGCTGAATGGTGGGTAAAAGAGTTAATTTTAACAGGCAATGAAAGTTTTACACAGGCTCTTGTACATATACTTCATAGTAAAACCTATTAAAGGTAATATAGAAAAGCTAAATTCTTATTTTTCATAGTGAGAAATCAATAGAAAATGCCTAAAACTTAAAAAAGCAAGAAGTGGCAATATAAACACCACATCAAGGTTTATGGATGTGAATGTCAAGGTTAAAAGAATTCAATTTGGTTGTTGCTGGAGAGCAAGACATGGGAAGAAGGAAAGGGGAGCGGGACTTAGCTGCTTTTTACAAGTCTTTATAGAACTACTTGACTCTTTAAACCATGTGCTGTAAAACTGATTTAAGTAAAAATGAAGTTTTAGAAGTGGCATTTTAATACCTAGAATAGTCAAATGCATAGTGACAGTAGAATGGTGGTTACTGAGGGCTAGTGCGGGTAAAGGATCATAGGGGTTAGTGGTTAATGGGTTCAGAGTTTCAGTTGGGGAAGATGACAAGTTCTGGAAATGGATGGTGCTGATGGTTGTACAACATGTGAATGTACTAAATGCANATGCATAGTGACAGTAGAATGGTGGTTACTGAGGGCTAGTGGGGGTAAAGGATCATAGGGGTTAGTGGTTAATGGGTTCAGAGTTTCAGTTGGGGAAGATGACAAGTTCTGGAAATGGATGGTGCTGATGGTTGTACAACATGTGAATGTACTAAATGCAAATAAACCACACACTTGAAAATGATTAAAGTGGTAAATTTTATATTATGCATATTTTACCACACACAAAAAAATTTAAGCTCAAAACAAAAAGAGAGAGAGACTGGAATTTGAGCTAAGTTAGGCAGAGTATGAAGGAGTTAACCATCCAAGGCAGGGTGAAGAGGTTGTAGGAAATCTGATTCTTGCCCCGGATCTTTTCTTTATTAAAAGTATTAATTCCCACTTCTGGTTAGAGACCTCCCTAAGAATCTCCAGAGATCACATGAGGTGCTCCAACATTTCCAAATAAAACTCACAAACTAAATTATGTTTAATTTCCAAAATTCCTCCTTGGGTGCTTAATGGAAATAAATACATCAAAAGTAATCTTAAAAAACAGAAAAACTCGAGTATCATTATTCATAGTACAAAAGGATTCTTTGACTAACAAGAGGATTTACTACAGTCTCTTAATATAACTCCCCCAGGACACTCAAAATGTGATTTAATTAACACAAAACAGGCTTATCCCACCTTTCAGAAATATGCCAAACAGGTGCTTTCAAAGGAAATTGAGAATTGAAAATCCAAGAAAACAATAACCCACCATACAGTGGGTTAAGGCTGCTCTAGCCTAGAGTTTCTAAATCAACTTTATTATTGAAAAATCCCACACTGGGATCATCCCCACAAGGGAAGCTGTAGCTGACCAACCATATCTCCAATCATACCTCATGCCTCCCTCTATCATCACACACCATATAAATTCTAATTCTTCACAAGAATCCGTCTAATACGAGACAAGCTCATTGTGGGCTGGGGCTGTGTCTTCCATGTGTATGATCCCAGGACATCTGCATACAGCCCAGGCACTGCCCAAGACCTACTTATTGATTAATTATGTTGATCCACTCATTCTACCAACTGCCCAAAGCCTAGGAAAACAAACCCTTCTTTCTCGGCCTTTTTCCTTGCCTGCGTCTACCAGCTCTGCATCCACAAGCTCAGAACCTAAATCTTTGCTCTGTTCTGCTCCCCACTTTTAGTTACTGGACTCCTTTCTTATCACGCACAGTCAGAGACCTCACATGGTATCATAGTTGAGTATAATCCTTGGATATCAGGGTCTTGCTTTCCCCTCCCCCAGAACTGGTGTTCATCCCCAAACCTAGGTCCAGCAGTTAATGACAGGCTCTTGGGTCACCCTCTGCCACACGGCTGCCTCCACTTAGGCACCCAGCTGGCCTCATCTCTATTGCAGTACACCCTCCCTCTGCCTTACCAGTTCAGCCACCTAATGGGGAGACCCCAGCTCTATTCCACCTCCACTCAGTCCCTGAAGGGGATAGGGTTTGCCCAGTGACATTCTCTGGCCCTCAGTCCACAGGTCTCACCACACTGTGGCTGAGGGTCTGGCCACACCAGGACCACCCAGCAGATGATGATGAGGTGTCCCAGATCACAGGATAAGAGCTTGCTCCCCAGTGAGGCAGAGGGTTGGCAGCCACGACCCAAGCACCACTTCCTACTCTTTGGAGGAAAGGCACCTGCAGCCAGGGACCACCCCTACAGCCGGGGAGCCCCCTACATAGCCCTGGGAGGAGCAGGTGAAGACCCTACTGTGTGGAAGAAAGGCAAGGTGACTAGACACCTTCCCTGTCTGCGGGCCAGCAGGACCAAATAGGAAATATTTCAGTCTTTGGCAGGGCCGGGAGGGGTGGGGGAGGGCATGAGGCAAGACAAAGTATTCTCACTAGATAGTCTTTCTTATATTTAAAACTCTAAAGAAGTTTTGGGGCTGTACGAAACTAAGTAGAACTGGATTTGGCCTGCAGGCTGTAGTTGGCCCACCCCCTGGTGTGGTTGAAGAGGCAAGAATTCATTTACAAGACTATTCGACGCTATTAGAAAGCTCAAGGGAAATCAGAGATGTGCGTTAGAAGCCTTCTTCAATCAAAGCCAATGATTTCCAAAGCTATACAAGCCTTCTTCAATCAAAGCCAATGATTTCCAAAGCTAGGCATTCACTCCTACTGGGGAGAAAGAAAGAAATTAATGACTTCTAGTGTGTTTTTCGGAGAAGGCAATGGCACCCCACTCCAGTACTCTTGCCTGGAAACTCCCATGGACGGAGGAGCCTGGTAGGCTGCAGTCCATGGGGTCGCTGAGTCAGACACGACTGGGCGACTTCCCTTTCACTTTTCCCTTTCATGCACTGGAGAAGGAAATGGCAACCCACTCCAGTGTTCTTACCTGGAGAATCCCAGGGATGGCACAGCCCAATGGGCTGCCGTCTGTGGGGTCGCACAGAGTCGGACACGACTGAAGTGACTTAGCAGCAGTGTGTTTTTATCTCATACTTTTTATTTCAATTTTTGTTTGTGTTTTATAGAATATATGATAATACAATGGTATGTATACAGACTTTATAGATATGTAATTATATTGGATGTAATGTACTAAAAACTTTTTAATTGTAGGAGGGCAGGGTAAAAAAATCTGAAGAATGCTGGCCTAATGATCTGGCACCAATTGATTTTGAAAAATCTCACACTGTCATGCCTTTATTTCTATGAGTACCTCTTTTCTAACATAGTGTTGAGTTTTTTCTAATTAAAATTTATTTAAATCAACGTTGAAGATACTAGAGGATTTTCCTGTTTTTGAAATCAACATATTATGATGGGGGGAAAGCGATTTGAGCACTGATATGAGCAAGGTTCGGGCTTCCCAGGTGGCACTAGTGGTAAAGAACTCGCCTGACAAAGCTGGACCTAAGAGACACGAGTTTGATCCCTGAGTTGGGAAGATTCCTTGGGGAAGGACATTGCAACCCATTCCAATATTCTTGCCTGGAAAACTCCATGGACAGAGGATTGTGGCAGACTACAGTCCATGGGGTCACAAAGAGTTAGACATGACTGAAGTGACTTAGCATAGCACAGCATACATCAACAAGGTTCTGCCTTTGGAATCCAATGTGTGGTCAAGATATTGAATCTTCACTGCTCCTTTTTGTTGTGTAGCATTAGAACCATCTTCCCCTATGGCAGGCCTTGGGATCAAGACTTTTAAGACTACTTCTGGGTCCATGTTTACTTCATGAACCTTGAAGGACTGTGGTCAAGGATCATGCTCTCCTTGACTTACACCAATTGAATAGTAACACTTCCTGTATGTGCTGAATTCAGCCTCTTTTGCAACCTCCAGAAGGAATTGCTGGAGGTGGGGGTGGTGCCTGCAATTCAGCTCCTCACCTTACCTGATTTCATCCAAATGGCATCATTTGTACATTTTGCCCACATTTTGTAAAAATGGAAAACAACAAACTGAAAATTGTAGTGCCAATGATTAAACAGTGGAGATAAACTTGATGCAACTGAGATAAACATGAATGGAAATAAACATTCTGGAAACAAACAGCCTCACTTGGACNTTGCAGAAAGCAGCCGTCCTGACCACCGTCGGCGTGCTGGAGGAGCCCCTTGGCAGCGCACGCCTGCACGGCGCCCGCCTCGTGGCCGCTCTGCTGCACACAGGCACGCCCAGCATCAACCGGGAGCTCTGCCGGCTCGACACCGTGGGGCTGCTGCTGGTGAGTGCGCCCGCCGGCGCCTGTCAGGAACGGGCCAGCCCGCAGCCCCGGGCCGGCCTGCCTAAGGGAGGCTGCGCAGAGACACGTCCTGCCCCCAGGCCCTGCTTCAGTGCCGGTTCACACAGGGCTGTCCTGAAAGCAGAGGCGGTGGGGAAACAGGCCTCCCCTTTCTCGATTCTGCCTCAGAATGTTGTAGCTCTTCAGCCTAAACAGCCTGAAGAGCCGATCCTCATCCTCCCACAAGGAGCCGCCTTGGAACTGGGCCCGAAGGACCGCCTGCCTCAGGCGAAGTCCCTGGGCTTGGCTGTGCCCGTGGAGCTCAGACGTGGGGCAGCGGGTGGCTGGGAAAGGCCTCATTTCCGCTCCCCTCCTCCAAAGCGGATTCTCTCTCTCCCACTTTTAACTTTGATTCTGGCAAAACATAGGTATATACCGTGAGCTACACCGCTGTAATAACTCACTCCTGTGGTTCACTGCTCACACTGGCACAGCCGTCAGCACTATTTCCAGGCCTTGCTCCTCTTCTCAGACTGACCGTCACACGCTCGGGCGTCCTCCTCCACGCTGCCCGGCCCCGCCCTTCTGTGTCCTGTCTACGGGTCTGACTGGCCCCTGGCCTGTGTGCGTGGCTCTGCGGCCTTTGTGCTCCTTGTGTGTCTTGCACCTCTCACGCAGGGTGATGCCCACCCATGCGGCAGCATGTGCCACATCTGCTCTCAGGCTGCATGGTGTTTCATGGTGTGGATAGACCACGTTCTGTTTATCCGTTCACACACTGATGGACAATGGGCTGCATCCACATTTTGGCCATTAAAAAAAAAAAAGTGTATGCTTATTTTTCACTTGGCCAGGAAGCGTGACATGTGGGATCTCAGCTGCCTGCCCAGGGCTCAGACCTGTGCCCCCTGCACTGGAAGTGTGGAGCCCTGGCCCCTGGACGGCCACAGAGGGCCTCGTGGTGGCCGTTGTAGACAGTGCTCCTGCTCAGCCGCTCACTCGCATCCGACTCTCTGCGACCCCATGGTCTGCAGCAGGCCAGGCCTCCCTGTCCATCACCAACTCCCAGAGGCTACTCAAACTCATGTCCATTCAGTGGGTGATGCCAGCCAGCCAACCATCTCATCCTCTGTCATCCCCTTCTCCTCCTGCCTTCAGTCTTTCCCAGCATCAGGGTCTTTTCCAATGAGTCAGTTCTTCGCATCAGGTGGCCAAAGTATTGGCGCGTCAGCCTCAGCATCAATGCTTCCAATGAATATTCAGGACAGATTTCCTTTAGGATGGACTGGTTGGATCTCCCTGCAGTCCAAGACACTCTCAAGATTCTTCTCCAACACCACAGTTCAAAAGCATTGATTCTTCAGCCCTCAGCTTTCTTCATGGTCTAATCCTGACATCCATACGTGACCACTGGAGAAAAACCATAGCCTTGACTAGATGGACCTTTGCTGGCAAAGTAAGGTCTATGCTTTTTAATGTGCTGTCTAGGTTGGTCATAACTTTCCTTCCAATTAGCAAGCGTCTTTTAATTTCACGGCTACAGCCACCATCTGCAGTGATTTTGGAGCCCCCCAAAATACGCTGGCACTGTTTCCACTGTTTCCTCATCTATTTGCCATGAAATGATAGGACCAGATGCCATGATCTTAGTTTTCTGAATGTTGACCTTTAAGCCAGCTTTTTCATTCTCCTCTTTCACTTTCATCAAGAGGCTCTTTAGTTCTTCTTCACTTTCTGNCCACACAGTCAAAGGCTTTGGCATAGTCAATAAAGCAGAACTGTGTCTAACTCTGTGTGACCCCTTGGGCTATAGCCTGCTGGGCTCATTGGTCTGTGGGATTCTCTAGGCAAGAATACTGGAGTGTGTTGTCATGCTCTCCTCCAAGGGATCTTCCTGACCCAGGGATAGAACCCATGTCTCTTATGTCTTCTGATTTAGCAGGTGGGTAATTTACCACTATCACCATTTGTGAAGCCTCCAAAATACATGGTGTTGAATCCTGCCAAATAGTAAAGAAGGACCTATATGTATGAAAACTCACTTTCCTAGCTGATTGCTGGGAAATCTAACTGTGAATTTCCTTCATAGATATATAGGAAAATATAATTAAGAAAATTTTTATTATTGTAAGATTCAATAGATTCCTCCTAACCGTGAACTCCCTGATGTTCAAGCTGGTTTTGGAAAAAGGCATAGGAACCAGAGATCAAATTGCCAACATCTGCTGGATCATGGAAAAAGCAAGAGAGTTCCAGAAAAACATCTAATTCTGCTTTATTGACTATGCCAAAGGCTTTGACTGTGTGGATCACAATCAAGAGGAGCTAAAAGCCTCTTGATGAAAGTGAAAGAGGAGAGTGAAAAAATTGGCTTAAAGCTCAACATCCAGAAAATGAAGATCATGGCATCCAGTTCCATCATTTCACAGGAAATAGGTGGGGAAACAGTGGAAACAGTGTCAGACTTGTTTTTTGGGGGGCTCCAAAATCACTGCAGATGGTGATTGCCGTCATGAAATTAAAAGACGCTTANAAAAAAAAAAAAAGGTAACCTAAAACAAAAGCTCAGGTCCTTCACCTCACCAAAGGGCTCTGACCCTTATCTCATGTCCCAACCTCTCCCAATCTAAGGTAATCATCATTCAAAATCCCAGGTTCTCCATTTCCCTACAAGTAGAACCTGAGATGGGATTCTTGTTTAGATGATTTACTGAGGGAGTTCTCAGGAGAAGGGGAGTTTGGGAAGCAGGGATGGAGAGGGAAAAATAGCTAAGCAAGGATGTGGAATCTGCTGAAGCCTGGATTCAGAGCTCTCAGGCATACAGTGAACCACAGCATTGACACTACCTTGAAGCAAAGACTACCTGTTTGTACCCAGAGTCAGTCAGTGATGGACTGACATTTGGGGAAGTGATAAACGGAAAGCAGGTGCATGGTTTCCCGGGTAAGGCAACCCCCATTTGGCTAATGGCAATACTCCAGAGAAGGATGGGGCCTGATATGTTGACAGCCAACATTCATAGTAACTAGGGATAAGCGCTCTTGACCAGGAAAAGGGGTCTGGGTATGTCTACTGTATCTTGTTTCCCTCCTATTGTTTTTACTGAGTTATAGCTGATTTACAATATTGTATGTCTTAAGTGTACAACAAAGTGATTCATAATTTTTAAAGATTATATTCCATTTATATTTATTATAAAATATTTGCTATATTCCCTGTGCTGGACAATATATAGCTTTGTAGCTCATTTATTTTATACATAGTCGTTTGTACCTCTTAATCTCCTACCCCCATCTTGCTTCCTCCCTCTTCCCTCTCCCCACTATTACACACTAGTTTGTTCTCTGTATCTGTGAGTCTGTTCCTTTTTGTTATATTCACTCATCTGTTTTATTTTTCAGATTCTACATATAACTGACAACATATAGTATCTGTCTTTCTCTGACTTATTTTACTATTGCTTTTTTACAGTTTTATCAAATTTTGTATGTCTTCCTTATAAGTGTGTGTGTATATGTGTATATATAAATTTTATATATATTTATCTCCCATTTTGAACTTTCTAGAAAGGAAATCACACTAAATTTTGTTCTGACTGTAGTATAATATTTCATTATGTGAAAATATCATATTTATTCACCTACTGTCCCACTGGTGGACTTTTGTTTTCAGGTTTTTGCTGTTACAAAGTGTTGCTGTGAAGATTCTCATATATGTCTCCTGTTACATACTGCAAGAATTTCTTGGGTTTATAACTCTGGGAGATAGTGAAGGGCAGGGGAGTCTGGCATGGTGTAGTACATGAGGTCAAAAAGAGTTGGATACAACCTAGCAACTGAACAACGCTTGGGATGGAAGAGATGGAAGGGATGGATGGAAGTGTGAAATTTAGAAGATAATGCCAAACTATTCTCCAAAGTGAATTCGCTAATTCACACACCCACTAACAAGGTATAAGAGATCCTGTTATCTACCTCCTCTCCCACTTTCCTCTTTTTTTTGGCTGCATTGGGTCTTCACTGCTGCTTGTGGGCTTTCTCTAAGAGTTTCGGCTAACGGGGGCTGCTCTGTGTTGCAGTGTGCAGGCTTCTCGTTCCTGTGGCTTCTCTTGTTGCAGAGCACAGGCTGGAGGCAAACTGACTTCAGTAGCTGCACCACGCTGGCTCAGTAGTTGGAGTGCGAGGGTTCTAGAGACAAGCTCAGTGATGTGGTGCACAGGCTTGGTGGCTCCACGCCATATGGAATCTTCTCAGACCAGGGATCAAATCAGTATCCACTGTCCACCAGGGAAGTTCTCCAACTTTCTGACTTACATAAACTGAAGGAGTATAAAATGGCTTTTCATTCTGGTTTTAATTTTTATGTCTTCCATCAGTAATCATCTCTTCCTAAAAGTGTCAGTCACTCAGCTGTGTCCAACTCTTTGTGATCCCAGGACTGTAGCCCGCCAGGCTCCTCTGTCCATGGGATTCTCCAGGCAAGAATACTGGAGTGGGCAGCCATTTCCTTCTCCAAGAGATCTTCCTGACCCAGGGATTGAAATCATGTCTCCCGCACTGCAGGCAGATTCCTTACCACTGTGCCACCAGGGAAGTCCACCCTCTGGACTATAGCCTGCCAAGTTCCTCTGTCCATGGGAATCTCCAGGCCAGAATACTGGAGTGGGTTGTCATGGCCTCCTCCAGGGGATCTTCCTGACCCAGGGATCAAACCTGCTTCTCCTGCAGCTCCTGCACTGCAGGCAGTTTCTTTACCACTGAGCCAGAGGGGAAGCCCCAGTCACCTCTTCCTATATTATCAGAACACCTGTCACTGCTTCTTAAGTGAAGTGCTTGTTCATATCTTTTATCCACTTTTCTATGGGATTATTTGTCCTTCTCTTACTAATCTGTAGGAGTTCTTTGTATGTCCTTTGTCTTTTGAGTGAATTATGAATATTATGGCTATCTTCTAATTTCCAACTTGTTTTCTCATTTTATAGTGTCTTTTAATGATATCTCTTAATGTTATTATAGTCACAGGTATTCTTTTATGGTTTTTTATGCCTTGTATAATAAATCTTTCTCTTAAGGAATCTAAAGGACCATTTCAATCTTGGGGGTGGGCAAGGGGTTCCACAAACAGAGGTAACAGGCAAGTCACAGAAGCAAGCATGTTTTATCTACTGAGGCATTGTCTGGTCTGAAGCAGCCCTGACTAGCCAGCACAAGTGACCAGCTGGCTGGGAGGTGTGCTCTGGTTATAGAATTGGATGTATCATGTTATTAGAGCTGGATACCATTAAAAATTCTAATCATAGACTGTAATTAACTTTCTTTGCTCTGACGCCCCGCTCACTAAACAACTTTCTGATTATAATTTGGCTTCCCATGTATCTTTGCCTACAGGGAGAGAATGTACTACTCAGGCTGACGTGAGGACCCAATCCACTAGACAGTTACATGCCATGATGTAAATTAATAAATTTGTATTCTGATTTTAACATGTGCCTCATCTGAGCTCTGTAGGCATGAGTCAGCATCCCCAAGGCTAATCAATACAGACACAAAAAATATCAAGCCTCTGAACTGAAAAACTAAGAACTAGACCTAGGACCAGAGAGCAGTCACCACGGTAACATTACCCTGGAGGCCCCTCAGCCTGACGGAGAAGGATATGTCATGTGATATGGACAGGGATTAAAATTGACTTTTTGACATTATAAAGAGCTGCATATTCAAAACCATGGCTTGGTTCCATTCAGGTGAAGGCAAAGAATAGAAGATGATCAGGAGACTCATACTGAATATTTATTGGCTTATGAGCACATAACAGATGCTGCACAAATCCTAGGCAGAAGGGTAAGATTTACAGACATGTTTGAAAAGAGCAAATTTAATAAAAGAGAGAGAGAAAATAAAAGAGGCAGATGGTATATGCTAAGGAAGAATGTAACAAGAGGAGCCTAACTGATGAATCTTTGCTCCACCTTGCTACTCGAGGTCCAGGATGCAAAATAGAAAAAGCAACTTTAAAGATCAAAACCAAAAAATGAAAACCAGGAGAAGGAAACACAAGGTACACCAGAGAACAAATAGGGATGTGCAAGTGTAGAAAGATTACCCAAGCCAGAGGCGTGATTTAGGACCAACAGGGTGAGAGAAAGTTCTCTGAAGTAAGTTCAAAAGGCAAAGTAGAGGTGAGCCCATTAGGACAGATGGGGATAATTTAGCTATCCTGCTATGATATTAGATCAGCACTTAATCCAGGCTTTCTGAGTGAGCAGTACCTATGAGGACACAGATCACCTTCTGGATCCCAGTTACCTGAATAATAAAGGGGAGAATGTGATCAGAATTGTAATATCTGGGAATTTTTGACCCAGTGATGAGATGTGAGTCTATATTTTATATTCAGACTAAGAGCGAACAAAAACAAAACAAGGGGATGACCTGTACTGATGACCCTATGGGATTTATTTTTCAAAGAAAAATATGTTCAAGAAGGAGTGAGATCAGTCAAGGGAAGTTCTATGACATCTGTGAGACCAGTCTAAAAGACAAGCATTACCTCCCACAGCACTTCCCTTGGGGCCCCCACCAGAGCAAGGCCATGGGTGTGGCTAGATCAGATGAAACTGGAGAACCATTTCACACGCCTTTTGATCTAAACATGAGGTAGAGACATGCCACCCAGCAAGGGTTGATCTTAAGTGAGGCTTGCCCACCCAGCTACATGGAAGGAAAGGCATACAGAGGGCTCAGTGAAACCGCGGAACCAAAACACAGCAGGTCGGCAGAAGGGCTTCTCTCAGCACACGGCCAGAATGCACAGACTACAAGGACGGGGGCTGGCAGGTGGCTGACCCGTGTTCTCTGCAAAGCCAGAAGACTCCGACTCACATGTGAAGGAATAAGCTCTCTTTAATAATGGCCTCTGTGTGTGTGTGTGGACAAGAGAATATAAAACGTAGACAGAACAAGGCTCTCTTCTAGATGTTGTTCTGTACATGCTCCATGATGGTCTTCAGCCCCAGCCAGGTCTCCTGTGCAGTGGGGATAATCTGGTTGGCTGGCAGAGCGAAGGCATAGAAACCAGTATCTCTCAACTCAAAAGTGAACGCATACTTGATGCCATTTTCATATGCCCAGTCAACACTGTTCCCACTAGTCGCATCTGTTAAGTCAAAAAGAGAAAACACTTTGAAGCCTAGTTCCTTTCAGGGTTAGATGGGATGGGGCTAGGAGCTCTGCCAACCTGTGGTTCCTTAGTGATCTATAGTTCTTTCTGGAAGTCATCAGGCCTACAACACACAAATGTTGACCTGATCCCTGTGTCTCAGATTGTCCTGCACCATGAAGGTCTTCACTAGTCTCAATCCAAGAGATTTTAAATCCTCATTTCCATTTTGTCACCAGTTCACTGTTTGGATTCCTTCAGGTCACTGGGCGCCAATCTCTGCAGAGTGTGGGAGGCAGCCTCCAACACAGCCACAATGATCCTTATCTCCTAGTATTCACATCCTTATGTAATGCCCTTCTGTACTGGACAGGGCCAACATGATCTGTTTGACTGCAGAAATGAAAGTGTGCACCCTTCAAAGCTAGGTCATAAATATCATGGCTTCTGCCCTTGCTCTCTCTTGGATTACTGGTTCTGATAGAGCCAGCTGTTACATTCTAAGAACACTAAAGCAGACCTTTATAAAGAGGTCTATGTGGTGAAAAACTCACTGCCAAAAATTAGCAATCACTTGGCAGGCACCAGAGTGAGTCTGAGAAGCAGATCCCTCAGCCCCATTAAGCCTCTAGATGACTGTAACCCTGGAAGACATCTTGACTGCAACCTCCTGAGAGTGCCTGAGCCACAGCCACCCAGCGAGGCAGCTCTTGAGTTCCTGACACACAGAAACTGTATAAGAAAATTTATGTTTCTTGTTTTAAGCTGCTAAATTTTAGGATAACTTTTTGCATCTCAAGAGGTAACTAACAACACAGAGAGAAGGAAGCACTTGGGACTTCCCTATGTCAAAAGGCTGAGGAAAGGCAAAAGGCCTGTTTTCCTGCTTCTTCCAGTCAAACTCCAGCAGAAACTGGATAAAGGTGTAGTGTATATGATACTGAATAATAAAATAGCAATGTCAATAGCAGCTATTATTTGTTGAACATCTACCATGAGCCAGTCATCATACTGGTAACTTTACATTTAATCTTTAATAAATCAGTGAGGTGGGTATTACTATCCTTGTTTTTCAGATGAGAAAAAAAATCCAGGCTCAGAATAGAATACTTCGTCTAAGAAAATACAGATGGAAAATGGCAGGGCTGGAATTCAAATCCATCTGATGACAAAGCCCATGCATTCTTCAACCTACTTGGGGTTCAGTTAGAACGTTATATATGTGTGTATATATATACATATATATATGTAATATAGATACATATATAACATATGGTGGTGGTGGTTCAGTTGCTCAGTTGTGTGCAATTCTTGTGGCCCCATGGACTGTAGCCCACCAGGCTCCTCTGTCTATGGGATTTCTCAGGCAAGAATACTGGAGTGGGCTGCCATTTCCTTCTCCAAGGGACCTTCCTGACCCAGGGATTGAAGCTGTGTCTCTTGTGTCGTGGCAGTTTCCTGCATTGCAGGCAAATTCTTTACCAACTAAGCTACCAGGGAAGCCCATAATATACACGTCTGTTAAATGAAAATATGGGTCCCTTCATTTCCCCATTGTTTCTGAACGTTGTTTCTTATGATACCATTTGTGATTTTCTAGAGATGCTGCTTCACGGAGAAGGCAATGGCATCCCACTCCAGTACTCTTGCCTGGAAAATCCCATGGATGGAGGAGCCTGGTAGGCTGCAGTCCATGGGGTCGCTAAGAGTCAGCACGTGGAGAAGGAAATGGCAACCCACTCCAGTACTCTTGCCTGGAAAATCCCATGGATGGGGGAGCCTGGTAGGCTGCAGTCCATGGGGTCGCTAAGAGTCAGACATGACTGAGCGACTTCACTTTCACTTTTCACTTTCACGCATTGGAGAAGGAAATGGCAACCCACTCCAGTATTCTTGCCTGGAGAATCCCAGGGACGGGGGAGCCTGGTGGGCTGCCGTTTATGGGGTTGCACAGAGTTGGACATGACTGAAGTGACTTAGCAGCAGCAGCAGCAGCAATAGAGATGCTGCTTCAGCTGCAATTACATGTTCCCTAAGGTTAAGGAATAGGCTCTCCTTATCTCCCTGAATAGGCTCTCTGAAATTCCTGAATAATTCCTACAGATTTTCTCTACCTTGAGAAAAATGCTGAATAAGAAACAGACTATGGTACCAGCAAATTACATAGCAAGCTCAAGTATTTCAGAACAGGTTTTAAATTCAGGAAGAGGGCAAGAGGACCTCTGCTGAACAAAGTGATCAGATTCAAGAACTTCGCTTTACTTGGGTCCTTGCTAAGTCTACCTACCTACTCTTTTTTAAACATAACTAGGAACATACTAATAACACTGGTGTGCACACTCTATTTTTCAATTAACAATTGAAGATTATTTCCTATTAGCACATACAGATCCACCTCATTCACTTAAGGGCTGCATAATGTTTCACTGTAAATGAGGTGAAGCTGCTTAATCATATCTGACTCTTTCTGAACCCATAGACTGTAGCCTGCCAGGCTCCTCTGTCCATGGGATTTTCCAAGCAAAAATACTGGAGTGGATTGACATTTCCTTTTCCATTTCACTGTAGCAATGTACCAAATACATTTTTGTTCAGTACTCTACTGATAAACATTTAGGTGCTTCCCAGTCTTCTGTAACTAAACAATGCTGTCACAAACATCCTTAAAACTCACAATCTACCCATGAGCCAAATAAGCTCAAAGAATTTGTTTCTAAGCCCTTAGTAGATCAGAATCTCTGAAGAGGAGGGGAAAGGGTTGCTAGAGGAAGGTGGCCTAAGGAAGGAGACATGAAAATTCTAGAAAGCAGAGACAAGAATTAAAGAAGTAAAACAAGCTCGGCTGTTTAGCAGGATTGATCAGTCCAATGTAGCACAGAAGGCTTTCAAAGATACAACAACTGACATCCAGAAGGCCACTCAGTCATGAAGAAAGGAACTTAAATCTCTTCTACATGCTCAAAGAAGGCAGGAGAGTGTGAAAATCCATTTTAGAATTATTTATATTTATACAAATACAAATAATTTGTATAATTGAATAATATATACAAATTTTATAATTCATCTAAAATGTATATTATAATTCAATTAAAATGATTAATCTAAGGAAAGGGTCAGCACTTGAAGGAACAAATGTTAAGTATTTATATCCTACACACCCTAACCCAGAGAGTTAGAGTGTTTTTATACAAAAATTGATTTCATTTGGGGGAAGAAAGGAGGGCAGGCAAAGCCTATGAAAAATACAGAAGATGGGCTCTTGAAAGAGGTAGAAAATATTGTCTCTTGATAATACTCAGGAGAGCCTTTCTCCTATTCTGTTGGAGCAATCTGATGAGTATCTCTTACTTTGGGCACAGCTGGGAAGAAGAATGTTTTTTGATATGGGAGGAAAAGGCTATTCTTTAAACTGGCATTTAGACCCAAAGACCAGGACTCTGGTGACCTGCAGAGATCTTTGGAGAGGACCTCCTCAAAAGGCTCCTGCCAAGTTCCTTTAGCTCTCTTTGGCGTAGGGCTCAGTTCTGACTAATTAAATACAGGGTGGTAAACCTCTCCTGATGTGTTTGTTCTCAGAGGTGTTCCCATTCAACAACTAGTAATGATAAACCATGAGTAATTACTAGCTTGTTGATGCAATTAGCAACACAAACATCAACATCCTGCTAAGTACTTTATGCAGCTTGGTGGCATGTGAAATACAGACAAGAGTGCTGAGGTCAGAGTATAGATGAGGACCTAGGAGGTGAGATGGAGAATCTTCGCAGAAGAAGAAGACTGAGGAGAACAGCAGTTGAGGGCAAAGTAAGTAGGACAGGAGAGCGAGTTACAGTACGTAAAAGGAAAGCAATATCGGCAAGTTTTCAGGGGCTTTGAGGGCAGACCAACTGTTGGAAAACTATTTACAGAGGAGGCACCAGAGGGGGAGAAGTGCACTTGTTTGAAAGGAGCTTAGCTCCCCATGTNGGAGAGCGAGTTACAGTACGTAAAAGGAAAGCAATATCGGCAAGTTTTCAGGGGCTTTGAGGGCAGACCAACTGTTGGAAAACTATTTACAGAGGAGGCACCAGAGGGGGAGAAGTGCACTTGTTTGAAAGGAGCTTAGCTCCCCATGTTTTGTGTTTCTATTTCCCATTTATAGCTAGGGCCTTGGAAAACAATCATATCCTTCAATCTGATCTAAAAATTTAAAGATCAGATCACAGAATAACGGAACTAGAAGGATCTCAGCAGGGATAGAGTGAAATGCTCAGATGAAACACTTCAGCGAGAAACCAAAACAAGGGTATTTCCTGAAACTGAGGTCGAGTTGTAGGTGATGGGTCTCAAGACCCTCGTCAGGTCTGGAGTCTTCATAGAGTCTTTTTGTTTTTTCAGCTCAATACTAACGACTGTCCGGAGGACCTCCTAAACCAAGCCTGCTATGCATGTGTTCATTACATACAGGAAGGTGAGGGGGTCCCCTCCAAGCCCTGGTACCACCACCCCAGTTTGATGAAGATGGTTGCCTGCAACAATTACCACCACATGGACTTGACATGAATTCAGCCTATCACTAGCAACAAAAACAGATTGCAACATAAAAAAAAAGGCTGTCTTGCAGCTCTTCTCCAGCTTCAAGTATCCTCTCTAAGTGTTCCCTAGTAACCAGTAAACTCAGGGAGTACTTACAGATAGTGGAGCCGATAGAACCCACTCGGTACTGAGTGCCCGACAAGGAAGCCATAGCTTTGGCTGCATTCTGCGCCACCATATCCTAGGAGCAGGGAGATCATTAGAGTGAGAAAGAATGGATTCTGAAGCCAGACATCCCTCAGCTGTTCTGTACTGCAGTGGATTGGAAGATTCCCGAACCCCCACCCCCCAACCCCTCCCCACCATCCACAGTTCCCTTCTGGCCTCCTTCTTTCCCATCTGACCACAGCCAAGGCCTAACTATAAAGTGAGAGAAACGTAATGGTTCCTCCAACTCCTTCTATCACATCCTCAGTTCTTTACTTCCAGTTTGGGACCAGGGTAAGGAGAGAGGTGGAAGAGGCCAGATAAGTGCTCTGAAAACAGGTGTATTATAAACTCAAGTTGAGGTGCTGTATTGCAGCTCTTTGCAGATCTGGAGGGCTGCTCACCAGCCCATTAGAAATCTAGTAAAGGCATGACCATGTTCACCTAACCTGAGGGAAGGGACTATCATGTACATGAAGACAAGGGAAGGGCAAGTATGTTCAAGAGAAAACCTTTTAAGAGTTTGGGTGTTCTCAGAGTGGAGGTGGAGACAGGGCCACCATATATGGATGTGCCCTACACTAAGAGGACCTGCTTGAGACCAGAATCTAGCCCACACCTAGTCACATGCCCTGTAGCTGTGACCCCTGGCAGAGGGGCACACTCAAGCACACCAGCAGAGAGAGAGAGGCCTACAGTCACTCTGCAGGTGTCAGGCCCACTCCAGGGAGTTCACCCCAAGTGTCTGCTCACATCCTGGGGTGAACCACTGCATGCAGCACAGAGCACCCCCGGGACCACACCCCAAGTGAGGAGCACCTCCCTCCTGCCCACCACAATGCTGCCCACAGTTCTTGACAAGCAGTGGATCTGCAATACATTTTGGTCAGAAAGACAAGTGAGAAGGAAAAACAGCATCCAGTGTGGATCATGGAACTCACAGCAAACACAGAAATAAGGAGGATCAACTTCTTCCTATTCCCAGTAGGCCTGATGGCACATTGCAGAGAACAGAGAGAGAACACTGGGCCCTTCTGGAAACAAGCCCAGCTTCTGGACTTTCTCTACAAAGCTTGAGAGCCACCACTGTAGCAGCACCCAGAGGAAACACATATACCACTTACCAGTTCATCAGCATCCCCGACTCTCATAGTCGTGTAGCCATATGGATACATCACCAGCTGTGAGTAGCTGTGCAGGTCGATGAAGCATTTGAAGTCCCCATGATTTGCAATGAAATCTGCCACCGATTTGACCTCCACTTCTGAATGGGCATGGGGTCCATGATACATGTCAGAGCAAGGGTCCCTACTGGTTCCCACTCCTGTGGGGAGTGACCCAAGCAGAAATGTTAACCCATGGGCTAAGGAAATAGAAATGCAGGATTCTCTACCCAGAGGAGAGGCAGAAAGCGTGCACAGGCCACTGCTGGCTGCCCTGAGAATCTAGTCTGCAATGTGTATATATTGTGGGGAGGGTGTGGAAGTGGGGTGCTCAATCTGCCAGTGTTGAGCAGGAAAATTGATTAGACTCCTTTAAATGGATAGAGTTGACCTTGTACTGTATCACCAACAATTAATGTCATATTTTACAATGAGTAATTAATATGTATTCTTGATAATTAATATGAATACTAATTAATAATGAAAATGACTCCATTAATTCTCCAGCTAATTCTCTTGGTTCAGATCTTAATGGCCAAGTGCTGCCAAAAATAATCTATTGTTGTGGCTAAAATCTCTTGATTATTTGACAGATATTTAAAATTATTGCCTTCTGTATTACTTCACACTATAACCCCCAAAGGTATCTGACATGTATGTGAAAGCATCCCTGTTGTGACTTAGCTTTGATGCCCTCAGTTGCCCCATTTTCATCAGCTCTTTTCCCACAATCACATTATTTTTCCCCCAATGGTTTGTGTGGTATTTCTATGCAAGTAAGAAAATTAAAACCATTACATTAAAACATCACATCAAAAGCAAAAACATCAGTACAGCTGTGGAACAGTGAAAGAGAACCACCAGAATTTGGAATTGAAAAGTGAGTTTAGATCCTAAATCTCATCAACCGTATGCTCTTGAGATTGTCGCTGAGCTTCCATTGTCCCGTTTCCAATAAGAAAACTCACTCTCTAGGTCAGAAGAATAAATAAGATAATATATGGGAAGCTATATAGCATATAGTTGGCACTACTATAGGGGTGATTTTTACATAGCTGGAACTCAGAACCCATATCTCCTAATTCCCATTCTCTTTCCATAACATCAAAGGGCAGAGGTTCATAATTATACATCTAAGGGTAAACTAACACCTAAAAAAGATGTCCTTTTCATTACAGGGGACTGGAATGCAAAAGTAGGAAGTCAAGAAANTCAAATTAAAAAATAAATTAAGTAAAAAAAAAAAAGAATGAATAAAACTTCGAGACAAGAAGTTTGCCCTGTTCACGGAGTCCACAGGTGCCCATCCCTGGTCTCGCGAGGAAGTGAAGATGCAGAACGTCTTCCTATTCAGGTCTTAGAAACTTGGGAAGATAAGTGAAAGCAGGGAGCCTCTGTGCTCCAAGGGAACAGCCAGAAAAAGAGAGTGAGAGGAAGAGAGAGAGAATGATTGACACGGGGAGACCAAGCTGCTTCAGTGAGCGAGGCCCAATAGCTTTATTTTCAAAAGGACTTATACCTTTCCCACAAATAANGAAAGCAGGGAGCCTCTGTGCTCCAAGGGAACAGCCAGAAAAAGAGAGTGAGAGGAAGAGAGAGAGAATGATTGACACGGGGAGACCAAGCTGCTTCAGTGAGCGAGGCCCAATAGCTTTATTTTCAAAAGGACTTATACCTTTCCCACAAATAATGTTGTGTACATTATCTTCTGGCCTTGGAGGCCTGTGAACATTTTAAGACCCTCTTTTGATAAAGGCTGCTCAACCAGAAAACTTATTTTCCCTTGAAATGTTTTTTTCTTTATATCCTCAGAAAGTATCAAACAAAGTTACATTTTCATGAAGCAAAGGTGCAGTAAGTTACAACAAAGAAAGTACCAATTTGCTCAAAGGTCTGCTGTGGTTAGTTTCAAGGCTACATTTGTTTCTTCTTACAGTCTAACTATGTTAACAAATGTACTCCCAGGTGCACAGTGGATAAGAGATATGGGAACTTAGCAACAAGCATTGGCTCAACAGCGGAATCTTACACCAGCACTACTTTAATAATTCTTTAACTCTTTGAAAAGCTTTATGTTTTAGCTTCCCATGCCTCTCNTATGTTAACAAATGTACTCCCAGGTGCACAGTGGATAAGAGATATGGGAACTTAGCAACAAGCATTGGCTCAACAGCGGAATCTTACACCAGCACTACTTTAATAATTCTTTAACTCTTTGAAAAGCTTTATGTTTTAGCTTCCCATGCCTCTCACAGTTGGGGGGTTGTAAACATGTGTAGTTGTAAAAGTCTGAGTAAGGCAAGTTAGAGAGCCATCAGAGGGGTTTGAGCTGAAGCACTCCTTTTATATGCAGGAGACTGTTAACTGGAGCTTTAAGTTAACCTTTTCCAGAGAAAGATGGTCTGGGATAGCCTCCCCTGTAATGTCAGAAAAATAGGTGGAAAGCATAATGCAGTAAGGCAGCCAGACTCTGGTTTTGGGGGTAGATGCTCGAGAAATCCCATGGGGTTTTCCTCGAGGCCTGATCTCGCCTTTGCATTTTTCAGGCCCCTTTCCTCATGACCTTTGCCACAAGCGGGATTCCCCATGCTGGCTCCCAGCATCATTGGTTATATAGTAGTGTATTTTTAAATTAATATATATTTGTGAATCTCAGAAATGTTTTCCTGTCATTGCTTTTAATTTATTCCAGTGTGGTCAGAGAATATGTTTTGTAGAGTGTCAATTATGTTAAATCTATTGATTCTTATTTTATGGCCTAACATCTAGTCTATCCTGAAAAATGTTCCTTATACGTTTGAAAAGCGTGTATGTTTTGCTTTTGATAGGTAGATTGCCTCTATCTGTTTTTCAGGTAGGTACTCTCCATTTTGTTCTTTTTCAGTTGCTAACTCATGTCTAGCACTTTACAACAATATGGACTGCAACACGCTAGGCTTCCCTGTCCTTCACCATCTCCTGGAGTTTATTCAAACTCATGTTCATTGAATCCGTGATTACATCCAACCATCTCATCCTCTGTTGTCCCTCTCTCCTCCTTTCTTTAATCATTCCCACCCTCAGGGTCTTTTCCAATGCTTCTCATCAGTTGGCCAAATTATTGGAACTTCAACTCAGCGTCAGTCCTTCCAATGAATATTCATGGTTGATTTCCTTTAGGAGTGACTGATCTGGTTTACTTGCAGTCTAAGGCACTTTCAGTAGTCTTCTCCAGCAACACAACTTGAAAGCATCAGTTATTCAGCACTCAGACTTCTTTATGGTCCAACTTTCATATTGATACATGACTACTGGAAAAACCATAGCTTTGACTGGTGAGACCATTGATGGCAAAGTGATATTTCTGCCTTTCAATACAGTGTCTAAGTTTGTTGTAGCTTTTCTTCCAAGGAACAAGACATCTTTTAATTTTGTGGCTGCAATCACCATCCACAGTGATTTTAGAGTCCAAGAAAATAAAGTCTGTCATGGTTTACATTTTTTCCCCATCTATTTGCCATGAAGTGATGGGACCAGATGCCGTTGCCTGCTTTTTTGAAAGTTGAGTTTTAACCGATAATTTTCTCCTCTTTCACCTTTTTTGGAAAGTTGAGTTTTAACCCAGAATTTTCTCCTCTTTCACCTTCATCAAGAGGCTCTTTAATTTTCTTTGCTTTATGTTGTAAGGGTGGTTCTATCTACATATTTGAGGTTATTGGTATTTCTCTGGGCAATCTTGGTTTCAGCTAGAGCTTCATCCTGTATAGCATTTCACATGATGTACTCTGTTCAGTTCAGTTCAGTCACTCAGTTGTGTCCGACTCTTTGCGACCCCATGAATCTCAACACGCCACGCCTCCCTGTCTGTCACCAACTCCCGGAGTTCACCCAAACTCATGTGCATCAAGTCGGTGATGCCATCCAGCCATCTCATCCTNACTTTCACTTTTCACTTTCTTGCATTGGAGAAGGAAATGGTAACCCACTCCAGTGTTCTTGCCTGGAGAGTCCCAGAGACAAGGAGCCTGGTGGGCCACCGTCTATGGGGTCGCACAGAGTTGGACACGTCTGAAGCGACTTAGCAGCAGCAGGCTACTTTACAAATATAATGGGGAAAAAAAGCCAGTATAACATGTATATACTCCTTGGCTTACAGCATTAACATCTATGCTTCTGTTTTGAATTTGAAGTGAAATTAGGACAAATGTAATGTTTTGTTATTCATTTTATTATTCAACTTGAAATAAATCTTAGATTATGTATGCTGAACAAACTATTTTTGAAGGCCCATAGCTAAAACCTAAGGATCTCTACCACATTGTTTTATTTTTTTTAATTTTTAATTTTTACTTTATTTTACTTTGCAATACTGTATTGATTTTGGCATGCATTGACATGAATCCGCCATGGGTGTACATGAGCTCCCAAACATGAATCCCCCTCCCACCANTGAGTGAACTCTGGGAGTTGGTGATGGACAGGGAGGCCTGGCGTGCTGCGATTTGTGGGGTTGCAAAGAGTCGGACACGACTGAGCGACTGAAGTGAAGGGTAAACTGCTATAGTTTAGTCTTCACAACGTCATCCTTCCTGTTGGGGTAATAGTGCTAACTGCTCTCTTCTGTTACCGCCAAGAGCCCTTCCACCATTCAGTAACTTGCCCAGGAACCAGGACGGCCAGGTAGAAGGTCAGCCCATGGATTTGTATAAGATAGAATAGTTTTAAAGATAATAGTGTTCTCTCAGGAGGACAGAAACTTCTCAGTCATTCCCTTTCAAAATTACAGTGAACAATAATATAGAGTGATACATAGAATAAGGGATTTGCCCAGTTTCTCCGTGAACCAGCAATGGAGATAGCCTACAAACCAGTTCCCTCACTGCCAGCTCAGAGACCTGAGGACCAGGCTACCCAGAGGTATCAGGATTTAATAACTCTCTCCCCCACCTACCTCCAAAATGAGAATTCCAATTTCTATTTGGATCAGTACCAGAGCAGGTGCTTCCAGGATTTACAGACCGTGTCTTCCTCCATAATCGGTTCTGAAAAATTCACCAAGGAAGAAACAGCATTCAGAGATGGGTCAGTGCACAGAAGAGGTGAAGATCTTCTTTGGGGGGGCCTATGATAGAGATGGCACCATGGATCGGGCAAGCGGCCTCAAGTTCTGGAGGCAACTTCAGAGATCTGGAGGATCATCAGGGTTTCAGCCTTCTCTAACTGCAGAGTCTCCTCTCCTTTCCCAGAAGGGAGAATTAGCCTCCTGATCAGGAGAAAAGGACTTCCCCAAAATGACCTGATGCCACCTGAATCCATTGAATAATTTAGGGCTTCAGTCAAAGAGGAACAAATGGACATTATCGGCCTCAGTGATAACTGATGTGATAGCAAGTGCATAGCAACTATTTAACCCTTGCCTAAAAAATTGACCTGACTCCAATTGAGCATCTAGATCTGACCACAAGTGAACACGAAACAGGGGATGAGGGAATAAATTAAATGGCACAGAATAAAAAAGTTATCAGGCAAATTCAGAAATGTGACACATTCTACATGACAATTTACATGGTTTTCTCCAACAAATGAATGTCGTTCTAAAAGACATGTGGGGGCAGGGCAGGGGTGGGGAAGACATTGTATAATTAAAAAGCCTGCATAGTTGTAACAACCAAATACAGGTACAGACTTTATTTGGATCCTAATTTCAACAAATTGACTCAAAAGACATTTTAAAGATAATTAGGGATATCAGATGATATTGAAAAACTTCCATCCAATTTTTTTACTGTTGATAGTGGTAGTGCTTTAATTATCATCAACTAGAGATAAAGACTAAAGAAGTTTTGAATAAAGTAACCTGATGTCAGGGATTTGTTTTAAAATACATCAGAAAAAAAAAATATGTGGGAAGGAAAGAAATGAAAAGAAGATTGGTAAAGTGTTGATAATTGTTCAAGATCCATAATAGGGAGTTCATTAGATGATTCTCTATAAGAAAAAAAAAAAACATTCCCTGGTAATCCTCAGCCCAGAGAATGACTGGAAAATGAGACCCCCTCCCCACAAAGGAAGCTCCTAAAGTGCACATTTTATGTAATTTTTATCTTAGGTCATAGACAAAGGTCTATGCAGTCACAAAGCAAGGAAATCAACAAACAGGTCTTAACTCCAAGTCCAGCCCACCTGTCAGTATTACTCACGTGAGTATGAGTGTACACATATCCATCAGGATTGGCCACCGGCAACAAGAAAATATCCATTTTCTTCAAGATGGAGGTGATGACCAGATCTCTCCCATAATCACATGCAATCTAAGCAAAGACAACATGCTTGTCAGCTATGTCTTTGCAGGCTGGGTTGCTAGATCTAAGTCAGAGTATCTTCCCCAGATGCCCAGCTCCTAGAACAGCATCTACCCTCTGGCAGTCTCCCTGCCAGCCTTGTAGGTACAGCTCTCTGCAAAGCCCACAGAGCACTCCAAAACCTGAGGGAACATAGCTACCTGATAACATCAACTTCAATGAGTCCTGGGCCGCCTGGTTTATTCTTCCTTCCATGGGGTAGGAGCAGGGGAAGGGAGAATCACACATCATAATAGTTATTAGGAACATGAGCCCCTGTGCTAGGGTTGGGGAAGATGGATCCTCCACTCGCACCACCCCTCCTCCCTGGAACTGGCTTAAACTAGACTTTCCAGAGGGACAGAGGACAGAGATAGCATGAGGTCCCTGAGGGCCAGGGGAGCCTGAAAGAGACTGAAGGTAAAAATTATCTGAGCCTTGCTGCTGAGAAGGCCCTGCTCCCTTCCTGCAGGACTGACTATGTGTCAGTGTTTCGGAGCCACCTCTACAGCTCATTAGTATGCTCAGTGCTATGAGCAGACATTGCCATTTAGCTAAACTATGAGGCTGACTGTGGGGTTCTGATCTTTTGTTTTGCCAGTTTGAAAAGACTCCCCCAGCCTATTGTTCCCGTGAGAGTACCCTCCTAACCTACCATACCCCCCCCCCCCCCCCCCCCGGANGACATTGCCATTTAGCTAAACTATGAGGCTGACTGTGGGGTTCTGATCTTTTGTTTTGCCAGTTTGAAAAGACTCCCCCAGCCTATTGTTCCCGTGAGAGTACCCTCCTAACCTACCATACCCCCCCCCCCGCCCCCGCCAGGTACAGCTGCATAGTACAGTACAGGGCACCCCTGGCCCTGCAGAATTCTGGGCTAATACTAGGCGACATGACCTTTCTCGCAGTCCAGATTGCTGTGGCCGGTGAGATCCACTCCCGGGCATGGAGGCCTGCATTCAGCCAAATGGCCGGCCGCCGGCTGCCTTTTCCAGTGCTGAACTGGAAGGAAAAAGAGGCCAGAAAATTACCCTTCTATCTGGCTGTGTGTCTGCTCACCTCTCCTCTCCTCTTTCCAGCTTGCTCCTATTCATTTAAACCATTTAAGATCATTCATAGGCCAAATGTTCCTGAGGGCACCATCCATTTATCAGGCTTCTCCAGGTCGAAGAGCTTAATTAGCTGACTGGCAGGGCCCAATTGCAGCACCACAGCTCCAGGCAGCTTGAACCACTCCAAGGTTGGAAGCAAGTGGGAAGGGGAAACAATTGCTATTGTGAATTATAATGTCAGTGTGATTAGAGATAATATTATGTCTCTTAAATGGACTTCCCTGGTGGCTTAGATGGTAAAGTGTCTGCCTACAATGCAGGAGACCCGGGTTCAATCCGTGGGTCAGAAAGATCTCCTGGAGAAGGAAATGGCAACCCACTCCAGTATTCTTGCCTGGAAAATCCCATGGATGGAGGAACTTGGTAGGCTACAGTCCATGGGGTCACAAAGAGTCAGACACAACTGAGTGACTTCACTTTCGCTTTATGTCTCCTGAATGACCTCAAATGGTACCTCAACAGAGAGAGACACAAAAGTGCATGAACCAGCCTGTTCTAGCTGATGCCATAAATGAAATCAGTTTTAAAATGAGGAAGGGAGGGTTCACTATTGCTCACTGCATGAAATGAATTCTGACTGCTCCCTTTTAGTGTTGGGTCCCCTTGGGTCAGAGCTTGGTGCTAATAAAGCAAAGGTCTCCATCAGTTGGTAAATAATCTAAATTTATGTAGTTATTTGACAGCAACCAGTTGAAAGGCAGGGCTTCTCTCACTGGTAATTTCACCATTGCTGTAAGCCTGGATCCCTCAGGACCTGTATGGATCTAAGGGTTTGAAAAATTCTAGGCACCATCACTTGTTCCATGGTTTATATCTCCAAATTCCTTTTTATTCATTTGGCTGGATTATTTATATAATTTATGTTACCGCCATAAATTCTTTGCCTTTTTTGCCAACATAGACCTAAAATCTGTTAGAAATATCTGGAAATTAGTCTTGATGCAGCCAAGGATCATAGACTGGGCTTAAAATTACACCAACCCCAAAATTACCCTCCTAGATTGCTTTTCCAGTAAGTACCCCTAAAAAGCAGAATGGAATTTTTAGACCCATCCCCATTTGTCTTCATATTTACAGAAGATGGGAATGGAGGCAAAAGACTGTGGCCAATCTGAAAGCTTTCTGAAACACTAACCACCTCCCACTTCTTTCATTTTTTTAAGTTTTGTAAATTTTCTTGGCTGCCCTGAGTCTTCATTGCTCTGCGTGGGCTTTCTCTAGTAGTGGTGACTTCTCTTGTTGCAGAGCAAGGCTCTAGGGCCCACAGGCTTCAGCAGCTGCATTCTCAGTAGTCGGGGCACACAGGCTCTAGAGCGTTGGCTCAGTGGTTGTGGTGCACGGGCTTAGTTGCCCCTCAGCTTGTGGAATCTTCTCGGACCAGGGATTGAACCCAGGCCCCCTGCATTGGCAGGTGGATTCTTAACCACCAGGGAAGTCCACTCACCTCTTCTTGATCCTGCCTTTCAGCCAAAACTTGGAAAGGGATGTGCTCCTTCTAACTCCATTCACAACAAGCAGAAGCAGAAGACCCTATGTCAGAACAACTTCTAACCTGAGCAGAGGAGGACCTTCCTGAAGCCAAGGAGGTCCTTACAAGCTGCCTCTTTCAAAAGTGTGAGAGCTGAGTCCTAGACATAAGGAACCAGGAGCCTGAGTTCAGTCGGGCCCTTCAAGATGCATGGAACCTCACCTTCAGTACATACATCAACCGGTTCTCAAATGAATGCCCAATCTTCACCGCACTCACCACGTGAGGATAAGATTTGACAATGTAGTCCATCTCTCTGTGAATCTAAAGAATGAAAAAGTAAACACAGGGGCATTTAAAAAATTTGTTCAGCTCTAGATGGGTATCTGTGAACTTTATTTTGTTGATATTAATGATTTTTTATAGTCCCCTAACCTTGGGGTTGACAATATGAAATGCTTATTATTAAGCAACTGCCTAAGAATCCATCTCTATGATTTTCTAGGGAAAAACACATTTTATTTGTCCAAAAAATTATAGTCCATTAAATGAGAGCAGAAACACTTATACAGATACTGCTCCAAAAGTGTGGCCCTTTGCACTATACTAGTCTAGGCCATATATTATCACCCTGCTTATTTAAGTTATATGCAGAGTACATGATGCAAAATGCTGGGCTGGATGAAGCACAAGCTGGGATCAAGATTGCTGGGAGAAATATCAATAACCTCAAATATGCAGATGACACCACCCTTATGGCAGAAAGCAAAGAGGAACTGAAGTGAAAGGAGGAGACTGAAAAAGCTGGCTTAAAACTCAACAATCAAAAAAACTAAGATCAAGGCACCCAGTCCCAACACTTCATGGCAAACAGATAGGGAAACAATGAAAACAGTGACAGACTTTATTTTCTTGGGCTCCAAAATCACTGCAGATGGTGACTGCAGCCAAGATGCTTGCTCCTTGGAAGAAAAGCTATGACCAACCTAGACAGCATATTAAAAACTAGAGACATTACTTTGCCAACAAAGGTCCATCTTGTCAAAGCTATGGTTTTTCCAGTAGTCATGTATGGATTGAGAGTTGGACCACAAAGTTGAGTACCAAAGAATTGATGCTTTTGTACTATGGTATTGCAGAACTCTTCAGAGTCCCTTGGACTGCAAGGAGATCAAACCAGTCAATCCTAAAGGAAATCAGTCCTGATAAGGACTGATGCTAAAGCTGAAGCCCTAATACTTTGGCCACATGATGAGAAGAACTGAGTCATTTGAAAAGACCCTGATGCTGGGAAAGATTGAAGGCAGGAGGAGAAGGGAAGGACAGAGGGCAAGATGGTTGGATGGCATCAAGGATTCAATGGACATGAATTTGAGCAAGCTCCAGAAGTTGGTGAAGGACAGGGAAGCCTGGCATGCTACAGTCCATGGGGTCACAAAGAGTCAGACAGGATTTAGCAACTAAACTGAACTGAGTCTAGATAACCAGCAAGGGCCCCATTTTGCCAAGATTCTTGAAAGAACTCCCCTCCTTTTTTTTTCTTCACTTTTCCCATCAGTTAGAATGAAAATTCAGCATGTACTATAAATATATATAATACCACACAAGTATATTATGTACACTATAAAACAAAAAATAGAAACAAGTTGTTACATTAATAATAAATTCAAATATATGTAGAAATATAAATAGAAATTGCAACAGTTTATTCCTCCATTCCAGTGGACTACCTTGCTTACACCCCATTGTACAAGCACTCCACTTTGGAAGTGATTCTTCTAAAGACTTTGATCTCTCAACTGAAGAGCTGTAATAAAGCAAGGTTATGAATGCTTTCATTTGCTTTCAGGAAAAAAAAAAAAAGGTTTGCTTTAAATGGAATTCATCCACCTTAGTTGTTCAAACTTTCTGAGGGCTGAAATAAGGAAATAAATGAATTTATATTTAGACCTTAAATTTGAAAGAAGGAGCTTTGCAGAGAAGGAAAGTGTGCAATCAATACACAATAAAATCAACCTTAAAGGGTTTATCAGACTTGCAGACATTATGGCAGACTGAGCAAGAAACTCGCTCTCAAATATATAGGCAAGCCAGATAAAATACTATGAAAATGAGTCCCAGCCAAATTTAAAAGCCAAAAAAAAAAAAAAAGGAAAAATTGTGCCAGAAATGAAGAGAGAGCAAGCTAACAGAGTACAGGACAAAAGATGAAGCCCCAGGGCTAGATATCCATCTTAGGTTCTGAGGGTTTACAGCAACCAGGAAGAGGAGTAGAGGGCAAAGGACCCTGCCTGGAGCAAGGAGCAAGTTCCAACTTGGAGCTGGAAAGTGGTAATTATGGCCATGAAAAGGGCCTGGAAACTACCCACCAACCCTAGAAAGTGGAGCAAAAGCCAGATGACTGCCTGGAGTCATGAGAGGAGAGTTACTCAGGAAAAGTTAAAATAACAAGCTGTGTCCAGGCATGGGGTTGCAAATTCATAGTGCCAACACAAGGGGAAAGCTTACCCACAACAATAACAAAAGTAACTGCCACCACAACAATATGCACAAAGGGTCTTAAATTAGAAACCCTGGCAGAGACAAACCTGAAATTCCCTTTAGAGACCTAAGAAGGTTCAAGTGATTGTGGGATATATGCTTCTAAAAGCTGTTTTTAGAAAGAACTGAATACGAGCAGCCTTCTCCTGCAAGCCAGATGACAATGATACCTCAAGTCAGAGAACAAAATTGAGTGGATAGGAATGTGAGGATCCTGCAGCAGTCAGGTGAGGGGATGGTGTTTCCAGAATCTTGGGTGACATTTGCAACGTGTTAGCTCAGCTCAGGAGTGCCCCATGTTAATGAAGCTATCATCACATGTTGGATCCCTGTGTGGGTCTCAGCTCCATTTTCATCCATGGCCCTGGACTGAACTCCTGACTTTATCCAGCTGTTTTGTNTGAGAGTTGGACCACAAAGTTGAGTACCAAAGAATTGATGCTTTTGTACTATGGTATTGCAGAACTCTTCAGAGTCCCTTGGACTGCAAGGAGATCAAACCAGTCAATCCTAAAGGAAATCAGTCCTGATAAGGACTGATGCTAAAGCTGAAGCCCTAATACTTTGGCCACATGATGAGAAGAACTGAGTCATTTGAAAAGACCCTGATGCTGGGAAAGATTGAAGGCAGGAGGAGAAGGGAAGGACAGAGGGCAAGATGGTTGGATGGCATCAAGGATTCAATGGACATGAATTTGAGCAAGCTCCAGAAGTTGGTGAAGGACAGGGAAGCCTGGCATGCTACAGTCCATGGGGTCACAAAGAGTCAGACAGGATTTAGCAACTAAACTGAACTGAGTCTAGATAACCAGCAAGGGCCCCATTTTGCCAAGATTCTTGAAAGAACTCCCCTCCTTTTTTTTTCTTCACTTTTCCCATCAGTTAGAATGAAAATTCAGCATGTACTATAAATATATATAATACCACACAAGTATATTATGTACACTATAAAACAAAAAATAGAAACAAGTTGTTACATTAATAATAAATTCAAATATATGTAGAAATATAAATAGAAATTGCAACAGTTTATTCCTCCATTCCAGTGGACTACCTTGCTTACACCCCATTGTACAAGCACTCCACTTTGGAAGTGATTCTTCTAAAGACTTTGATCTCTCAACTGAAGAGCTGTAATAAAGCAAGGTTATGAATGCTTTCATTTGCTTTCAGGAAAAAAAAAAAAAGGTTTGCTTTAAATGGAATTCATCCACCTTAGTTGTTCAAACTTTCTGAGGGCTGAAATAAGGAAATAAATGAATTTATATTTAGACCTTAAATTTGAAAGAAGGAGCTTTGCAGAGAAGGAAAGTGTGCAATCAATACACAATAAAATCAACCTTAAAGGGTTTATCAGACTTGCAGACATTATGGCAGACTGAGCAAGAAACTCGCTCTCAAATATATAGGCAAGCCAGATAAAATACTATGAAAATGAGTCCCAGCCAAATTTAAAAGCCAAAAAAAAAAAAAAAGAAAAATTGTGCCAGAAATGAAGAGAGAGCAAGCTAACAGAGTACAGGACAAAAGATGAAGCCCCAGGGCTAGATATCCATCTTAGGTTCTGAGGGTTTACAGCAACCAGGAAGAGGAGTAGAGGGCAAAGGACCCTGCCTGGAGCAAGGAGCAAGTTCCAACTTGGAGCTGGAAAGTGGTAATTATGGCCATGAAAAGGGCCTGGAAACTACCCACCAACCCTAGAAAGTGGAGCAAAAGCCAGATGACTGCCTGGAGTCATGAGAGGAGAGTTACTCAGGAAAAGTTAAAATAACAAGCTGTGTCCAGGCATGGGGTTGCAAATTCATAGTGCCAACACAAGGGGAAAGCTTACCCACAACAATAACAAAAGTAACTGCCACCACAACAATATGCACAAAGGGTCTTAAATTAGAAACCCTGGCAGAGACAAACCTGAAATTCCCTTTAGAGACCTAAGAAGGTTCAAGTGATTGTGGGATATATGCTTCTAAAAGCTGTTTTTAGAAAGAACTGAATACGAGCAGCCTTCTCCTGCAAGCCAGATGACAATGATACCTCAAGTCAGAGAACAAAATTGAGTGGATAGGAATGTGAGGATCCTGCAGCAGTCAGGTGAGGGGATGGTGTTTCCAGAATCTTGGGTGACATTTGCAACGTGTTAGCTCAGCTCAGGAGTGCCCCATGTTAATGAAGCTATCATCACATGTTGGATCCCTGTGTGGGTCTCAGCTCCATTTTCATCCATGGCCCTGGACTGAACTCCTGACTTTATCCAGCTGTTTTGTAGATGTATGTCACTGGTCACAAGAGGGATCAAGAGGCAGTGTGGCAAGTGTACACAATAAACAAAGCTACTGACAATCCTGGGAAATAAGTGGAAAAAAAGCCTGGGAAAAAAACCTCATCTGAAAGAAAAATAATTCAAAGTATATGCCTCATGAAAAGCATGCCAGGAACTCTATCTTTGGATATATATTCAGCTATAGGAAACAGAATACCAGTTTAGATTTGGGGTTTGTTCCTGAGTTAGCAGAGAATTTCCAGACTAAGGCAAAAAATATTGAGCGGCCTAAGAAAACCATAGGCTACGTGATTCAGTTCCATTCCAGTCCTTCTTGGTTCTTCAAATTCCAATATTACATTAAATTATTCTGCTCCAAATTTCTTACTTGAAGGGTTGGCTTACCTTGAAAGCCATTTATATAAGTGATTTCTAACTAAACACAGCACCAACATGTATTATGGAACAAATATACATTATAAGTAGTCATGATAAATGAGTGGAAATATTTGGTTAACCTTGGAAATAATCACTTGTCTATTTGCCTGGGATAAGTAACACTTTAATCTGAGTGAATAAAGTAATGGGATTCTGGTGGAATATAACAAGGTTGAATTACGAGGACAGAAAATGGTTGCAATTACTTCATGGTTTTCTTTGAGGGGTTGCTTAAGAAAAGAAGGATGCATGTGGGAGTAAATATTCAGTTTGCATTTCACTCTGCTGTTAGGAGATAAACAACCCAAGAATTAGAAAGAAATTGAAGTGTACACATTTTAACCGCTCATTGTAGGTGTATCGTACTAGGGACTAACACCTCCTGCAAGTAAGGAGAGGGGTTACAAAACCCAAAGGCCAATGATCTGATCTTCACCTGCTCTGAAATACTTACAGCTTCCAGGGTGTGATAGGCCCCATAGTTAAAGCAATTATTGCTCAGTTCTTGGCGCACATTGCGTTGCAGTTGTCGGTCTTCACTATCTAAAACGGTCTGAAACAGACATGGCAACATTACAAAGTGATTCTCTGGGGACAGAGGTTCATGTTGTTTCCACTCTACCTTGGGATATGGGCTGGCCAAGATGGCAGCACCCTCAGCACACATGTCAAGAAGCACAAATGTCAAGGTGTAAAAGGGGGTCAGGTTTCTTCCCCGTATCTATAAAATCTTACTTCTCGGAGCCCAATGTACAACACCTCATTCAAAACTCACTTTCTCCCTAGAAGCAACATATGTGCCATTTGGTTATTCTATACTACGAATTCTCTAGACGTCAGCCTGCATCTGGTATCCAGTGCCTCTGAAATACCCAGCTTGGGAAACCATTCAGAAACAAAGAAATTCTTACAACCACTCCTACTTTGAAGGCTCCTGGCAGATGTCTGTGACATGTGAGGATGATTAATAAGCTCACAGCTGCTCACACCATCAGGAAACTCCCAGGCCAAATCACCAATTAGCCCACAACCCACCTCGGTGAAGGAGAGAACGTGAGCCAGACACTGTCCTGCTGTTCAAATATAGCTCGTGAGGCTGGTGTCTGACTTGGGCAGTGACGCTGACTTTGCTAGGGGCTGCTGGTAACATTCTCCCTTTCGCCAACCATGCTTATTTCTTATTTATTTATTTTTGCCCATGCCACATGGCATGCGGGATCTTAGTTCCCTGACCAGGGATTGAACTTCTCCCCCTTGCAATGAAAGTGTGAAGCCACTGGACCACACACCCTTAGAAAGAATTCTCAAAGGATATTTTTTATGACTGGCCTTCAGCACCTCCCCCCGCCAGTACACATTCTATTCTTCCCTCTTGACTTCAAATAAGAAAAAAGAGACTTAATACTTGTGAGATAGCCATGCCATACCATGCACTGTTAGACATTTTATGTACTTTTAAGCACTTAATCTCAATTAATCATATGAAGTAGGTATAACTATTACCATTTTACTGATGAAGGAAGAGAGTCTCAAGAGGGTAACAGTCTGTCCGAAATCACAGAGCTAGTAGTTAGCAAAATCAGGCCTTGGATCCAGATCTGACTAGTTTGCCATGTAAGCCCTTTCTACCATAACATGTTCCTCTAACAAGTCACTGCACTTTACTTCCATATACCTCAATGTCTTCATCTGTTCAATGGAGAAAAATGGGGCCAGAACTTGAAAATGTTCCAAGTCCACTCTGGCTGCTTGGTCCTATGCAAGACCAGTGGAGGGACCTTGGCCTACCCACCTGCAGGTCTTCAACAGTCACTGAGTACTCTAAGCCATGGTCCTTCAGGAAGGACTTGACTTCCCGCAGACTGAAAGAAGGGACCAGGACATCTGCAGGATGACCGAGGGTAGAGGGAGATTTCCACAAGTCGAGCTGAAGAGAAAAGAAGTAAAACCAGGTTAAAGGATAGTTCAGGTAAAAAGCACAATGAACTCATTCTTCTAGAACAACTGCCAAAAGCCTGGGTGGTCCCTGAGAAGCTGAGTCCTGCACAAGGGCAAACTTCTGCTGTTTCACAGTTTTATTTGGTCAGGCCTGCCCAGCAGGCAACACACGGCAAAGCTCAAGGAGTAACAAGTCAATGGCAGAAAGATGAAGCCCTCTGATGAGGACCCCATCTCCCTAGAGAGCACTTCCCCACCAACTCTCTCCATTGTACAAAGATGTGTTGATTAATATAGGATTATACACAGAAACTTCATGAATAACAATGCCAGTGCTGCAAGAGTCTTCTCCCACCATGGTTAACTGATACTCAAGAGAAAGAGAACTAGGTACCTTAAGGTTGTCTGAATTCATTAGCTGATTGAGTTTGTTGATCTCATCTTCATTTCTGACATTAACTCTGAAAACTTGGTGCCTGGAGAAAGTGGGAGAAAAAAAGCAAAAGATAATGGTAAAGCTTTCAGCTGGCAAATAAACCCCAGGCCTACTATCCCAGACATAATGAAAGGAAATGGTCTAGTCTTTGGTTATAATATATAGCCACTAAAAATAAGGCTACGTGGCAAATATGAAAAAGTGCTTATGGTATATAACTTTCAGGGAAATATTAAGTGAAAGAGCAGGACACAAAATTGTATGTATGCCATGACTCTAAGTATGGAAAAAGCAGATGCATTGGAAGAAAAACAGACAACGGAAATATAGCAAATGCTGACAGTGCTTATGTTCGGGTCATGGGATTATGGATGACTTACTTTTTTCCCCTCGTATCTGTTTTCTGTAATGTGGTCATATTACTTTATAATGAAAAACATATATATTTTGCAGAAAGGAATGTTCCTGAGCTACACGCAAAGCTAACTCAAGACATAAAGAGGCACTTCTTCACTGTCAAGGTCTAGGACTGAAACTGGCTGAATGTCCACGCTGGAAAGAGCAAGGAAAGAGAACAGACCTTCCATCCTGGGAGGGTTAGTTATTTTTCCTCTTAGCAAAGAGGGGAGAGACTGGGTGCAACTCCAGGCCCTTCCAGCTCCGGAGTCCTACACAAATGCATGGTGCTGGGGCTGAATTTGGGATTCATCCTCCCAATGGGGCTCCGACAGGGCCCAGAAGGAAGCTGGCCAGTCCCAAGTCCCCCTTTGTTGTTCATCCTGCTCTTGTTTCCTATACATCATTTAGCTCCCGCGGCAGCAGCAGGGGTAGAGGCCCCCGAAGTCCTGTGTGTGGGTGGGAGAAGGCCAAGCCTGAAAAGCTGCCTTTGTGCTCTCAGCCGGCTCAGAGAGCCAGGGGAGCCATTAGGCCGTTGCTAGGTGACGGCCCGAATGAATCGGCACTCAACACTGTCACATGCGTCATCCCTTTGACACAAATGAATGCGGGAAGAGCTGCTGGAGACGGCTGTGGGCTGAAGGACCTGTTGACAGAGAAAATGGTTCTGTCACAGGGAGCTAAACGTGCAGCCTCACGTGGCAGATCAGCATCTCCTCATCAGAAAACCGGTCTAATCCGGATGAACTCTCAGAGCTTAACTTTGTTCTGGGAGCTTCTGGGGGGTCTCCAGGGGGTCTGGTCTAGCCTCTAAGGAGGTAAGGTCCGCGGCAGAGTGGCTGCTGTTGCAGGCAGCAAATTTGAAGGGAACGCCATTGCTGAAGCCTCACTTTCCCCCTGCTCATCTGGTCTCCACAGGGTCCTGGGAGGTGGGCAGCCAAGTGCATCCCATGGTAGTCTCTGAGGCCACAGTGGAGAAGCCACTGGCTGGCAGGTATCAGCCCGAACCTGACAGACTTGCTAGATGTTGGACTGCAGCCCTGGGAAGATGGGGAATCAAACCACCATTTCCCTGATACAGGCAAGCAGCCTTGCAAAAGTAACAGGTTTAAAACAAAAGGGAAACCCTTCCTCCTAGCTGAGTAGCAGGACCTATCTGTAGAACTCAAGCTCTGTCACAACCTGTCCTCAATACTCCAGAAATAGGGGCATCTTAAAAATGGGTGTTCTGCCTATTTGCAGGGAAGCAATGGAGATACAGACATAGAACAGACTTGTGGACACAGTGGGAGAAGGAGAGGGAAGAATGAATGGAGAGAGCAGCATGGAAACATACATTACCAAATGTAAAACAGCCAGCCAGTGGGAATTTGTTGTTTGACACAGGGAGTTCAACCGGGACTGTGTGATAACCTAGAGGGGTGGGATGGGGAGGAGGTGGGGTGGAATGGGAGGGAGGTTCAGAGGGAGGGGACATATTATATCTATGGCTGATTCATGTTGATGTATGGCAGAAACCAATACAATATTGTAAAGCAGTTATCCTCTGATCAAAAATAAATAGAAAATTTTAATGGGTGTTCTGAAAAGTGCCTGTGCACTGGCATCTCTGTTAGCAAAATGAGGCATCGGTAAAATACAGCATTGACTAGAGTATCACAAAGAGAACAAGGAGGGAGAAGGAATAGGAAGAGAAAAAAAGAGGAACATAAGAATAATGGGCTCTTAAGAATATTAAAACCATATTACACATTCATCCACAACATGTGCTTTAATTCTCCCAAAGTGATAACTTCACAGCAGAACTTTCATACTCCTGGGCACAGTCCACAAGGGAGTACAGGCAATCTAATTGGCCCTGGTGATGATTAAACTCACAGCTCATTTCATTACGTCCTAATTAGCCCAGCTCCAAAGGATAAAGACACATCTGTAACACGCAGACAGGCAGGGCGGAAGAGCTGATACAGAATAGAGTCTTTCCCCATATGTCTCTCCTCCGTCTCTCCCTCCTACGCATTCTTGGCTCCAGCCTCACTCAAATCCCAAATTCACCATACATTTTGCCCTCCTATCCCTTTGAACATACTGTTTCCTCTGCCTGGATATCCAGCCCTTTTCTTTATCTGCCTAGCCAATCTCTCACCCAGGCTTTAGGACCAACCTTCATCACCCATAAGGTTTTCCTCAAACAGAAAAGACAATGTTAAGGACAATCTTCAGATGGCACTAAAAACTGTCAGGAGGCAAGGAGGATCTAACATTATTCTCATGAACATAAGTTCATCCATACCTAGAAGTAGAAAAAAACGTAAGTGGGTGCCAGGTGAAGGGCACCCTTTCTCTTGCCCTCACTATCTTTGTCTCTATTTGGAAAATGCACCCTGAGAGTGGGGTGGCGGAACATAACCTTATCTCCACCATCTGGAAATCTTTTCAAAGATTTAAGCTCTTTCTGAAGATGGAAAATTGGCCTGGGGAGGGGGACATGCTGGGGTTTGCAGGTTGCCATGTTTACCCTTCCTACTCCACATAGCTAGGTGTTCCTACAGCTCTTCTTAACTCTGGTGCTCTCCAATACCCGGACTGACAGCTGCTGCCAACACAATGGTTAGTGATCCACTCTCAGTCACTCTCACACTCATCCCGTGTTCTGGACAGTCAGTAGTCACCTTGGTTCTGAGCTTCTATCCCTCCCCGCTTTCACCATGTGGGTGGCCAAGCAGCATGTTCTTTGCGCCTTTCTTACCTGCATCCCCAGCCAGTCTTAGAAGCTAGCACATCTGAGATGATTTCATGGAACTCTTAAATGCTTACCAGTTACTGCCAATGCTACAAGTTCTGCAACTATTTCCTGTTCTCTGCTTGCTGTACACCTTTAGGCATCCTGGCCACCATCCTATCCTTAAGATGAGTGGAGCCCAGGACAGAAGACACCAGCAGAGTGAGAGAGACTGGGGAGGTAGGTGAGTTCGGGGGAAGGAGCAGAGACTGGGGGTGTGGGGGGGATGAAACCATCACCTCCATCTCCATTAGCACTGTTCCCCCTACAACCCAACCTGCTTCCTGCCTATCCAACCACTCGAATGCTCAGAGACCAACTTCCCCTTGCTCTACATGTTCACCAAGTTGGGTGTCTAGGCTATGTCTGTGGACCTCAGGAAGAATTCCTCCACCTTTGCTGGGTTCCCTACTATAAGGCGAGAAAGATTTGGGGGTAAGGATGACACTACTGATTAAAACTGTCTGCAGTTTGCTCAGGCATACAGCACTTTCTGTGTAAGCTCCTATGGTGAGCACTCCAGACCCCAGGCAAGCAGTATCAACCCAGGTGTCCACTGCATTATATGAGAAGTCTGTATCTTGAGAAATAAAGATTTTTTTTTCCAGCCATGTGAATAGGTGCAGCGGGAGCCTGAGAGCTCTATGCGTCAGCCCACATAGCAGCAAATGTAGGTATTACACACTTACTGCTGAGCTGCCTGTGGAAAAATCTCCTTCCCTTACCACCTGTTATGCCTAAGCGCTCTGAGCTATTTGGCAGTAGAGACCAGGTGTGAACGGAAGTCATCACTATAAAAATTACTCAATCACATATAAGTGATTACTTCAATAAACAATCTCAAAGTCCCTTTAGCCAGATAGTATAATGGAGAGTAAACGAACAGATACAGACAAATCACTTAGATATAGGATTCTTTCTGGAGACTGTTGTTCAGTTGTTCAGTCATGTCCGACTTTTTGTGACCCCATGGACTGCACTTGGGTTTTACATTCAGAGTTCCAACTCCCCTGCTTACCAGCTAAGTAGCCTTGGGCAGGTTTCTTAATATTTCTAAGGCTGAATTTTTTTTCATGTTTAAATTGAGGAAAATAACACCCCTGCTTGGCAGAATTGTGTGATCCAAAAGATAATGTACGTGACAGCTCTCTGCAAATGGCAAAGCATTATGCAGTAATGAGTTATTAGAATTCAATCTTCCAGTAGGGTACCATGGCATCCTTTCATCTCTCCTACCTCCCAAATGTCCTCTCCTTTGTAAACCAAAAGGCATTCCATGTGGAGCAAGTGCATGTGCACGCGCACATACAGAATGAACAGGTGTACTGTTGCCTTTCATAGCTAAGGCTAAGCAAGACCCATCAAATCTCCATATGCTAGATGCTACCAAGAAGGGTCTGCCAAACCTTAACCATTAACAGGAAGGTGAAGCCAAGAAGCCTGTGACCCAGGTTTTCCTCTAAGTATGGCAGAAACTGGGCTTCCCTGGTGGTTCAGTGGTAAAGAATCCACCTGCCAATGTAGGAGCCAGGTGTTCAATCCCTAGGTCAGAAAGATCCCTGAAGAAGGAAATAGCAACCCACTCCAGTATTCTTGCCTGGGAAATCCCACGGACGGAGGTGGGATTTCAGTCCATAGGGTCGTAAAAGTTAGACACAACTCAGTGAATAATCAAGAACAAAACACAGCAGAAATTAGAAACAATGGGTAAATCTTAGTAGTTCATAGCACAGGAGTAACAAAGAAGGAGATGCCTGAAACTGACCTTAGGAATAAACCAGGAAGAAAGAACTGGCAGGAATTATGGGGCTGGGGAGGGATCAAAGACCACCTAGTTTTGACAAGACAGCTGAAACTGAGCCTGAGAAAAAAGTAACTGGTCCAAGATGATACAGGGGCAGAGCTGGGACAGGAATCTAGGTCTTCCCTCCCAGCACCATACCACCTGAGGTACAATCAGCCATTCATGTCCAAATCTATTAGGTTCCTGTATCTCTGAACTAAGTAGTAAGTCCAAAAGGAACTTACCCAGAAAATGTTTCTTGGTCACAGATGCCAGACCCAATAAGGGCCCCAAAGAACAGTATCCACTTCATGTTCCAAGGATGCCAGTCATAGAGTGGTTGAGTTAAGCTGTGTTTATAAGGAGTCTGAGGCAGACTCATGTCCTCAAAAAAGCTAATATGATTCCCAAGCACCCTTGCAACTCTGACAGTACATCAAGTGGGTCTTTGATGCCTCTTCCATTTCTTTTGAGTGATAAAGGCCAAGCCTCTTGACCTACAAAGTCAGGAATCTGCTCCTCAGGCTGGAAAAGTCTGTGACAAGGGTTCTGTATTGCTCAACACTTGGCTTTACAGTATTGTTTTTTGAGGGGAGAAGGCAATGGCACCCCACTCCATACTCTTGCCTGGAAAATCCCATGGATGAAGGAGCCAGGTAGGCTGCAGTCCATGGGGTTG
Organism: Neotragus pygmaeus; assembly: GCA_006410875.1. NCBI lineage: Eukaryota > Metazoa > Chordata > Mammalia > Artiodactyla > Bovidae > Neotragus > Neotragus pygmaeus. Next base: position 853,533 of record SJYV01029990.1, read on the forward strand.
CTAAGAGTCGGGCACAACTGAGCTACTTCACTTTCACTTTCATGCATTGGAGAAGGAAATGGCAACCCACTCCAGTGTTCTTACCTGGAGAATCCCAGGGATGCGGGAGCCTGGTGGGCTGCTGTCTATGGGGTCGCACAGAGTCAGACATGACTGAAGCGACTTAGCAGCAGCAGGGAAGTCCCACAGGGCTGGATAGAACTTACACAGACCGAAGAGATTATAAACCTGAGATTGTGTTAGCTCTAGAATAAAAATAAAGACTATCAAAGAAACCCCAAGTCAACTCCAAGATCACACACTTCACACACTTGACAAGCCCTTCTCTGGTGAGAGTAGATCATGATGGAAAGTTTGTGGCTTCTGTTTTGAATCTGACACCTAATTTTTCTGACTCCACTAAAAAGGCAAAAATATATGAAGTACACAGTATAGGAGAAATGTGTTAGTCTTAATAAATTATCAGTTTTCCTTGGAATCTAAAAAGATAAGGCTTAATGGTATTAATAATAAGACTTTCTTACATTTACTAGAATCCGAGTCTGGTATCCTTTCTACCAAATCACAGAAGAGTAAGTAGAAGACACTCATGATCTCTACTCCTTAAGGACTATGGAGGCTTTCAGTACATCCAAGGTGCCCCAGATCACACAAGCCTCCCCCATTCTACCGTCCCCCATCCACATTCTTTCTGTACTTTCTCAGGGGAAGTGGATTCAACCAAGGGTCACTGTTGGGAGTGTTAAAGAAATGTTATTCTGACACTTATTACAACTGTAAGGGAGACTTTATTCAAGATTATTGCAACAAGACTTCCCTAGTGGTCCAGTGATTAAGACTCCATGCTTCCAAGGCAAGGTGCACAGGTTAGAGGCCTGGTTGGGGAACTAAGATCCCATTTGTTGTGCAGTGTGGCCAAAAAGGAAAAAAAAAAAAAANATCAAAGACCACCTAGTTTTGACAAGACAGCTGAAACTGAGCCTGAGAAAAAAGTAACTGGTCCAAGATGATACAGGGGCAGAGCTGGGACAGGAATCTAGGTCTTCCCTCCCAGCACCATACCACCTGAGGTACAATCAGCCATTCATGTCCAAATCTATTAGGTTCCTGTATCTCTGAACTAAGTAGTAAGTCCAAAAGGAACTTACCCAGAAAATGTTTCTTGGTCACAGATGCCAGACCCAATAAGGGCCCCAAAGAACAGTATCCACTTCATGTTCCAAGGATGCCAGTCATAGAGTGGTTGAGTCAAGCTGTGTTTATAAGGAGTCTGAGGCAGACTCATGTCCTCAAAAAAGCTAATATGATTCCCAAGCACCCTTGCAACTCTGACAGTACATCAAGTGGGTCTTTGATGCCTCTTCCATTTCTTTTGAGTGATAAAGGCCAAGCCTCTTGACCTACAAAGTCAGGAATCTGCTCCTCAGGCTGGAAAAGTCTGTGACAAGGGTTCTGTATTGCTCAACACTTGGCTTTACAGTATTGTTTTTTGAGGGGAGAAGGCAATGGCACCCCACTCCATACTCTTGCCTGGAAAATCCCATGGATGAAGGAGCCAGGTAGGCTGCAGTCCATGGGGTTGCTAAGAGTCGGGCACAACTGAGCTACTTCACTTTCACTTTCATGCATTGGAGAAGGAAATGGCAACCCACTCCAGTGTTCTTACCTGGAGAATCCCAGGGATGTGGGAGCCTGGTGGGCTGCTGTCTATGGGGTCGCACAGAGTCAGACATGACTGAAGCGACTTAGCAGCAGCAGGGAAGTCCCACAGGGCTGGATAGAACTTACACAGACCGAAGAGATTATAAACCTGAGATTGTGTTAGCTCTAGAATAAAAATAAAGACTATCAAAGAAACCCCAAGTCAACTCCAAGATCACACACTTCACACACTTGACAAGCCCTTCTCTGGTGAGAGTAGATCATGATGGAAAGTTTGTGGCTTCTGTTTTGAATCTGACACCTAATTTTTCTGACTCCACTAAAAAGGCAAAAATATATGAAGTACACAGTATAGGAGAAATGTGTTAGTCTTAATAAATTATCAGTTTTCCTTGGAATCTAAAAAGATAAGGCTTAATGGTATTAATAATAAGACTTTCTTACATTTACTAGAATCCGAGTCTGGTATCCTTTCTACCAAATCACAGAAGAGTAAGTAGAAGACACTCATGATCTCTACTCCTTAAGGACTATGGAGGCTTTCAGTACATCCAAGGTGCCCCAGATCACACAAGCCTCCCCCATTCTACCGTCCCCCATCCACATTCTTTCTGTACTTTCTCAGGGGAAGTGGATTCAACCAAGGGTCACTGTTGGGAGTGTTAAAGAAATGTTATTCTGACACTTATTACAACTGTAAGGGAGACTTTATTCAAGATTATTGCAACAAGACTTCCCTAGTGGTCCAGTGGTTAAGACTCCATGCTTCCAAGGCAAGGTGCACAGGTTAGAGGCCTGGTTGGGGAACTAAGATCCCATTTGTTGTGCAGTGTGGCCAAAAAGGAAAAAAAAAAAAAAAGGTTATTGCAATAGAGGTCATGCAACAGGAGAAATTAATTATGTTCAACTTCAAATCTATTAAATATAGCAGAGCAAGGAGGTCAGTGGATGGAAAATTGCTAAGAGGAGACACCAAGTATAGGGAGAATTTTTGCTTAACTGACCTAACAGGATTTGTGCAAAAGGCAGGCTACAGATTTAGACATCAATGGTGGAGAACAAGGAACCTAATCAGATATCAAGGACTGAGGGATGACTTATCAGTATTCTTTGCTAAGACTGATTTAGGGTCCAAGGATACAGCTAGTACAAAAGAAGACTCAGAGAAGCCTGTCTAAGATTTGGTCAAGAAGAGTTCGTCAGGAGTTGTGGAGCTGGGGGGCCTCTACCTGGGCTCTTTTGTCCTTCCAACACTGAAAATGAATGCCTAGGCCCACCTTGATCTGTCAAAAAAGCTGGGCTCTACTTCACCAAGATAGAGTTCCGCTTGAGAAGCTGAGACCTAAATCTGCAAGAAATCTGAACTAAGTAATCAAGCACTCAGAATTCCAGGCAAGTTGAAATTCACTTCCTACCTATATCTTCCAAGGAAAGCCATTAACATGAAGAAAAGCCAAATCTCTAATGGAAGTCAATGTCTAAAGAGAAATGATATGGAATCTGAGACTCAGATTGATGGAGCAGCCTGGAGGGAGGAATGTCATTGGTTTGCTATCACTAGCTTTTATCATGCAGCATATCAGAAACAGAAACGCAAAAGTCAACAACGGATCCAGAGTATGCAGCACCCAGCATGATACTTAGCACAATCTAGTTGCTTAACTAGTATTTACTGAATTAATAAACTCAGAAGTCCCTTTCTAACTCTAAAATGTTACTCTCTTAAGATGAAGGAGCTGACATATATCACAACATGGGTGAATCTCAAAAACATTATGCTAAGTGAAATAAGCCAGTCATGAGAGGACAAGTACCATATGATTCCATTTATATGTGGTGCCTAGAATAGGTAAATTCATAGAGACAGAAATAGAATAGAATTACCACAGGCTGGAGAGAGAAAAAATAGGAAGTTGTTGCTTAATGGGTAGAGTTTCAGTTTGGGATGATGGAAAATATCTGGAGATCGATGATGGTGATGATTGTACAACACTGTGAATGCACCTAATGCCACTGAACTGCACACTCAAAATGGTTAAAATCATTTTATGACATGTATATTTCACCACTATTTCTTTTAATTTTTAAAGGATGTTGGTAGCATTTGCTTTAAATGGGATTTTAAAAGATAAAAGCTTTTTTAAAATGGCAGTTCGCTGTGTTTCAGGGCAACATAAATCAAAGATACAATGTTCCTACATCAGGATTAGAAACAGGAATAATCATAACCCAATTTTGCTTCCAATCAAAGAGCTTTTAATGGTATTTAGTCCCCAGAGTCCTAATGGGGGCGGTCTCACACATGCTCCATGACTGTCTTCAAGCCAAGCCAGGTCTCTTTTGCTTGTGGCTAAGATCTGATTGGGTTTCCCAGGTGGAACTAGTGGTAAAGAACCTGCCTGCCATTGCAGGAGATAAGAGAAGATCCCCTGGAGAACAGCATAGCAATCCACTCCAGTATTCTTCCCTAGAGAATCCCATGGACAGAGGAAGCCATATTTTGACCACTTGATGTGAAGAACTGACTCACTGGAAAAGACCCTGATGCTGGGAAAGATTGATGGCAGGAGGAGAAGGGGATGACAGAAAACAAGATGGTTGGATGGCATCACTGACTCAATGGACATGAGTTTGAGCAAGCTCCAGGAGTTTGTGATGGACAGGGAAGCCTGGGATGCTGCAGTCCATGGATCGAAAAGATTTGGACATGACTGAGCGACTGAATTGACTAACTGAACTAAAGATCTGATTGGCTGGCAAGAGGAACCCATGTCAACCTGCCTGTCTTTCAGTTCAAAGGCAAATGAGTATTTGATGCCAGAGTCATAGGACCAATTAGTACTTTCTCCACTGGCTTGGTCTGAAGAGTAAATAAGAATAAATTCTGGTTATACTACTCCCACTGGCCTCTCACAGCTATGCAACCTCTGTATGCAATTCCTTCATTATCAAAAATAAGTCCAGCCCCTATGTGCATGAACCTTGAGAACAGGGATAACTTAGTAGAGGGCCATGATTATGAAAAAAAAACAAGATTAATTTGCAAAGAAAAAAAGGTGTTGTTCAAATAGAGACTTCCTTTGGTATTCTTAGGAGCTTCTGGCTTCACCCACCCATTTGAAATCCTGCCTGCTCTCCTCATTGGCATCTTTTACATTTTAGGGAGGCCATGCCACTTCCTTCTTTAGTTGGGTGCTAGGTACAAATATTTTTTCCTCTGGTGAGAGAGGAGGAATCACAAACAAAGGAAAAGAGGGAATTTCCTGGCAGTTCAGTGGTTAGGACTATGTTTTCACTGCCTAGAGTGCAGGTTCAATCCCTCGTCAGGAAACTAAATCCCATAAGCTGCATGGTATTACCAAAAATAAAATAAAACATTAAAAAAAATAGAGGAAGACATTTGGCCCCTACTCTTAGGGGACTTTCAGTATAAGGACTGAACAGGCTTTGTTCTGATATCAAATAACGTGCCCAGCACCTATATGCGTGGGTGAAATCAAGAATGTGCACATGTGTAATATGTGGACACTGATATGTGACATATGATAAAGGAAGGAAGCATTAGCCTACAAAGACTTCTGGCAATCGTGACTCAGAAGGGCTGAGCAATGGGCCAACTCTGAGGCCCCTTCTATGGAGGGCTGGTAGAGGTCAAACAGGAGATGGCTGGGGAAGAGATGGAGGAAGTCACCTAGTCCCTAAGAATGAGGCTGGGCAAAGGTGAAGACCAGGCAGGTTATACCAGAGGAAAGTAGGACTAGTGACAAATACTGGGAATTAACACTACGAACTCTTGTTTCTTGAGTCTTTGCCTTCACCCACAGAAGGTGTAGCAGCACCTGGTCATTAACAATTACCAAATATGTTGCTTACTTGATCTTCCTGGGTACCAAAATTACTTACCCCTTTCATGTGGCCACATGACACAGAAAATCCCACTAAGAGCTCCACAGTGCACCAAACCCTGGCTTCAGATTCAATCCTGATTCTGTGTCATCAGCTGGTCATCATAAGTGATCTAAGGCAATCACTTAATCTGAGTTCAAAATGCTTCTTTTGTCAAAAAAGTATAATACAACTTACTTTGCAGGGCAGTGAGAATTAAATAGGATAATATAATGGTTATGAGTCTTATCACTCGTTGAGTGCTTATTAAATGTGTTAAACATTATGTTAAATTGGTTTGTTTAATCCTTACCATGTCACAAGGTAGATATTAGTATTATCCCCATTTTACAGATGAGGAAAACTGATTTCCTCTCTCTGAGGAAATCTCAGAAAGATTAAGTGAAGGAGCTGAGATCATATACATAGAATAGGCATTCAATAAATGTCAGTTGTGATTGTAATCATCAACAAATGACTAAGATTCCACCAAGGGACCATATTACAGATCAGAGGTTTCTGGATTAGCTCCATCAGGAAGCTAATTCACTTTAATTCACTCAGTCATGTCTGACTCTTTGCAACCCCACAGAATGTAGCACACCAGGCCTCCCTGTCCATCACCAATTTCCAGAGCTTGCTCAAACTCATGTCCATCGAGTTGGTGATGCCATCCAACAATCTCATCCTCTGCTGTCCCCTTCTCCTCCTGCCTTCAACCTTTCCCAGCATCAGGGTCTTTTCCAATGAGTCAGTTCTTCACATCAGGTGGCCAAAGTTTTGGAGTTTCAGCTTCAGCATCAGTCCTTCCAATGAATATTCAGGACTGATTTCCTTTAGGATTGACTGGTTTGATCTCCTTGCAGTCCAAGGGACTCTCAAGAGTCTTCTCCAACACTACAGTTCAAAAGCATCAATTCTTCGGCACTCAGCTTTCTTTATGTCCAACTCTCACATCCATACATGACTACGGGAAAAACCATAGCTTAGACTAGATGAACCTTTGTTGGCAAAGTAGTGTCTCTGCTTTTTAATATGCTTTCTAGGTTGGTCATAGCTTCTCTTCTAAGGAAAGTGAAAATGAAGTAGCTCAGTCGTGTCCGACTCTTTGCGACCCCATGGTTCCTCTGTCCATCGGATTTTCCAGGCAATAGTATTGGAGTAGATTGCCATTTCCTTCTCCAGGGGATCTTCCCAACCCAAGGATTCAACCCGGGTCTCCTGCACTGTAGACAGACACTCTACCGTCTGAACCACCAGGGAACTCCTTTTTTCTAAGGAGGAAACAGCTTTTAATTTCATGGCTGCAGTCACCATCTGCAGTGATTTTGGGGCCCAAGAAGATAGTCTGTCATTGTTTCCATTGTGTCCCTATCTATTTGCCATGAAGTGATGGGACCAGATGGTGACTGCAGCCATGAAATTATAAGACGCTTACTCCTTGGAAGAAAAGTTATGACCAACCTAGATAGATATTCAAAAGCAGAGACATTACTTTGCCAACAAAGGTCCGTCTAGTCAAGGCTATGGTTTTTCCAGTGGTCATGTATGGAGGTGAGAGTTGGACTGTGAAGAAAGCTGAGAGCCGAAGAATTGATGCTTTTGAACTGTGGTNAAAAAAAAAAAAGTGGATTTAGAGGTAAGCGCTGGCAACCCACCGCAGTATTCTTGCCTGGAGAGTTCTATGGACAGAGGAGCCTGGCGGGCTACAGTCCATGGGGTCTCAAGAGTCCCACACGACTTAGCGACTAACCAAACCACCGCTACAAAACGCACCAAGGCTGGGTCAAGCCAGGGCGGCGGGGTGCCTGCCTCAGAGGCATGTCTGCCACCAGCTACTTCAGCTCCTGTTTGCAGGGCTGATTGCAAGTCTGTGCAGCTGGGGCACCCAAGCTGTGTCCATTGCTGGGACTGAGACATGTCTGGGCCTGTCTGAATAGGGATCAGCATGAAGCGGCCGCTGCAGCTGTTGCCAACATTTGCTCTCCGCAGGACACAGACACCAGTTTGTCAGGCCGGCCGAGAAGAGAGCACATCGTGTTTCCATCACTCCTTTCTTTTTCTCTCTCAGTCTCTGTACTGGTCCATAGTTCCTACTCTGAAAACCCTTAGGTTTCAAATTAAGAATTTGGGGACTGGGGTGCAATTTTAGAAAAGTAGGAAGGTGTATTTTACACATGTGGCAGTGCTTCATCCTCAAACATGTTAATATTTCTGGCAGTGAAACAAATAGTGGCAAGTCAGTTCTGGTCAGGTTTTTGCCCATAAATGAGTTAGGTCAGGTCAGGGTTTGCCACCAAATAAATATGGGGGGGGGCGGGGAGTGTTTTCAGAATTCTTTGTATTTTAGAATTGCAGATTTGGGGAATCATTTCCTACCACATATCTCCTCCCTAGCTCTTTCCTGCTCCCCCAGCACTTCCCTTAACGCACCAACCCCCCCATCTCTTCGTCCCCTCCCCCAACCTACCTGGCAAATCAGTGCAGATCCCGTGCTGCCCCCTCCCGCCGAGAAAAGTTCTGTGTCACAGAGGCAAGTGCAACACTGTCCAGGTGATCCAGATGAAGGGGGCCTTTCATCACACCAACAAAACAGGAGAGATGGCATACGACTTGGCTGCTATCAAGTCTAGGAGCGTTTGGCATGTTGGGAGACTCCACCGTAGCTGTAAGTCAGAGTATCAAGGTGTCCCTGGATTCTATCATCAATGGCAGCCGTGAAGCACAGCTCTCTGATGGGTTGTGGGTAGCAAGGTCGGAGTTCAGCAAGGGAACCTTGAGGGGAGAGGATAAGCACGAGAGGCTGTTTTGTGCTAACTTAAGCTGCTCCTGGATGCTTCTAAATAAGGCAGTGGCTGCTGGGATGGGCAGGTGGGCTTCAGGGCCTGACTTAAGGCAGTGACACTGATACTGGCTATAAAATCTTAGGGAAGTTTGGAGAAGTCAGAAAATAATATGAGTGTAATTTCCAGTAAATCATGAAGTGGAAGCACAGGCCTTGTTATCAGAGTAGAGCATGGCTCATTTCTCTGATGTTAATGTTGAAACACCTGCTTTTTCCAATGTATGGTAAGTTTCAAAGTTGAAGTTACCATTCCATTCTTTTCTCTAAGTAACATTTCTTCATTCTGCTTGTCAAATAGAACCTAAGATAAAATCAGTCACTCTATGAGTGGTTTATAGCAATGCATTTGAATCTACAATTGTGAAGGAAATGGTGACACCCAGTCCCAAGCATTCTTTCTGTCCTATAAGTGTTGGGGTCACATCTTTCCCATATTTTGGCAGCACCCTAAAATGGGCTGGGACATTAATGGGTCTTGTGGCCAGACAGATGCTGTAAATATAGGATGACAGTCAGTCCTCTGATTGTCTTATGGCTTGTTCTCCCTTTCCGGGAACCCAGAATCTGAGATATCAAAAACTAAATGAGGGGGCTTCCGTGGTGGCTCAGCGGTAAAGAATCCATCTGCCAATGCAAGAGACACAGGTTCCATACCCTGTGGAGCAGCTAAGCCCAGTGTGCCACAACTGTTGAGCCTGTGCTCTAGAGCCCGGGAGATACAATTGCTGAGCCCACCTGCCACAACTGAAGCCCGAATGCCCTAGAGCTCTTTGCTCTACAACAAGAGAAGCCACAGCAATGAGAAGCCCAAGTGCTACAACTAGAAAATAACCCCTCTCCCCAGCTCACAACTAGAGAAAGCCCGTGTGCACCAACGAAGACCCAGCACAGCCAAAAATAAATTAAATTACTTAAAAAAAAACCTAAATGAGGACCTCCCTGATGGTCCACTGGTTAAGAATCTGCTTGCCAGTGCAGGGGACACTGGTTTGATCCCTGTGTGCCACAATTACTGAAACCCACTCACCATACAGCTAGTGCTCTGCAACTAGAGAAGCCACTGCAATGGGAAGCTTGCTCATCACAACTAGAGAGTAGCTCCCACTTGCTGCAACTAGAGAAAGCCCGTGTGCAGCAAAAAAGACCCAGCACAGCCACAAATAAATAAAACTAAATGAATAACATCTTACTTTTACCTGCCTTGAGTCACACTCTTCTGATTGCACTTTGTTTTTCATGTCAGAGGCTCTTTTTTGCCCTTTTCGTTACACTTTGTATTATCATATCCCACTTGCACTGTGAGCTTAGTTGCTCAGTCGTGTCTGACTCTGCGACCACTTGGACTGTAGCCCACCAGGTTCCTCCAGGCAGGAATACTGGAGTGGATTGCCATGTCCCCCTCCAGGGGATCTTCCCAACCAAGGGATCAAACCCAGGTCTCTGACACTGCAGGTGGATTCTTCACCACTTGTATCAAATGTGAAAAAGAGAGGGACAGAAACTTCCTACCACTTTGCAGGGGTGGCTCAAAGCTCAGAAGGCCCTAGTGGCACCCACACATCCCTTCCATGGAAGAAGATACCCAGAGATTAAAGAGGATGGACCTTCAGTTCATACGGATCAGCAAGCCTCTGGAAGAGTGGGCTGTGGGATAATTACTTGAACATCTTCAGTCATGATGGAATAAGCAGTTCCCTGGGACTCTAAAATAACTTTGACTGCCTGGATGCTGACAAAGGGAATTTGGACATAAGTTGTCTTTCCTAAGATGGTGGGTGATTTCCAGAAAACAAGCTGAAATGGCTAAAAGTTCAAGGCAATGACTGGGTCATTCCAGGGAAATGGACAGTTCAGCATGGATAAATTTCAGGAAATTAATTCATATCTATCTTAACTCAAGCCTCCAAGACCAGAATCATGGTGAAATCACTGTGAGGTTGCAAGAAGGGTTTTTAAATATCCAAGCATCAGCATATGTATTATATTCCTCCCCCCATATGGTTAGATATTAAAACTGGCAGAAGGTAGAGATTATTTTAAACTATGGCAGTTTTTTTTCACAGTTGACATTCAAGTGATCCAATTAATTTCATAACAGAATATTAACACTATAAATTACCTAGGGGAGAAATAATGCATTGAAGGTGTCAATAATTTTTCAAAATAACTTTCAGATTTGATTTCTCTTTTCATTCTTATAAAACACCTGTGAGATAGAAGAATGGTGTATTTATCCTCATTATATCAAATGGGATCTGTAACACAGGGTCTGTAGCTCAGTTGGTAAAGAATCTGCCTGCAGTGCAGGAGACCCAGGTTCAATCCCAAGGTCAGGAAGATCCCCAGGAGAAGGAAATGACAAACCAGTCCAGTATTCTTGCCTGGAAAATCCTAGGGACAGAGAAGCCTGGGTGGCTACAATCCATGGGGTCACAAGAGTTGGACATGACTTGGCAACTAAACCACCACTACATACTGAATGGGAAAATGCAGAGAAGGTAGACAGATGACTCAATGTCATATACTTGGGACAAGAGCCCAGCTGTTCTAGGTCCCAGCTCCATGGGTTAGCACTCCACAATTCTCATCAGAGAAAACAAGATACAAATCCAAAATAAGAGATCTCTATCATCATGTCTAATTGTGAACTATTCATTCTGGGAAGCAGAAGTCCCCTCAGGACAGAGGCCTGAAAATGTTCTTCATTCTCCAGTTCCACCAGACTTTTTATTTTTTCTTCATTCTTTTTATGACCTCAAGAACTTGGTCTCTAAAAAATATTAACCACAGACATGACCTTAAAAACAAAACCTGGACTCTGTCTTCTGTTGCTTTCTGCACCTATATGTCTCTACACATAAAAGGTTAATGCAGTAGTCAATAATCTCTTTGACAATCAAGAAACTAATAAATAGTATACTGACCCACAACCTCAGAATGAGGAGCTGATAGAATGGCTTTTACTTCCCCTGGGGGTCACACAGAGTCGGACACGACTGAAGCGACTTAAGTGACTTAGCAGCAGTAGCAGTAGCAACAAGGAAATATTATTTAAATGATAATTAAGAACTATACCCATGCCAAGCAGGAAGTTTGCCAATAAAATTATCCTTTCTTTAGCTAATGATTATTTACCAAATAACATCTGCTGCTCATAAAGCATTGGTTTGTACATCTTGTCTGTTCCTGTTTTTCAGAAATTAGCTTCAAAAAGGTAGAATGATTAATTTGGTGCTTATAAGTGCTCAAAAAAGGAATCAAATTTACATTTGAGTAGACCTAAGGTGTTTTTGTTGTTAACTGAAATGTATCAGTATTCCATCTCCAAACCCCATTCATGCAGCCCAAACTTGGGGTATTGCTAGGGATAACTGAGACCTGGATAAAACATGGTATGTGTGTCTCTTTCTCTACACACACACACAATGAGGAATGAAGGATATCAAGGACATCCTGCCAGGAAAGAGAAGTTGCAAAACAAGCAAATATATACCCTCTAAAAAAAAGTTCAGTAGTAGAGCTAGATTCTTATAGCCCTTCCTTGGTGACAGAGGTGTTTCCTCTCTCCCTTTCTCTGAGTAGGCTGACTTCCCTACTCTTTCTGTAGTTACTGCCCTGCCCATTTGTGCAGAGGGCAAGGGATAGGTACAAAAAGCCATAATAAGGTACCAGAACCTAGACTCTCTAAAACCAAACACCACCCAATTTCCAATGAACTCCAGAGGAATACTTAAGTGATAGAATGTGAGCTCTTCAAAGCTCTCCTGCCTCCTGGCCACAGATGGTCTGAAAGTTCTTCCATTTGAGTCTCATTCCTTCTAGCTAATCTGTAGACTCCTGGGTGTCCTTTAAAATGAAAAGGCACAGGGAAAATAATATGCTGGGCCAGTATTTCCTTGTTCGTGTCCTAAGGAACAATAGCCCTTTGAGTTGTTCAACATAAAAAAATAACAATAAAGGTGGGGAAGAATTTGATGATCAAGGAGAAGTGGATAGCTGCAGCAACCTAGATCCCCTCTTATAGATTTACAACGCACACTAATTTAGTTAAAGTTCCTAGAAATTCTATGATATGTTTAAGCCTCTGATTCCCAAATTTACTTGACCACCTTTGTTTTGGGGCCAAATTTATTTGGCTATTTCGTTAATTCTCTGAAACACTCTTCAAGAAATGCTGCCTAAAGCTCTTCATAGAATCTTGAAAATGATATAATTTGAAGCAAAAATGGATACAAAGCCATGAGAGTTGGATTTGGACTGAAGTCTGAAACCCTGGTCCTCCCACTTCATGAGCTCCCACTGCCTAGAAACTAAATCTGAAGATGAGGTGGACTTGAGCTGACTTGAAAGGTAAAATTCAGAGAGGTAGAAAGGAGGACAAGAGTAACCCAATCACTTACTGAGATGACACTGAGATAAATGACCAAACAGCTTTATTTTCACTGATGTCTGTCATCATTACATTACAATCATCAGAGGGGAAAATGATTAAGAACAAAGAGAAATCGGGTACCTGTGTTCTGTTTTCACTTTTTTTTCCTTTTAATTCATTTATCTTTCTTTTTAATCATTCATTCTTATTATTTCCATTACTCCCTCTCCAAATCTAAAAGAACTCTAAAAATGTCAAACACTTATATTCATTATTCTACAATGTGATACTCTGTGAATCAGGTAAACAAAATTCAAATAGGCACCAGAAAGCATAACTTACCCTACAGATGTTTCTCGACAGTAGATATGCCCTAAAAGGGCACCAGAAAACAGGATTGATCTCATAGTCAAAGATCTTCCAAGAGCCCAGAATTAAGTGTCACTCCTGAACTTTTTTTATAGAGACCACAGCTAAGGCTGATTGGTTGGCAGTCTAAGAACTCAAGTAAAGTTCCCAAATGGTAAAATTCCTACCTGCAGATCAGATTCTCAAGGTTGCAGTCACCCACCTGTGTGATATCACCAATCCATACATTTTACATTCCTACAATGAGATAACAAACTTTGAGGGAAAGAAAACAAAATTGCTAGAGCATATCAAGGACAAATCATGCGTTCATGATTTAGAACATAAAATGCCACTAACTATGACCAGTAATAGAAGCCAGATTAATAGACCTAGAGGCTAAAGTCCTTTCTGGGTCTCTGACAAAAAAAAGGGCACAGCATTTATAGTAATTATTTAGGCATCCCTTCTATCACATTCCATTAATTGGCTCATTTGTTTATTTTTATAATGTTTACCCTGAAACACTACAATCACTTAGTCCACATCTGCTGAATCTCCCTGTAGATATGGCCCATTCCAGTCCTCACTCTATATTAAAACAAAACAGAAGGCCATTTAATATTCACTTCTGAACTGTTTCTAAAGTGATCCATCTGCATTTGTACCAAATTGATGTCCCTGTTTCTGTGCTTTTTCCTAAAATGAAAATGTCTTTCTAATTATGACAATGAAATTGCTTGTTACAGAAAGTTTGGATTAAAAGAAAGTGTTTTATTTAATCACCAATAATTCCTCCACCCTTGACTTCCTACTTTGCTAAAGCTGAAGCTCCAATACTTTGGCCACATGACTCAGCTGACTCATTGGAAAAGACCCTGATGCTGGGAAAGACTGTGGGCAAGAGAAGAAGGGAACAACAGAGGATAAGATGATTGGATGGCATCACTGACTCAATGGACATGAGTTTGAGCAAACTCAAGGAGATAGCAAAGGACAGGGAAGCCTGGTGTGCTGCAGTTCATGGAGTCACAAAGACTTAGGGGTCACAGACTTGGCGACTGAACAACACCAAAAATTCCTCCACCAAAAGAAAACCATTTGGTGCGTATCTCTCCAAACTTTTTTCCGTGTTTTAGAGCTTTTTCTAACAAAGATTAGACCATCACATGTATTCTGATTTTTTTTCTTTTTGACTGTGTTGAATCTTAGTTGCATTGTGGCATGCAGGATCTTCCTTGCATCATGCAGGATCTTTCGTTGCAGGGCAAGGACTTGCTAGTTGTGGTGGGAGTGTGCTTAGTTGTTCCAGGGCATGAAAGATCTTAGTTACCCAACCAGGGATTGACCCCACATCCCCTGCATTGCAAGGCAGATTCTTAATCACTGGACCACCAGGAAGTCCCATATATTCTGATTTTTAAACAAAGGCTTTTTTAAACAAAGGTTATCTTTCCTTGTCTATAAACATACATCTACATTAATCTGACTTTGTTCTTCATTGCAAACAGAGAAAATACACCTTTCTATTTTTAGGAATCATATTTTATTATATTTTAGTCATTCATATACATTATATTAGCCTAGCAAGTGTCAACCAACAGACACAAGGAAATTTTCATCTGTCCTCCATGTAACGAATTCTTTATCTGCACACATTCTAAATGCCTGGATTTGTCAAGGCTATGGTTTTTCCAGTGGTCATGTATGGATGTGAGAGTTGGACTATAAAGAAAGCTGAGCGCTGAAGAATTGATTCTTCCAAACTGTGGTGTTGGAGAAGACTCTTGAGAGTCCCTTGGACTGCAAGGAGATCCAACCAGTCCATCATAAAGGAGATCAGTCCTGGGTGTTCATTGGAAGGACTGATGTTGAAACTGAAACTCCAATACTCTGGCCACCTGATGCNGAAGACTCTTGAGAGTCCCTTGGACTGCAAGGAGATCCAACCAGTCCATCATAAAGGAGATCAGTCCTGGGTGTTCATTGGAAGGACTGATGTTGAAACTGAAACTCCAATACTCTGGCCACCTGATGCGAAGAATTGACTCACTGGAAAGGATCCTGATGCTGGGAAAGACTGAGGGCAGGAGGAGAAGGGGACGACAGAGGATGAGATGGCTGGATGGCATCACCGACTTGATGGACATGAGTTTGAGTGAACTCCGGGAGTTGGTGATGGACAGGGAGGCCTGGCGTGCTGTGGTTCATGGGGTCACAAAGAGTCGGACACGACTGAGCAACTGAACTGAACTGAACTTGAATTTTCAAGTACCAACTTTAAGGGGAAAGGTATATATGTCAGGGGACGTTCACCTTTAAGGACTCCAATATGTTGCACTTTTCCTCCTTTGTGTGCCATTTCTCAAAGATTCTCTGTTCCTTATCAGTTCCCATTCCTGGAACGAGTACAGCTCCACGCAGTTCTCAGGACTGAGACCATGGGAAAGGGTACCTGCTTGGATTCCTTTCAGTAACTCCCTTTGGTGACTCTTTTCAGCATCAGCAACCTTGTATGTATTAGACTATCCATGTTGCAACTGATGGAATTTCATTCTTTGTAATAGCTGAGTAATCATTTTACTAAAGATATATGAACCTGCATTTCTGCTAATAAAATACCCTCGGTCCACTAGAGACCTGGGTCCCCTGCGTCCTGCTTTCTGTCTTCATTCTCATCGGAATGTGGAAACCTACAGAGCTCACTCTCTCGCCCAGGCTTTCAAGACCTCCTTGAGAGGATGCCCTGTGCCTTTGTGAGTGGTACAAGTCCTGTAAACCCTATGGGCTTTATTGGTTTTCCACGTAATCCGAGAGATACTGCTCTCTCTCTCTCTCTCTTTTTCTCTCTTTTTGTCAACTCCGGTCCACCAGGTCCTGGTCTGTAAAGAAGACCAACAGGTATATATACAGTGTTTCTGTTTTTTTCATTCTGTTGGGTATTGGGGAGAAGAAAGAAACCAAGAGGTAGAAGCCATAATTCATCCTCATGTGCCCAGAACATATCAAGTAAACAGTAGTCATATGAATTAAATTAATGTACTATAGAATCAGTAAAAAGCTTTTTGGAAAAGATGGAGCCTTAGCTGGATCTTAGGGCAGGTAGATTTCTGGTGGTTGGGAAACACGTAAAAGGTAGAGAACTGGGAGAAAATGGTATACAACAGAATTGGGAGGAAATTTGAGCCTAGGCATGGTGGTGAAGATAGAATATGAGAAGACAAGGACTAGGTGGTAGAGGGTTTCACAGTGCAAGCAGAAGAGTTTATATTTGATGAAGAGCTTTGGAAGGTTTTTGAGCTGACTGCAGTCTTGAGAATGATGAATCCTGCAGCATGGTTGCAGGGCAGAGAAGTTTTAAGCAGGGAGTCAAGCAAGGAGCTTCCTGGAGAAATCTAGATTTTTAAATGATGCATATGGATTGGGCGGTGCCAGAGGGAATGCAGAAGATGGGCTCAAAGAGGTATTTTGGTGGAAGGATCATGAGTCCCTGGTGAGTGACTGGTGCCTGACTGAGCATAGAAGAAGTCAAGAAAAGAATATTTAGCAGTGGGTGGGAAAGGAGGGGCAGAGCCCATCTCCACCACAGCTTCTGAGCATTTCCTTACCCCAGCTGTCACAGTATGAAGTTCCACTGTAAGAATATATTTTGTCTCCCTTACAGTGTACTTTCAAAGAGGAATTTTTGCTGAGAAGTAGTACCCAATGAGTTGAGTTCACTGTAAGAGTTAGGGACATGATAGCTCTCTCCTTTTCCTGAAAAAGATGGTGGGGATGAGCCTAGAGACACAGTAAAGTCCAAATGAAGGTTGGACCCCCTCGCTCCTAAACCTCAGGCATTCCAAAAAAGAGCAGGGACTGAAAGATGATGCCTGAGATGAAGAAAATGAACATTCCCTGGAATAGATGAAAATATAATTTTAAAAAATAGAAGCTGGGGGAGGAGAAAGCACAAGCCATAGTAGGAAGCTGTAGGGAAAACTCCAGAAATCACTGTTGTTTCTCTCTCTCACTAACATTATAAACAGATACTTATAAACATTATAAACAGATGCATTAGAAACATTATAAACAGATGCTTATCAGAATAGAGTATTATCCTTTCTATTGCCTCATCATTCTAAAAGTTGGATAAAATTTTTTAGATAGGTGTATTGACATATATGTGACATACATTGAACTGCATGTATTTAAAAATATGCCATTTGAAAAGCTTTGACATATGAAACCTTCACCACAACCCACATCATGAAGCTATCCATCAGTTGCAATATATCTGTTTTTGAGAATCACTGCGAAAATCTCCAGCTGGAAAAAGATCACTGAAGTCCCCTTGCTTTGCAGATGAGGAAAGTAGGCCCCAAGTGGGGAAATGACTTACACAAAGATCCAGGAGTGACCAGGGTGGAGCAGGCATCCTTGGACCCTGAATCACTGCTCAAACACCCTGGGCTGTCCAGTCATCCAAGGTATTTCCACTCAGTTCTAGGATAACAGCACTTTAGACCAAACAAACACCTCTTTATCAACTCATCCCTGGGGAAGCTGTAATTGAGAAAGATTAAAATGATAGCTGTCTTTAGAAAAGTGCCCTCATGGCATGTTACTTCTTATTAAGAATGATGTTAGGCACACTTTTCACTTTTGCCCTTTAACCCTAGAAAGTAAGTAGCCTGATAGTAGGGAGAATAAGACACTAAATAAAACCATAGGACAC
This sequence comes from Neotragus pygmaeus, assembly GCA_006410875.1. NCBI lineage: Eukaryota > Metazoa > Chordata > Mammalia > Artiodactyla > Bovidae > Neotragus > Neotragus pygmaeus. The sequence goes on from SJYV01029990.1 coordinate 871,362, forward strand.
AGGACCGCAAATTAAATCCTTCAGAAGAGTTACCAGACTCCAAAGCACTTCAAAATCAAAACACTGAGTGCCTTTGCACATAGAAACATTATGATTTATAGTTAAAAAAAAGTTCTATGGCTCTATTAGTAAACTATTAATGATATGTTTCAGTACATTATAGATTACATTGACTTGCATGGAAAATGCACAAATGTCTGAAAAAAAGTATGCTCCAATTTTTAATCAACCAAACTTTAAACTTTGTTTTGACCAATATTCTATGGTTATATACAGTAACTCACCCTTATCTGCAGTTTTGCTTTCCAAGGTTTCAGTTACCCAAGATCAACTGAGACCCAAAAATATTAAATGGAAATTTACAGAAATAAACAGTTTATAATTTTAAATTGTGTGCTGTTCTAAGCAGTCACATGAAACCTCTTGCCATTTTGCTCCATCCTACCCAAGCCATGAATCATTCCTTTGTCCAATGTGTCAGGACCACTAGTCACCTAACAGCTACTTCAGCTATCAGATCCACTGTCAAAGTATCACAGTGCTTGTGCTCAAGGAACCCTCATATTACTAATAATGGCCCCAAAGCACAAGAGTAGTGATGCTGGCAATTTGAATATGCCAAGGGTAAGCCACAGAGTCTTCCTTTGGGTGAAAAAGTGGAAGTGATATTTTGAGAAAGACTATATTCACATAACTTTCATTATAGTATGTTGTTATAATTGTTCCATTTCATTGATTATTGCTGTTAATCTCTTACTGTGCCTAATTTATAAATTAAACTTTATCATAGGTATGTATGTGTAAGAAAACATACTATATAAAGGGGTTGGTACTATTCATGGTTTTAGCCATCTGTCCACTAGGTAAGGGGGGGGACTACTGTAAGCTGTTAACATTAGGGCAAGTGGAGTGAGAGGTATGCAGGAACTCTCTGTACTATCTTGGCAAATTTTCTGTAAAGTTAAATTATTCTAAAAATTACTCAAAAATTAAAGGTTTATTAAAAAAAAAAACCTATTGAAGCCACATATGAAAACAATGAAAAGGCAAATACTGTACAAGTGGGAAGTATTTGCAGCATATATTTTAAGGCTTAATATCCTTACTATGTAGACAGCACTTACACAACTCTCCAAGTAAGTATCTTGTAGAAAATGGACAGTTACAAAAATAGGCAGGTCAATCTCACACACATACAAATAAATGGCCAGTTGTTTTTTTTTTAAAGTCCAACATCTGTAGTAACAAAAGAAATGCTATTTTAAAAACTGAGGTGCCATTTTCTTTTTTCATCAGTCGAGTTAGCAAAGTTGGGCTTTTGGCCATAGTGGATGCTGCTGGTTTGTTTTTAATGTTACCCAGAATTGATGAGGGTTTGGGGAAATAGGCGCTCATGGGACAGTGTACATTGTTACAGGCTTCAAGAGAGGGATTTAGCAATTCAAATCCAAAAACATAATTAACCTCTCACCTAACCATTCTACTTTTAGGAATTTATTCTAAAGAGATCACCACAAATATACACAAAGATTTACCTAGTATTTATATTGTTTCAAATGGTGAAAAATCTTAGCGTCTTCTAAATGACAGCTGGTTAAATCAAATGGAACAAATCCACACCAACCAAAAATAAGGGGCCCATTAAAAATGGTCTATAAGAATACTAAGAATAGGACTTTCCTGGTGGTCCAGTGATAGAAAATCTGCCTGCCAATGCAGGGGACATGGGTTCGATTCCTGGTCCAGGAAGAGTCCACATGCCATGGAACAACTAAGCCTATAAGCCACAACTACTGAGCCCACATTCCAGAGCCCACTGCCTAAAGACTGCACCATAGGAAAAGCGACTGCAATGAAAAGCCCTCACTCGGCAACTAGAGAGTAGCCCCCTTCCCTGCTCACCACAACTAGAGGAAGCCCGTAGGCAGCAATGAAGACCCAGCACAGCCAAAAAAATAAAATAAATAATTAAAAGAATACTAAGAATATGTATGGGAAATAGATGAGGAAATATTGGAAACAGTGTCAGACTCTATTTTGGGGGGCTCCAAAATCACTGCAGATAGTGATTGCAGCTATGAAATTAAAAGACACTTACTCCTTGGAAGGAAAGTTATGACCAACCTAGATAGCATATTCAAAAGCAGAGACATTACTTTGCTGACTAAGGTCTGTCTAGTCAAGGCTGGTGTTTCCAGTGGTCATGTATATATGCAAGAGTTGGACTGTGAAGAAGGCTGAGAGCCGAAGAATTGATGCTTTTGAACTGTGGTGTTGGAGAAGACTCTTGAGAGTCCCTTGGACTGCAAGGAGATCCAACCAGTCCATCCTAAAGGAGATCAGTCCTGGGTGTTCATTGGAAGGACTGATGCTAAAGCTGAAACTCCAATACTTTGGCCACCTCATGCAAAGAGTTGACTCATTGGACAAGACTCTGATGCTGGGAGGGATTGATGCAGGAGGAGGAGACGACAGAGGATGAGATGGCTGGATGGCATCACTGACTCAATGGAGGTGAGTCTGAGTGAACTCCGGGAGGTGGTGATGGACAGGGAGGCCTGGTGTGCTGTGATTCATGGGGTCACAAAGAGTCGGACACGACTG